>DF239139.1:36312-169851 GCA_000507305.1 Breviolum minutum Mf 1.05b.01
GATGATGATGATGATGATGATGATGATGATGATGATGATGATGATGATGATGATGATGATGATGATGATGATGACGATGATGATGATGACGACGATGATGATGATGATGACGATGATGATGATGATGATGATGATGATGATGATGATGATGATGGTGCTGGTGCTGGTGCTGGTGGTGATGGTGGTGGTCATGATGACGGTGGTGGTGATGATTGACTGTTGGAGAAGAAGGATTTGCGTTCCAGCAAGTCATAGTCAAACAATCAAACGCGGCCAAGACTTCAAAGCCAATCCAGATTGGTGACTGAAACCACAGGGAACGCGGTCATTTTGTTTTTCCACGGCACGTCAAAAATCACCAGGAAGTCTTACGTCGTGGCAGTGGCCCTCAGAAATCGTGAGTATTCGCGTGATCCCTTAAACGGATTGGGGGGAACATACAACTCAGGCAAGCCCTCTCTTTCGTATCAGTCCCGCAAAAACCATGACTTTATTAGTAGGGCACCTGGCCCCCAGTGACAAAAAAAGGATTCAATTCGATATGCTTTTTTGTTGTGGTGCAAAAGAGCAGCAAATCTCTGACTCAGCAACAAAGCTGCCATGGAAACACTGCATGTCATTATTTCGACCTTAGAACTTCTTTCCCTTTAAAGTTTGAATGTACAATGTATGTTCAATTTATGGGCACGTCGAACCCGAATAATTTTGGGTTGACTGCCAGTTGACTGACATCCGTCGGTGAACCCTGGAGAGAAGCATTGGATGAATGACGGTCAATGAAACCAAGTTTTTGTTGGCTGAGGTGAGCTTAGCTGCAACTTCTTATATACAGTGGTTTCGTAGGAGATACAGGCTTTGGTAGGTGGGTGACATTTGTTTTCTTGTATATCTTGTTGCAGTTTCATCCACTGGATGTTGATAAGGTGCTGAATTTCCCAACCGTTCCCAAATAGCTTCCAGTTGGTATACATGGAAACAGGGGGTGGCAGATGGTAACTTTGGGTAGCTGATAAGTCCCGAAATGATTTCCAATGCTTCCGAGGGACCGATCGAATGTTGGAGAGCCCCACCAGTGAGAAACCGTTTGGATGCCCAGCAAACCACGTTTGACGCGGCGGCTTTGGGATGGGTTGGCTAAAGCGAGCCTCACACGAAGTTTTGGAAGATGAAACTCATAATGGATGAGTTGCGGCTTTCTGGAAGACTTGTGTCTCAAGGCTTTTTTTTTGTATTTTTTGTGGGGCTTCGGACACCCCCCTCTTGAACAGACCACTGATTGAACACCCTAAAAAGCAAATGAGCCTGCTCATGATTATGAAGGCGCCAAATTGAGAGTGTACCGACCACAACATCAATACAGCCTTGTTTGCCACAACGACACCAACGACCGCGAGCAAGAACAAGAGCAGATGCGAGAACAAGAACACATCTCAATGTATGACAAGAGCAAGCCGAAAAAAACAAGCAAGCAACACTCGCGAGATGCGAAGCATGTTTTTCCTTGTTTGACATTTTACTCTTTGGGTTTCATTTCATTGATCTCAGTAATTTCAGGATATCTTCCGATCTGAGGCTTGCTGTGCTTCAAGGACTTGGAAAGGACTTGCGTGGGTGGAACGTTGAAATTGGTGTGAGTTCATGACTTCGACCCTGTTTCCACGAAGGCAGGCTAGACTTCACAAGAACGAATGTACTGCTAAATTTTTGCTTTGTCCCCCCAAAATTGGCTTGGAGATGAAGTGATGGCAAGACAATCTTGGAATTTCTGTCAATTTTTATCTTCAGGAAGTGATGGTTGGGTTGCTTTTTTTTTGGAGGGGGGGGGTGGGGAATCGATGGTAAGGATTCTACTTGAGGTTGGGGGCCCCTTCAAGAGTCATGCTGTTGATGCTTCAGAAATCCGCCCAGCAGCAGTTGATATAGAGAATCTTACACTTTTACTAGGGTTTTGTATATCTCAACTGGTGCAGGGATTTCTTCCATCAACAGTATGAAAAAGAAGTTGCGGTAGTTCCACCGAGAAAAAATCAGAGCGAACAGGGAGGAATGGAAGTTCATGGAAATTGCCTCTGCAAGATACACCGCCCGGACAAAAGGTGCTGCTTGTTCCGGCTTCCACACAATTACCCACAGTCACCCTCTCCCTGACCAGAAGCCTTTCGGTACAGGGAGACTGGTGTTTTTTCAACACCTTTTTTTTGGTACTTGGTACCTGGTACCTATTGCTTTTGATTTCTAAAAGTTTCAGGATGTATATGGGTGTTTCCTTAAATGGTGGTACCCCCAAAACACCCCAAAATGATCATTTTTTGAAGGAAAAACCATGGTTGTTGGGTACCACCATTTTAGGAAAACCCCATATAATTTTGAATTTTTGGACACCTGTGTTTTCTTGAAAGTCCTGATCTCAAGACCCAACCCCCCCAATTTTTCTCGAGGACTTGGATCCAGTGGCACCTGTGTTGGATCCAAAGGCTGGGCCAATTGACCAACGGATTTTAGGTTGTTTCTTAAGCACCCGGAAAGAGTCAAATTCAACATATAAATATAATATATATATAATATATATATATATATATTATATATATGTATATATGTACAGTTGAATTAACCAGCGCAATGTTGCAAGAAAAGAAACGTTTGAAAGTAGTATATACATGATTATATGCGTATATACACCTACTTACATCCATACACATACACACATTGTTTGATCTTCCTTGTTCCAACAGCCGTGGCTGAACTTGCGCCGATGAGCGCCTCAAACACAGGCGGAGTCCCGAAGTGAATCTGTGACTAGCAATACTTGCCAGATGGCTGAGGAGATTGAGATGTCGTTTGACTGTGCAGCGTCCAGTTGGTGCAAGTCTGCCAAATACCATCTCGTATCACATTTTTCTTCTGATTCTTTGTGCAAAGTTGTTTGTATAGTTTCTTTCTGACAGACGTGAAAAAATCCTTGAGTACCGGCCAAAGTTTCTGAGTGTTCAGACAGATTGTTTTGTGACAAGTCACATGGGTCTTAGCATGTGTCATGAAACGTCAATTGTCTCAAGAGTTCCAGGGTTTCTGAAATAAATTGCATAAGTGCCTGCTGCATAGTAGAAGAGTCTTATACACCGCAATTCGCTCTGCGACATCCCGGTGTTCGAAATTGCAGGACTTGCAAGTGGCACCGCATTTGTCGAGACCACTGGAGAAGGCTGGAAGATGGCAAGTGAACCATTGACCAAATGACAAATGCTCAGCTTGTCACTCTTCAATCCATATTTGATCTTCAGCAGTTTCTGTGGCATGATAAAGCTGATTTCACAATGTCAATGATATTCACGCCGCTCTGCGGCAGGGGCCGCACCGGGATCAAAGATTTGCCAGACTTTGTTTTTCTCAGGGTCAAAAACTATGTATTTAGGGGATTTTTGCACTTTAGAAGAAACAACGCTATCTATATTGGATGTTTTTGCAGGATGAAGAACGAACATGGTCCACAAAGAAATGCTATTCACATGCTTTTTCAGCAAATCCGTAGAACACAATTTTTTTTGTGATCTTGTGTCGAGGAGGGGCTTAAAATGTATTGTAAATATAAGTGTTTTGTCGTTTTGTTCACCTTTACTTCCAGCTTCCAAAGCAAACCAACCAAAAACATCGATATTTGAAGTGGTCTGGCAAAACATGTTACTGTAATGCAACACAGTGTTTTGAAACAATTTTTCGACCTTTTGCGTCCCTTCGGAAAAACACGCCCTTTGCAAATACCGATGTGGGTGGATTGATCTTCTTTGGTTCCAAGCGTCCAAAGTATTGGATCTTCTCTGGTAGTCAGGGCAGCACGTTTGATGCTTGAACTTGTGCTGATGAGTGCTTTCAGCACAGGCAGAGTTCCCAAGTGAGTCTGTGACTAGCATGACTTCTCAGATGGCTGAGGAGACTGCCATGTCATTTGACAGTGCAATACGAGTCTGTTAGAAAGAACACCTTTTAGATAATATCTCTCAACAAATCTTTCTTTTGATGCTTTGTGCAAAGTTGTTCAGTCTCGTCTTGAAAGATGTGAACATCCTGAACTATCCGCCAAAATTTTAAGCAGGGGGCTGATTGTTGTGTTGTTAGCTGGATTGCATCTAGCATTGCTTCTGACGGCGGGCCAGTGTTCAAGATTGCAGGACTTGCAAGTGGCACCACCTTTGTTGGAACCACTGGAAAAGGCTGGGTGGCATATTTCATCCGTATTACATGTTCTCTGTTTCCAAGCGTCCAAAGTCTCATCCAATTAAATCAACCAGGGCAGCACATTTGATGTTTGAACTTGTGCCGATGAGCGCCTTAAACACAGGCGGAGTCCCGAAGTGAGTCTGAGACTAGCAATGCTTGCCAGATGGCTGAGGAGATTGAGATGTCGTTTGACTGTGGCTTCCAGTTGGTGCAAGTCTGCCAAAACCCATCTCTTATCAATTTTTGTTTTGATTCTTTGTGCAAAGTTGTTCAGTTTCTTTCTGACCGATGTGAACATCGCAAATATCCGCCAAAGTTTATGAACGTTCAGACAGATTGTTTTGTACTTACCCATATCAGTGATTGAAATTGCAGGACTTGCATGTGTCACCAACTTTGTCGGAACCATTGAAGAAGGCTGGGAGATGACAAGTGACCCATTGACCAAATGACAAATGCTAAGCCTGCAAAGCAGACAATTTGTGTGGCGTGATAAAAATGATTTCAGCATGTCATTGACATCTGACCCTCTCTGCTTCCAAGTGCCAAAGTCGCATCTCATTAAATCAACCAAGGCGGCATGTTTGATGTTTGAACGTCTGCCGATGACCGCTTTCAGCACAGGCAGAGTTCCCAAGTGAGTCTGTGCCTAGCATCACTTGCCAGATGGCTGAGGAGATTGCCTTGTCGTTTGACAGTGCAAGACCAGTCTGTTAGAAAGAGCATATGGCATGTTTTAAGAGAATATCTTATCAAATCCTTTGATGCTTTGTGCAAAGCTGTTCAGTCTCTTCTTGAAAGGTCTGAACAACCTGAAATATCCGCCAAATTTTTGAGCGGTGGGGCAGATTGTTATGTTGTTAGCTGGATTGCATGTAGCATTGCTTCTGACGGGCGGGCCAGTGTTCAAGATTGCAGGACTTGCAAGTGGCACCACCTTTGTTGGAACCACTGGAGAAGGCTGGGTGGTATATTTCATCCGTATTACATGTTCTCTGTTTCCAAGCGTCCAAAGTCTCATCCAATTAAATCAACCAGGGCAGCACATTTGATGCTTGAACTTGTGCCGATGAGCGCCTTACACAGGCGGAGTCCCGAAGTGTGTCTGAGACTAGCAATGCTTGCCAGATGGCTGAGGAGATTGAGATGTCGTTTGACTGTGGCTTCCAGTTGGTGCAAGTCATCTCTTATCATTTTTTTTTGATTCTTTGTGCAAAGTTGTTCAGTTTCTTTCTGACAGATGTGAACGTCGCAAGTATCCGCCAAAGTTTCTGAAAGTTCAGACTGATTGTTTTGTACTTACCCATATCAGTGATTGAAATTGCAGGACTTGCATGTGTCACCAACTTTGTCGGAACCATTGAAGAAGGCTGGGAGATGACAAGTGACCCATTGACAAAATGACAAATGCTAGGCCTGCAAAACAGAGGATTTGTATGGCGTGATAAAAATGATTTCAGCATGTCATTGACATCTGACCCTCTCTGCTTCCAAGTGCCAAAGTCGTATCTCATTAAATCAACCAAGGCAGCATGTTTGATGTTTGAACCTCTGCCGATGACCTCTTTCAGCGCAGGCAGAGTTCCCAAGTGAGTGTGTGCCTAGCATTACTTGCCAGATGGCTGAGGAGATTGCCTTGTCGTTTGACAGTGCAAGACAAGTCTGTTAGAAAGAGCATATGGCATGTTTTAAGAGAATTTCTTATCAAATCTTTTGATGCTTTGTGCAAATTTGTTTACTCTCTTCCTGAAAGACGTGAAACTCCCGAAATATCCGCCAAATTTTTGAGCGGTGGGGCAGATTGTTATGTTGTTAGCCGGATCGCATCTAGCATTGCTTCTGACGGGCGGGCCAGTGTTCGAAATTGCAGGATTTGCATGATGCACCACCTTTGTTGGAACAACTGGAGAAGGCTGGAAGATGACAAGTGAGCCATTGACCAAATGACAAATCCTGAGCCTGAAGCAGACAATTTGTGCGGCATATTTCATCCGTATTAGATGTTCTCTGTTTCAAAGGTTCCAAGGGCAGCACATTTGATGCTTGAACTTGTGCCGATGAGCGCCTTTAACACAGGCGGAGTCCCGAAGTGAGTCTGAGACTAGCAATACTTGCCAGATGGCTGAGGAGATTGAGATGTCCTCCTTTGAGTCGTTTGACTGTGGCTTCCAGTTGGTGCAAATCTGCCAAAAACCATCTCGTATCACATATGTCTTCTGATTCTTTGTGCAAGGTTGTTTAAATAGTTTCTTTCTGACAGACATGAAAATCCTTGAGTACATGCCTAGGTTTCTGAGTGTTCAGACAGATTGTTTTGTACTTACCCATATCATATCAGTGATTGAAATTGCAGGACTTGCATGTGGCACCACCTTCGTCGGAACCATTGAAGAAGGCTGGGAGATGACAAGTGACCCATTGACCAAATGACACATGCTAAGCCTGCAAAGCAGACAATTTGTGTGGCGTGATAAAAATGATTTCAGCATGTCATTGATATCTGACCCTCTCTGCTTCGAAGGGTCCAAAGTCGCATCCCATTGAATCAACCAAGGCGGCATGTTTGATGTTTGAACGTCTGCCGATGACTGCTTTCAGCACAGGCAGAGTTCCCAAGTGAGTCTGTGACTAGCTTGACTTGCCAGATGGCCGAGGAGACTGCCATGTCGTTTGACAGTACAAGGCAAGTCTGTTAGAAAGAACATAATTTAGAGAATATCTCTTATCAAATTTTTTGATGCTTTGTGCAAATTTGTTTACTCTCTTCCTGAAAGACGTGAAACTCCCGAAATATCCGCCAAATTTTTGAGCGGTGGGGCAGATTGTTATGTTGTTAGCCGGATCGCATCTAGCATTGCTTCTGACGGGCGGGCCAGTCGAAATTGCAGGACTTGCATGATGCACCACCTTTGTTGGAACCACTGGAGAAGGCTGGAAGATGACAAGTGAGCCATTGACCAGATGACAAATCCTGAGCCTGAAGCAGACAATTTGTGTGGCATATTTCATCCGTATTAGATGTTCTCTGTTTCAAAGCGTCCAAAGTCCCATCCAATTAAATCAACCAGGGCAGCACATTTGATGCTTGAACTTGTGCCGATGAGCGCCTCTAACACAGGCGGAGTCCCGAAGTGAGTCTGAGACTAGCAATACTTGCCAGATGGCTGAGGAGATTGAGATGTCTTTGACTGTGGCTTCCAGTTGGTGCAAGTCTGCCAAAAACCATCTCGTATCACATATTTCTTCTGATTCTTTGTGCAAGGTTGTTTATAGATTTTGTTTCTGACAGAAGAGAAAATCCTTGAGTACATGCCTAGGTTTCTGAGTGTTCAGACAGATTGTTTTGTACTTACCCATATCATATCAGTGATTGAAATTGCAGGACTTGCATGTTGCACCAACTTTGTCGGAACCATTGAAGAAGGCTGGGAGATGACAAGTGACCCATTGACCAAATGACACATGCTAAGCCTGCGAAGCAGACAATTTGTGCGGAGTGATAATGATGATTTCAGCATGTCATCGATATCTGACCCTCTCTGCTTCGAAGGGTCCAAAGTCGCATCCCATTGAATCAACCAAGGCAGCATGTTTGATGTTTGAACGTCTGCCGACGACCGCTTTCAGCACAGGCAGAGTTCCCAAGTGAGTCTGTGACTAGCTTGACTTGCCAGATGGCCGAGGAGACTGCCATGTCGTTTGACAGTGCAAGACAAGTCTGTTAGAAAGAGCATATTTTAGAGAATATCTCTTATCAAATCTTTTGATGTGTGTGCAAAGTTGAAAGACGTGAAACTCCTGAAATATCCGCCAAATTTTTGAGCGGTGGGGCAGATTGTTATGTTGTGAGCTGGATTGCATCTAGCATTGCTTCTGACGGGCGGGCCAGTCGAAATTGCAGGACTTGCATGATGCACCACCTTTGTTGGAACCACTGGAGAAGGCTGGAAGATGACAAGTGAGCCATTGACCAGATGACAAATCCTGAGCCTGAAGCAGACAATTTGTGTGGCATATTTCATCCGTATTAGATGTTCTCTGTTTCAAAGCGTCCAAAGTCTCATCCAATTAAATCAACCAGGGCAGCACATTTGATGCTTGAACTTGTGCCGATGAGCGCCTCTAACACAGGCGGAGTCCCGAAGTGAGTCTGAGACTAGCAATACTTGCCAGATGGCTGAGGAGATTGAGATGTCGTTTGACTGTGGCTTCCAGTTGGTGCAAGTCTGCCAAAAACCATCTCGTATCACATATTTCTTCTGATTCTTTGTGCAAGGTTGTTTATATATTTTGTTTCTGACAGACGTGAAAATCCTTGAGTACCGGCCTAGGTTTCTGAGTGTTCAGACAGATTGTTTTGTACTTACCCATATCATATCAGTGATTGAAATTGCAGGACTTGCATGTTGCACCAACTTTGTCGGAACCATTGAAGAAGGCTGGGAGATGACAAGTGACCCATTGACCAAATGACAAATGCTAAGCCTGCGAAGCAGAGGATTTGTATGGCGTGATAAAGATGATTTCAGCATGTCGTCGATATCTGACCCTCTCTGCTTCGAAGGGTCCAAAGTCGCATCCCATTGAATCAACCAAGGCAGCATGTTTGATGTTTGAACGTCTGCCGATGACCGCTTTCAGCACAGGCAGAGTTCCCAAGTGAGTCTGTGACTAGCTTGACTTGCCAGATGGCTGAGGAGACTGCCATGTCGTTTGACAGTACAAGACAAGTCTGTTAGAAAGAACATATTTTAGAGAATATCTCTTATCAAATTTTTTGATGCTTTGTGCAAAGTTGTTTACTCTCTTCTTGAAAGACGTGAAACTCCCGAAATATCCGCCAAATTTTTGAGCGGTGGGGCAGATTGTTATGTTGTTAGCCGGATCGCATCTAGCATTGCTTCTGACGGGCGGGCCAGTCGAAATTGCAGGACTCGCGAGTGGCACCACCTTTGTTGGAACCACTGGAGAAGGCTGGAAGATGACAATTGAGCCATTGACCAGATGACAAATCCTGAGCCTGAAGCAGACAATTTGTGTGGCATATTTCATCCGTATTAGATGTTCTCTGTTTCCAAGCGTCCAAGGGCAGCACATTTGATGCTTGAACTTGTGCCGATGAGCGCCTCTAACACAGGCGGAGTCCCGAAGTGAGTCTGAGACAAGCAATACTTGCCAGATGGCTGAGGAGATTGAGATGTCGTTTGATTGTGGCTTCCAGTTGGTGCAAGTCTGCCAAAAACCATCTCGTATCACATATTTCTTCTGATTCTTTGTGCAAGGTTGTTTTTATATTTTGTTTCTGACAGACGTGAAAATCCTTGAGTACCGGCCTAGGTTTCTGAGTGTTCAGACAGATTGTTTTGTACTTACCCATATCATATCAGTGATTGAAATTGCAGGACTTGCATGCGGCACCACCTTTGTCGGAACCATTGAAGAAGGCTGGGAGATGACAAGTGACCCATTGACAAAATGACAAATGCTAAGCCTGCGAAGCAGACAATTCGTTTGGCGTGATAAAGATGATTTCAGCATGTCGTCGATATCTGACCCTCTCTGCTTCGAAGGGTCCAAAGTCGCATCCCATTGAATCAACCAAGGCAGCATGTTTGATGTTTGAACGTCTGCCGATGACCGCTTTCAGCACAGGCAGAGTTCCCAAGTGAGTCTGTGACTAGCTTGACTTGCCAGATGGCCGAGGAGACTGCCATGTCGTTTGACAGTGCAAGACAAGTCTGTTAGAAAGAACATATTTTAGAGAATATCTCTTATCAATTTTTTTGATGCTTTGTGCAAAGTTGTTTACTCTCTTCCTGAAAGACGTGAAACTCCTGAAATATCCGCCAAATTTTTGAGCGGTGGGGCAGATTGTTATGTTGTTAGCCGGATCGCATCTAGCATTGCTTCTGACGGGCGGGCCAGTCGAAATTGCAGGACTCGCGAGTGGCACCACCTTTGTTGGAACCACTGGAGAAGGCTGGAAGATGACAAGTGAGCCATTGACCAGATGACAAATCCTGAGCCTGAAGCAGACAATTTGTGTGGCATATTTCATCCGTATTAGATGTTCTCTGTTTCAAAGCGTCCAAAGTCTCATCCAATTAAATCAACCAGGGCAGCACATTTGATGCTTGAACTTGTGCCGATGAGCGCCTCTAACACAGGCGGAGTCCCGAAGTGAGTCTGAGACTAGCGATACTTGCCAGATGGCTGAGGAGATTGAGATGTCTTTGACTGTGGCTTCCAGTTGGTGCAAGTCTGCCAAAAACCATCTCGTATCACATATTTCTTCTGATTCTTTGTGCAAGGTTGTTTAAATAGTTTCTTTCTGACAGAGGTGAAAATCCTTGAGTACCGGCCTAGGTTTCTGAGTGTTCAGACAGATTGTTTTGTACTTACCCATATCATATCAGTGATTGAAATTGCAGGACTTGCATGCGGCACCACCTTCGTCGGAACCATTGAAGAAGGCTGGGAGATGACAAGTGACCCATTGACCAAATGACAAATGCTAAGCCCGCGAAGCAGACAATTTGTGTGGCGTGATAAAGATGATTTCAGCATGTCGTCGATATCTGACCCTCTCTGCTTCGAAGGGTCCAAAGTCGCATCCCATTGAATCAACCAAGGCAGCATGTTTGATGTTTGAACGTCTGCCGATGACCGCTTTCAGCACAGGCAGAGTTCCCAAGTGAGTCTGTGACTAGCTTGACTTGCCAGATGGCTGAGGAGACTGCCATGTCGTTTGACAGTACAAGGCAAGTCTGTTAGAAAGAACATATTTTAGAGAATATCTCTTATCAATTTTTTTGATGCTTTGTGCAAATTTGTTTACTCTCTTCCTGAAAGACGTGAAACTCCTGAAATATCCGCCAAATTTTTGAGCGGTGGGGCAGATTGTTATGTTGTTAGCTGGATTGCATCTAGCATTGCTTCTGACGGGCGGGCCAGTCGAAATTGCAGGACTCCCGAGTGGCACCACCTTTGTTGGAACCACTGGAGAAGGCTGGAAGATGACAAGTGAGGCATTGACCAAATGACAAATCCTGAGCGTTCAAAGCGGACAATTTCTGTGGCATGAGAACAATGATTTCATGATTTCATCCGTATTGTGTCTTTTCTGGTAACCAGGGCAGCACATTTGATGTTTGAACGTCTGCCGATGACTGCATTTAGCACAGGCGGTGTTCCCCCCAAGTGAGTCTATGACTAGAATGACTTGTCAGATGGCCGAGGAGATTGAGATGTCATTTGACAGTACAATTCAAGTCTCTTAGAAAGAAGATCTCTTATCAAATTTTTCTTTTGATTCTTTGCGCAAAGTTGTTCAGTTTTTCTTGGACAGATGTGAAAATCCCTGAATATTGGCCAAAGTTGTGCAGCTAGTTCGATTAGCTTGTAACAAGAGTTGCAGGGTTTTCCCATGCATAGAATCATTGCCGTCATACATCGCAATTTCGCGGTATGTGTGATATTGCAGGATTTGCAAATGGCGCCACCTTTGTTGGAACCACTGGAGAAGGCTGGAATGAGCTGCCATTGAAACTCTTACCAAATGGCCGTCCAGCACGACAAACGACAAACGACAAACGACAAAAGCACTTCACCAAGGAACTTGTCATGAGCTTGGAATTTCCAGCTTGGGACATTCAAACTTTTAGATATTTGCAACATTATTTTGGGACGTTCCAAGCGATTTTTCCATAAATTACCTAGTTACGAAATTGGTGAACAAATTTGATCAAATTTGGCCTCGGCGCGAGACTCGCCTTAAACCGAAGATGTGCAGGGTGACAGGTAGATTTGCTCCAACTACGGCAAAGCGGCAAGACAGCATTTCTACGATGGTTGAGACAAGTGTTTTTGAACATTCTTTGCACATGCGCATGTACATGTGTACGACAATTGTACATATACCGTATATCTATCTATATATATATATTTAATTACCTATTAGGCTGGCTATATACACATGTTCATTTTCACAGGCGACAAAACCCCCTGTATGTTAAATAGGAGTTGGAAAGCAACACGTAGAAAATCACTGAGAATCATCAATAAAGCCATCAGTTGGTTGTTGCAAAGTCAGGAATCCGAGACGCTCGCACTTTTGCCGGAACCAATGGAGGTGGACATGAGCCTGTTGTAATCGGGGAAGTCTTCACGTTTTGATTTTCGGGAGGTATTCAATTGGTCTTTGATGCTATGCATGAACATCTAAGAAAGATCCTTGCGAACAAGTGATTTCTGTGGTACAGCTTGTCTGAGTGCCAAATGCAGGTGGAATTTCCTCGCCAGTCCGACAGCAGTGGATTTTCACACATCGCGGAGGAGACAGAGTTTCAGTCCGATTTGGAGTTGGGACAAGTATCATAAACAGAAAGAAATAGATCACGAATTATTTCTGGCCATCGTGGGTAACTTGTCCCATTTTTATCTGCACATCCATTGTCAGAGCTTCTTCCGCATTGGAAGGAATCCGGGGAGGTGACACGAGTTCTACCGGATTTTGTGAAGAAGGCCTAAAGCAAAGCAATCTGCATTTGAAAATGGCTTCAGTTCAAGCCTTCCAAAATATATGAAGATATATATCTATCAACTTTACCATTTTTTGTCTTTCCCTTAGACAAGTTGAATCATCTTTGATGCAATACATGCACTTTGCCTCTGTGCAGGTGGAATTCCCTAGGCAGTCTGAGAGTGGTGAAATTTCCCGTATTGCCGAGGAGCCAAACCGTCTGACTTGGAGTTGGGGCAAATGTAGTTAATAGAAGTAGATCGCAGGACACTTCTTTGATGGGGTCTTGAAGGGATGTCAGGTTTGTTGTAATTTTTAAACCAAGTGCTGAACCTATAGCTTTTGGAAGATATTTTCTCTAGATGTGCGAGAATTTGCATGAAGATGATGCCAAAGATTTTGCAGATTCAATTGATACCTCTAGTCTGCATTGGAAGGTTTCGGAGGAGGTGACACGAGTTCTACCGGACTTTGTGAAGAAGGCCCGAAGCAAACAATCTGCATTTGAGACGTAGTACATTCCATGTCTAGTTCTTAGCTTAAACATGTTGAATTGTCCTTGATGCAGTACATGCACATGTGATAGACACTTTATATAAAGAGAAAAGTGATGGGAATATCATCTGAGATGAGATTTGAAGATTTGCTTCCTACGCCCGGCTGGCATGGCAGCAAACATTTGGGTCACACTCTGAATGCAGGTGGAATTCCCGCGCCAGTCTGACAGTGGTGAATTTTCCCACATCGCCGAGGAGAAAGAGTTTCAGTCTGATTGGAACAAACATTTCACTTAGAAATGCATCGCGCACCACGCTTCTTCTAGTCTAGCTGATGTTTTCTAGCATTTTTAATTCTATTGAGAATTGCTTTGTACTTTTTTGTGGCTGACTTACATACTTTCTGTTGGAATAAAGTTGCAAGGAATGCCAAGAGGTGAGAATGGATACCTTCACCGAGTCCAACATCAAGGTGCTTGGCGCATTTTTTTTGTTTCGATGTTGGGCTTGTGACGCATCGAAGAGTCGTCTGAGGCAGCTTGGGCCCGTATGGAGGAGGGGATCGAAATCGCCGTGGATATGGTCATGACTGGCCATTCTTTTTTTAAATGGCGTTTTTGTGTTGGTAATGTATATGTCAATTTATTGCGCATAATGCATGAAACTAATATGTCTATTATTCATATTATCATATTGATCAAAGGAAGTTGGAAGTTGTAAAACTGCTGAGTTACGGACTTTACAAAAATGATGACGATAGCAGTACCACTGTAGTAAGACTAGTACCCCCGCGCAAAGGGCATGCAAAGAAACTAAACGGCAAATACGGTGATCAGGAGTCCCTGGCAATGAAAGAGTCTGAGGCACTGGAGGACTTCAACTCATCGGGCTGAGTTTTGGATTTTGCAGTTCTGAACTCTGTCAAAGGGTTGGACTGGGTCGTGCAGTAGGACTTCTAGGATCTTCCATGGTTGGAAGCAAACGCCCATAGTTATTTCCGCATTGTGATTGGGAGCAAACCCTCACAAGGAGGCAGCTACCGCTGCAAGACCGCAGGCATGGGGTCATGAGACATATAGACATGAGTGATACAGTATTACGACACAATTGAAACGAAAAGGTCCTTGACTCAGAGCACGTCACACTTGGTGTTTGTAATTTGATTTGGTAGTGCTACGTGGAAGTTACTTAAGAAGAAACACAGAAAAAATTGGCCTGGCAGGGCAAGCAGCTTGCAGAGAGCAATGAGGTTGTTGAGATCATTGGAGACTTTGCCCCTTGACAACAATCTAAACGGGTGGACATGCACCTTCTTTGCTTTAGCATCCTCTACGAGAGCAAAGCTTGTTCCAAAAGCCAATTGGCACACGAAAGTGCCAAGGACCAAAAGCAGAAAGTGGTGCTCGCTTCACAGGAGGCATCCAAAGAAAAGGCCGCCGTCAGAGTCTCAGGATTCCAGAACAAACCATAGATTTAGATATATAGGTTTCGTATGGCCCGGGGGGGTTAGGGAGGATGCATGGTTGGCCAATTTTCTGAGGTCCCTCGCATCACAGCCGAGGACTTCGCAAGTCCTCAACGCGCGGCACGGAGGGCAGACGTCAGCAGAGCACCGGCAGAGCAGGCGCCATGGCCACCCAGATTTTGGTGATTTGTGTTCTTATGCAATGCTTTGGATTGGCATTAAGACATTTATGATCTTTCATGGTTGGAAGCAAACGCCCAACGCCCGTGGTCCTTCCGCATTGTGATTGGGACTCACCCTCACCAGGAGGCGGCTACCGCTGCAAGACCGCAGGCATGGGGTCATGAGACATTTAGACATGAGTGATAAATAGTATTACGACTCAGAGCATGTCATGCTTAGTGTTTGTGATTTGCAAGAGTCTCATTGACTCATTGAGAGCAACTTGTTGGGTAGTTCCAAGTTGAAGTAATTTAGAAGAAAACACAGACTAATTTGGCCCGGCAGGGCAATATGCTTGCAGAGCTCAGTGGTATGCGAGACTTCGCATCTTGCCAATTTGTGATGGAATGGTTTTGCAGGAATTGGGATCATTCTTGGTCAGACCGTACCAAGTCATGTGTGCATCATGCGCAGTGCGTTTTCCTCCTTTTAGTTATTTTAATGTTTGGCGGGTTGGTTTAGGCAGCTGACATTGCCAAGGACGGACGGCCAAAAGTTGTGCCTGCAAGCAAGGGGGCGCCGAAAGGGAAAGCGGCCTGGGGTCCCAGTGTCCAGACACGATTATTTATGTCCACGCACATATCTCTCTATACCGACCTACCAACCTACCCACCTACCGACCTATCTATCTGTCTATCTGTCTGTCCGTCTATCTATCGATCGATCGATCTATCTATCTATCTATCTATTTATCTATCTATCTATCTATCTATCTATCTATCTATCTATCTATCTATCTGCCTTCGTTCGTCTGTCTACCTATCTACCTATCTCTGTGATTACATAGATTTTACAGTCTAGACTCTAGACACATATGCATTTTTGGAGAGACACCACACAATTACAAGCCATGCAAAACATTTTCAGCGAACTTCCCAAGAAAGCTGCTTCCCTGCCATTCAAGCAGAGCTGATCTATTCGAAAGACTTGAGTAGCTTTCTGAGGCTCCTCATCTCCTCGATGAATACGACAGTTCCGAGCGTATGGCACGGATAGCAGAAGTCAGCAGAGCACTGGCAGAGCAGGCGCCACGACCACCAAGATTTTGGTGATTTGCGTTCTTATGAAATGCTTGTAGATGCTAGCTTGGATTAGCATTAAGACGCTGGAAGCAAACGCCCATCAGCCTTTCACATTGTGATTGAGACTCACCCTCACCAGGAGGCAGCTATGGCTGCAAGAATGCAGGCACGGGGTCATGAGACATATAGACCTGAGTGATACAGTATTACGACACAATTGAAACGAAAAGGTCCTTGACTCAGAGGTTGCCACGCTTGGTGTTTGTGATTTGCAAGAGTCTCATTGAGAGCAACTTATTTGGTAGTTCCAAGTTAAGAAAAAACACAGAAAAAAATGGCCTGGCAGGGCAACCAGCTTGCAGGGAGCCATGAGGTTGTTGAGACCATTGGAGACTTTGCCCCTTGACAACAATCTAAACGGGTGGACATGCTCCTCATAGTTTCTCATGTTGATTTTCATATGCACCTTCTTTGCTTTGGCATCCTCTACGAGAGCAAAGCTTGTTCCAAAAGCCAATTGGCACACGAAAGTGCCAAGGACCAAAAGCAGAAAGTGGTGCTCGCTTCACAGGAGGCATGCAAAGAAAAGGCCGCCGTCAGAGTCTCAGAATTCCAGAACAAACCATAGATTTAGATAGGTGGTTACACGGGGTTAGGGAGGATGCATGGTTGCAGCTAAAGGGAGTTGAATTGAATGACTTCATTGCTTTCCGTGAATTTTCATGCAGCTGCCCTGCCAAATTTCTGAGGTCCCTCGCATCACAGCGGAGGACTTCGCAAGTCCTCAACGCGCGGCACGGAGGGCAGAAGTCGGCAGAGCACCGGCAGAGCAGGCTCCATGGCCACCAAGACTTTGGTGATTTGCGTCTTATGAAATGCGTGTAGACGATAGCTTGGATTGGCATTAAGACATTTATGATCTTTCATGGTTGGAAGCAAACGCCAAACGCCCATGGTCCTTCTGCATTGTGATTGGGACTCACCCTCACCAGGAAGCAGCTACCGCTGCAAGACCGCAGGCATGGGGTCATGAGACATATAGACATGAGTGATATAGAAAAACGACACAATCAAAACGAAAAGGTTCTTGACTCAGAGCATGTCACGCTTGGTGTTTGTGATTTGCAAGAGTCTCATTGACTCATTGAGAGCAACTTATTGGGTAGTTCCAAGTTGAAGTAATTTAAAAGAAAACACAGACTAATTTGGCCTGGCAGGGCAATATGCTTGCAGAGCTCAGTGGTATGCGAGACTTCGCATCTTGCCAATTTGTGATGGAATGGCTTTGCAGGAATTGGGATCAGTCTGTGTGCATCGTGCATAGTGCGTTTTCCCCTTTTTAGTTATTTTAATGTTTGCCGGGTTGGTTTAGGCAGCTGACATTGCCAAGGATGGACGGCCAAAAGTTGTGCCTGCAAGCAAGGGGGCGCCGAAAGGGAAGCCGGCCTGGGGTCCCAGAGAAAGAGCGGAGCAGACACATGTATGCCTAACACTTCGTTGCAATCTGTCTATCTGTCTGTCTATCTGTCTATCTGTCTGTCTGTCTATCTGTCTGTCTTTTGTTTTTTGTCAGTTTTTGTCAATTTGTCTCTCTGTCTGTCTGCCTGTCTGTCTTTTGGTCTGTCTTTTCTGTCTGTCTATCAGTTCTCTTTCTATCTGTATGATCACATAGATTTTTCATTCTAGACTCTAGACATGCATTTTTGGAAAGTCTCTACACGATTACAAGCCACGAAAACATTTTCAGCGAACTTCCCAAGAAAGCTGCTTCCCTGCCATTCAAGCAGAGCTGATCTATTCGAAAGACTTGATTAGCTTTCTGAGGCTCCTCATGTCGTCAATGAATGCGACGGTTCCGAGCGTCTGGCACGGCTAGCGGAAGTCAGCAGAGCACTGGCAGAGCAGGCGCCACGACCACCAAGATTTTGGGGATTTGCGTTCTTATGAAATGCTTTGGATTGGCATTAAGACATTTATGATCTTTCATGGTTGGAAGCAAACGCCAAACGCCCATGGTCCTTCTGCATTGTGATTGGGACTCACCCTCACCAGGAAGCAGCTACCGCTGCAAGACCGCAGGCATGGGGTCATGAGACATATAGACATGAGTGATATAGAAAAACGACACAATCAAAACGAAAAGGTTCTTGACTCAGAGCGTGTCACGCTTGGTGTTTGTTGTTTGTGATTTGCAAGAGTCTCATTGACTCATTGAGAGCAACTTGTTGGGTAGTTCCAAGTTGAAGTAATTTAAAAGAAAACACAGACTAATTTGGCCTGGCAGGGCAATATGCTTGCAGAGCTCAGTGGTATGCGAGACTTCGCATCTTGCCAAATTGTGATGGAATGGCTTTGCAGGAATTGGGATCATTTTTGGTCAGACCATACCAAGTAACATGCAAAACATGCAATGACTGATTTTATCAAAAAGTTTCAGGCAGAAGTCATGTGCATCATGCATCATGCTCTTCCATGCCTTACCACAATTTTTGAATGCTTTTAATGTGTTCAAAAGCAGTTGGCGTCAGTCACTGACATTGCCAAGGACGGACGACCAAAAGTTGTGCCTTCAAGCAAGGGGGCGCCGAAAGGGAAGCCAGCTGCTAGGGGTCCCGGGAGAAGAACGGGGTCCCAAAAAATATTTTATGCCCAACATGCATACATGCGTACAGGCATACATAGCGGCATAGATTCGTAGATACAGAAGATACAGTAGATACAGCAGATACACTAGATACAGCAGATACAGCCGATAGAATACATACCTAGATGCCTAGATACATAGATTCATACATGCGTACATGCATGCATTTTCTAGACATACATGTATAGAGAGACGTTAAACATTTCCAAGCGAGACATATCTCGTATCTTCAGGAAATTTCCCAAGAATGCTGCTTGTTTGCCATTCAAGCAGAGCTGATGCATGTCAAAAACTTGAGTGGCCATGTGAGGCTCCTCGTGTCCTCGATGAATGCGACAGTCCAAAGCGCATGGCAGGGACAGAACTCAGCAAAGGACGACCAGCAGAGCAGGCACCATGGGCAACATAGCACTTGTGTTGTTCAATGCCGTGAAGGTTTCTAAATTTACAAGTGACCTACGATGAAAGTTGTATTTTGATTTCAATCTCATCCTTATCATAGATTGAAATTGAAGCAAAACCTCGACACATTTCATCAATTTCATCAGTCATCTGTGCAGGAAACTTGATACTTGATTCATTTGATTAGATTCACAATGCCCAGGATAGTGTGCCGGGTTTCCCCGGCTTTTGGAGACTTCAGCCAGTCTCGAAGGATTCACATCCACAATTTTTTTCCGAGAGCAAACATTGTAACATCTTCCACCGACAAAAATGTGGAAGAGAACAAGTTCCTTTTGATTCTCCGGAAATTATGTTGCACCAATCACTTTTATGCTTGAGACATCTGTTTGTTGCGATTCAATTGCTGTGTTGATTTTGGTTGACCCCCTCATGGTTTTAGCGATGTCATTGCATCGAATTCTTCACCAAGGATTCTTGAGTACATAAGATGTATATAGCTGGAATTTCATCAAGAATGACTGACATACTTTCAGGTATCTATATCGGTACATTTCCTGTTACATATCTGGGATTCATGAAATACTTAAACGTATATCTACACATAACTTGTCACATAACTAACAACCGTCATTGTCCCTTGAGACCTTAAGACCTTATTTCTTGATGTCGGGTCCCATCTCATGACTTTCACTGTTGCAGGGTCCATTGGAACGTGCAGAGTTGGAGGCGCAGGGACCTGAACGATGCTGCCGTGGTTCAAACCCATCATGTTCATGGTTTTGTGGTTGTGGTTGTGGTTGTGGTTGGGGTTGTGGTTGTGGTTGTTGTTGTTGTTGTTGTTGTTGTTGTTGTTGTTGTTGTTGTTGTTGTTGTTGTTGTTGTTGTTGTTGTTGTTGTTGTTGTTGTTGTTGTTGTTTTCGTTGTCATGTTCAGTTGAAAGGCATACGCATTTTTTGATTATAACTAAAAGGTTACATTGAACTAATTGTCATGTCTTCTTTCTGCTTCTTTTGTAGTTAACATTGGTAAGCGCAAACCCCAGTGCTCTGTCTGCATGGCCTGCAGCCATAGGATTGAGACATGTTGTCATCCTTTGGCTGCCAAAATGCGTTCTTTGATTGCTGAAAATAGAAGGTTCAGAGGTGCAAAGAGGCAAAGACCGTGCTGGAGGAAAGACAAATCGCCGACCTAGGAAAAACACGCAGTTTCACAAACAAGTACACAAAAAGTACAATGCACTTGCACGTGATAACTTTATCGTCCCCGCCTCCACCCACCAGCCCACCCCACCCACACAATGCACTTGCACATGACAACGTCGCATAAACTTCAAATGATATCACATCCTCCCAACAAGAAAAAAATCAGTCAACACAGACAAAAACAGCATCCACTTACGCGAAAAAAAATAACGGTGGCGCCAAAATCGACAACCTTTCCATGCAATTGCATCCTACCAAAAAGAAAATGTGACCCTTCCACACGAAATTGTTTTCTGAAAAAAGATCGATGCCCTTTGCAGGGCAAAATGAGCTTATGACGAAAAGCAAACGCAAATCATCGTATGTACTTCCATTGCGTGGAGCGTTTTCCAGCTCACGCAAATTTGATTACGGAGTCAAAAAAATACTTCATGTTTTATGGTGACCGTCTGGGTTTGTGGTGCCTTGTAGTGGGGGATAGATACCCATAAAGAGTGTTGCTGGGTGGGGGAGTAACCCAAGACAAAGGTGAGTATGATGATTGTAAGACGAAAACATGTGCTCCAGTGATGCTGTTGATGCTTGAGAAATGGAAGTGAAGTTACGAGTGAATATTCGACTATTACTGTAAGGTTTCATTACCAGGTTTAAGTTAAATACATCATATTTGTTTGGGATGATTTCTGACCACCTGTTTTGGATTCGATTGCACACGACCAAAAGTGGGGTTTTTCCCCCAATCACCTCCGAAACAAGCCAGGCTCCGGTGCAGGTAGATAGCTCAGGCCGGGCGGGTCAGCATGAGGTAGGTTGATGGTAGGCCCGTGAAGCTGTAGAGGTGTAAATTAGCGGATGAAAAAGAAGTTTTTTTTTGGAAATTAGTTGATGAGCCATGAAAGGATAAGGATCATGCCAAAGAAACCAATCAGTATTTTTTCCGAATGAGACTTTTGGATGTTTCCACTGATCATCTGAGATTTTCTACTTATAGCATTTGATACGATTTGTGCGATGGACACAGATAAAGCTGTAGTTGTAGTTATCATGATGGTAGCTTCAAATTGTATGGATAGGGGTCAAACCTATCTAATACTCATAGATCAACCGCAATAATTCTGTCAGCAATTGGGTACAGCCGGCAATGAGCCACATGAACTGATTAGATGTAGCTCATCTTAGTCGCTACCTTTTGGTTGTAATCTTAGTTTAAAGGAGGCAAAAAAGCAAGGCATACGGCATATGTACTGATTCGATATGAGCACTGCAAAAACCAAAAGTAGAGTTCTGGAATGTGAGTTCTGAAACGATGTGGCATTCTCGACTTTGGTAGATATGTATTTGTAGATTCTTCATTAAGTTCTGGGAACCAAATCCTTACGTTCCCAGGTGGGTCGCGGGCCCATGGTCGAAGGGAACTCCGACAGAGATCTCCACTGGATGATAGGTGCAGTCTTGGCAGTTTGTTTGAAGCTGCACAAACAAGACAAACACTTTCATCTTTGGGTTTCATTTTGAATCTAACTTTAGATCTCACACCTCAAATCGATCTTTTGGATATTCTTTGCTGCATTAAATCCATATGAATCCTTATAGAAATCTATGGCTTGTTCATCCCTTGATCATTGAGAGAGCATGCCACATTTGCAGGGCCAACCAGAAGGCTGACAGCCCATCATTGACAGGCAGGGCGTAGTGATGGGTTCGATCAGAATTGCACGAGGATGAGAACGATCTCTGATGCCGGATTGGTGACTAGTGACCGACGCCATCACTAATCACCTGTAGTGACTTTTTAACTCATTTCTCTGGAAGACCAACCAAAGACTAGTGGCTACTAAACAATGGCTACTGTCACTATCATCATGTGTGATGTCAGTATTATGATGACCATATTCATTATCATCATTATCATGGTTCATTATGATCAATCATCATCATCCGTTTTGTTAAATCCAAACCTGTTCTCAGCATTTCCTTCCAAGGTGACTTTAGCCCGGTGGAACATGACCCGAAAGCTCGCCCGGGAGACCCGGATACTCCAACCCAACTTGTGGCAGATCCAATGAAGCCGACGTTTGTACACCTTGAAATTCAGAGTTTTGAGTTTTCTTTCCGGAGTTAGGCGAGGTAGCATTTTCGTATATTTTGGTGGGGTTCTTTCCAAGTCATCGAGTCAGAATTCTTAATGAGGCAATCTATCTATCTAACTGCAATCCTGGCTCTCGAATGGTGGGATCTGATTTTTCAATATTTTTCATCACTTGTGCAACATGGAATCCTTCTATAACTGGGTAGGGTTTTTCATGTCTTTCATTTTCATTAAATGACCAGGGTGAAATGATCACTGTTCACTTCCCCTCAGACTCCAACAATTAAAATTGTGCAACATCCAACTTGGAGAGAATTTTGCCGCCCACAAACTAAGGGGACCTACCATTTCTTTAAAGACAAACTAGATACCGCAACATTCGCTTGTTTCACCAATGGCCGTTTGCTTGGAATGATCCAATTCACAGTGCAGACTCAGGTATTGCCTTCACTTGGCCAACAACTTGGCAGCCTTGTCAGATGGGATATCGTCGACTTGCGCTAGGTCTACTGGTGGCCTGGGGAACTCAGGTTGTTTGATGGGCGGAAGACATGAATTCATTGCGTGTGTCGTGAATCTCGTGAATCTATCCCAAGTGGTGATCTGGATTTCTTCTACCTTTTGGGGATGAACAACCACCTGGGGATGAACGAAACCCTGCAAACCAATGGTTTAAAGCACTATCCTCAACTGGTACAGGGCTTTCACCGGAATTTCGGTTGATTTGTGGAAGGACCCGAGCCTTGCATTACCGTAACCCTTTTTATTGCGGGAATTCATGTTAACAAATCCTGTTTTCGTTTTGGGGATAGGATTACTCCATTTTGCAGGATACGTCCTCTAGGTGACCCAGCCAGAATCGTGGTAGATTTTTTGGTGTGTGAACTGTCGTTGTTGTTGTTGTTGTTGTTGTTGTTGTTGTTGTTGGCCCCAAATCCATGCCTTTCTTACCAGAATCCACCATTTCCAAGAAGATGTTGGGAGGTTCCTAAATCTAAGACATACCCATTTTGCGTCTCTTGTTTGCTTCTTTGTTCGGGAAGACTTCTTGAGAGGGTGGATCTATGAGTATCTTCTGGTGGGGCTGGGACCTGATTGGGTTTGGGGATATGACCAGGGTTCGCAATTTTTTGCGGCAGCTTCCCGAAAAGTGTAATTGCAAAGATGCAGGGTCCAGTTATTTATCTAATTCTTGGATGCCGCGTGAAGCTTTGAGGCGGGATGCATTTACATGACAGCTGTGGAAGTAGCTTTTCAATTAGGCAGGGTGATGGGTAATTGGTTGGTGGAAAAAGGAAAGGTGGAAGATTGGTTGATTATATGTATATATATAAATATATATATACATATACATGATTATGTATACAAATATATATGTATACACCTATTTATCGGATTTCTCAAAATGATGGCCACCACAAAAAATACATCGAATGCTTGAAGAGCTGAATGGTTTTGGGTCAGTTTCCGAAATAGAAATGGTCAAAAAGTGCTCTCTCTCCAGAATCTGAGCATTATGTTTTTGATGTTTCATTCACGATGAACAAATGCAGAAAGTGAAAAACTTGCCATGCCAACTCACTTCTTTTCTGTCCGCTTGGTTTCAGGTGGTTTCTTTCACCTCTTTTCTCATTTTTTCTGGGTTTGAATTACGATGAACCGGGTTGCAACAGCTCCCTTCAAGGGTCGCAAAAACCTGAATTTCCTCCTGGCAGGTCCTGAACCTGAGTGGTTTGCATGACGCTTGGCGATCATCACACCTATGCAACCCCGAATTGGCGGAAAAAACCGCATGGTTTGCCCGCCGGCTGGCTACTCCTTGATCTGCCATGACAAACAGAGAACGCAAGGGGATTTGGAAGCGTCCAATTTTTGGAACACACACTCACAGAGATTGCGGATTGTTGCAATCCAAATGATTTGGCAGAATTGTATGGGGAGTGGCTGACAATCCTTAATTGGCTGCATTTTCTCCGTTGCAATTGTCAGTTCTGCAGTTCTGGCAGCTGTCTCTGGGGATAGAATTGCCTGAATGTTTTATCATTAATTTGACTTGATGCGAGACAGTGGGGCTCTCTTTGTGGGGTCAACGAAGCTGGGCCTAGACATTTAAGCTTTGGCTTAAAAACCCAGACGCCAAAATATCAGGAAACTTTCGTGGTTGGGTCTCAAATCCATGGGTTTTTCTTCCTGTTGTTTTGGCATCTCACTGGATCCATTTTACCTCCACCTACTGAGTGCGATCTGATCGGTGGTTTCGTTTCGTTGCACACTGCGGGACGTGAAAGGAAACGTGCAGCAAATTAATGCCGGCCTGTTTTTGTTGGGAGGTTTTGTTTTTCCTTGGATGGTTAGAACAAGAATCTATAGTACTACTGTATAGACTATATGGTTCATGTATATATATATATATTAATATCTGATATATGTGTGCTGTGTGCAGTGTATATATATATATATGATTCATGATTAATATTTCAGGTGATGACTTTTAGGTGGCGGACGCCGATGTGGCAGTGAAACATGTTCAAGAAAAGGTCAAAAGCTTGGAACAAAAAGTCCAAATTCCAAGAAATTCAGGAAAAGGCTTTGAAGATGAAAGAGGAATTGTTGACATCAATAACTTTACATGTTCCGGGTCGCATTATTTCAAGCTTCGTAAAACATTGGATGAAATTGTATGGCATCATGCAATTCACGCGACATGATCATGCAAAACAGAGCAAAATTATGTGATGTCACGTGATATTTTCAATATCATATGACATTGCTTTGACAGTACGATTTTGTAGTCTGATGTAATCATTCTCAATGCTACGTATGACGGCGTATACTTCTGCATCATTGACCTCAACCCAAGGTTGAAAATCTATCAACATCTAGATTGTCTCTAGATTGTTTAGTCAACATTTACCCTTGGCGCTAGGTCCCTCCATTCCTTGTCTCGCCATGGGGCCCGAACCCACAGAGTCCACGAGGGATGGCTGGAAGGTGTTGGAGTCTGCCATCCAGGAACGAGAGCGGATCATTTCCACTCTGAGCCTTGGAGTTGAACTGCGAAGGTCTTGGGGGTGTTTTTTTTTGCCCCAAGAAAATCTTACAGGTTAACAACATCTACTCTATTTTCACGGATTATATACAATGATTATATACAATGATTATTGATGATGATTATTATATAATGATTATTATTGATGATGATTATTGATGATTATTGATGATGATTATTGATGATTATTGATGATGATTATTGATGATTATTGATGATGATTATTGATGATTATTGATGATTATTGATGATGATGATGATGATGATGATGATGATTATTGATGATTATTGATGATGATGATGATGATGATGATTATTGATTATTGATGATCATTGATGACTGATGACTGATGTATAACGCGGAATCACACTGAATTCTTTCATGATGGCATTTATCCAATCCTTTTGCAAAATCATTTCCACTTCAGATCTCCCTTTTTTGATCCCAAGGTCGTCAAGTGGCCATACAAGCGATAGCACTGTTCACATGCCATGAAGGCACCATTGCGTTCGCCAGGTGCTGTGACGACGCAGAAACTTTGGCTTCGAAAGTCCCCGAAACGGCGTCGACGATGAACCTCCCAGTCGTTGCTATACATGTTGTTGTAGGCATACCTAGAGCGATTTTGAAAAATTCTCCCCGAAAGGCCGAAACAAGTTCCAACAACAAAAATACATCCTAACCAAAAAACACGACAAAAAATTCGGTGGAAAGCCTGTGTTTTGAGGCAAGACTTGAAATGAAGAAACGCCAAGAAACATGGGTTGGACTTTTTTGGAAACAAATGGCAAGGAGCCAAGGGGGACAAATGGGAAACAATTTTAGGCGGTATTCAATGATATGTACAAACAAAGGCCTGAACAAATCTCTAAGTCCAGCACCGAAGCACAATATATTCCAAATTCCAATCCCATTCCAACCCCCAATCTTTTTGCATGTATATATATATATTTATATCCTGTATTGATTCAATAGCGGCTATATATTCAAGTTTAAACTCCAAATCTTCAGACCTTCGAGTACATAACACACATAAATTTTCACAAAACCACGTTGAACAATTAAGAAGGAAAAAACATACCAAGGACAAGCTGAGACACATTGCTCCAGCACCCACTACTGCACCAGCCACAGCTCCACCTGCTGCATACATTGCCACATTCACAGGCTTTTGCGCAGGCACAGCATTGTAGCCTACACGGCGCATGGCCGCGGAGCATTGCTTTTTGCAAGGCGCTGAGGTGAAAGCATTTTTGGACTCAAGTAGACAACTCAAATATAACAGCAACAGCACTGGAAGCAGTGCAAGAGTGATGTGGCAAGGGGCATCATGGGAAGCAGCAACCTTGTTATTTCTGAGCAGTCTTCTCGAGACCGGTGCGAGTTGGGTAGATGTTTCAATAACACCAATTCAGAATTGCAAACTCCTATCATCTCTTGTATCTCGTCACCCACTGGTAGAGTTAGAACTAATCTGCAGCAAGTTTTTGAAATCCACTGGTCAGAGGACTGAGGCCCAGAACATGCTTTAAAATGCAAAATCACTATACACATGTGCACACCTATGTTGGTGCGCATTTGTTTTTCCTGTTCCATGCTCCCAAGACGATGAGGAAAAAATATCTTTCAAAAACTATGAAGAGATACACCCATCTGGCCCATCATTCCAACCTGAATATCCATAAGGAGTTTGTTGAGGCATCGTGCCACCATAGTTGTTCATCATCTGAGGTCGATTTGCATATCCATAGGGTGGCTCTGGAACACTCCGACGACGACGGAGATCTGCATCACCTCGCTGAACAAGGTGATGCCAACTTCGAAACTTGAAGCAATGGCAATAAAGTAATACAAGGAGATATATATACATATATCTGCATGGTTGGTGGTTTCAACTCATTTGTAAAATATCAGTCAAAACGGGAATATTCCCCAAAGAAGGGATGAACATAAAAAACATTTGAAACCACCACCTGGTTATATATATATACATATATCGGATGAAGGCTAATAGGATCCCGTACTAATATCTACTGAACACACAATGATCCTGGGGGAGACTGTTACTGAGTGGGGGAGAACACTAAGTCACTAAGTGCCAAGGTGTATAAAATATAGTTACACTGTACTACATGCATATATTATGCATTCAAAATTATAAAATACAATGAAACATTATATAATTATAAATCAAAAACAACATGAAACATCAGCAGGATTCAGAATTCATGGATCTACAATGATCTAGAGTCTAGATCTGCTGTGACCTTGCAATACCGCATTCTTTGCAGCATTCCTTTCAACAGCTTAAACTATCTCTTCAAAGGAAGTCACCTGGGAAACGCCTGCGAGGACTCACGGTGTAGGACTGTCCATTCATACTTGTCGTCCTTCTCCTGGACTCAAGGGGTGTTGGGACCGGTGGTGGTGGGGCCCTCCTTCGTACAGATGGTGGGGGTGGCGACGGTGTAGCAGCACGGCGCCGCGGCGAGTAAGCCGTGGGCGCCGAAGGGGCGCGACGGCGGGGTGATGTTGGAGGTGCTGGAGGAGCACGGCGGCGTGATGAACTCCATGACGAGCTGCCACCCCAGCTTCCTCCACTCCGACGACGGGCCGACAAACGACGAGCGGCATCACAGGTATCAGCTGCTTCGTTGTAAGTGAGCGCTCCATCGTCACCTAGGCTCGGATTCGTCAAAGTCACCACCCACCACTTGTTCATTGTTCCAAGCACAGTTGCCGTTAATTCACTCAAGTAATGATTTGTGCGAATTATATAGAGGAAAGATGTTTATGCCAGCTTGGTATTCCCATCGAAGAAGGGATGATGGTCTAGCTCAATCAAGTTCTTACCGCATAGGTTAGCCCGTACACATGTGAGCAATGTAATTATGAGAATAAAAGAATGGCAGCAAAGGTACCCAAATACTGCAGCCATGCAGGACAATGTGATTTGTTTAACACCTGATGATAACTGACGTACAGAATGAACTGTACTCTATTTCCACTCCTACGTATAGTATGATGGCCCCGTTGTCACACTGTACAGCAATACGACAGTAGTGTGACTATGATGGTAGCTAGCGATACCACTAGAACTAATAGATTCAGTAGCGAGTACTAGTAGCAGCACTGGTATAAGCTTACAATTACAAACGACAGCAATGGTAGCAGCATACCTAATGGATGCTAATAATAGTGGCACGATTAGACCTGCGGGGCGACAGAAATGTGATGGCAGCAGTGCACTGCCATTGCATGCTGAACGGTTTCTGAATACAAATACAAATAACTGGTGCAAGAGTGCAGGACACCCAAAATATCTCCAAAAACCTATCTATGCCAGGCAATGCCGATTCTTGTTTACATCATGTTGCATCCCGGACACAGGTTTCGTAACTAAAGTAATAGCCAGTGCCAAGCCAAGACAGCTTTGCAATGGGACAAGTCAAGTTGACATAGCACCAGGAATCACAGCACCATTCCTGAGATGAACAGTTCGATGCCTGGGGGGTCAACTAAACTCCTGAAGATATGTTGCTTAAGACTTGTTTCCGCGAGACTTAGCCAAAAATTCAATCAACCACGATGAATCAAACACTAGGAGCAAAGAAACAAACCATCTTTCAATCTAGGGGTACTTGCAGCATCCAGTGATCTGAAGCGAAGAAATGTATCTGCTATAAGTACCTCTTCATCTCTAAATTTGTGCACCCACATGCATAATCATATACATACATAAATATACGGTATTATGCAATACATCATACGGTAGTCACCAACAGTGTGTCCATAAAGTTTATATCAAGTCGTCTCCTCGCCCAGCTATTCTTCTTATTACTGTACGTACACTTGAGCGGAAGCTGAGACTGTCTATCTGCAGAAAACATATCCATGTGTCTACCTATCGAGCTTCAAGAGTGAGCACATAAACATCATCAACATTCATGTGCACAAAACCGTACGAAAGAGAAAAAATATCTCACCGAGCTTCATGGTCAGAAGAAGTACTCCAACCACTGCCTGAGACGTTTTCCCAAACATCCTTGCAATTGACACTGTCCCAAGCCTTACAGCTACTGCCATAGTCATCTGCAAAATCTTCTCCATCAAAGGTACCTGCTGGTAGTTGCCCTCGACACTCACAGGAGGAGTCATATTTGCAAGCTGAAATGGCCTCTTCATTTAAGGAACATTTGGAAGAACTCCAATAATGCCCCTGCCACACCGTTGAGGCACGAGCAGTTGGACAGCTCGCAGCCACCCAACACCATGAAGTGCAACACCACATGGCATGATCTGCACCAGGGTAGGTCTTATCGCAAACATCTGCGTCATGCGGACCACATTGCTGGCCATAATTTGCATAAGTAGCAAGATCCAAACCAAGTTCCGTAATCCTTTCACTTGGCATGGTTGTACCCAAACAATTACATGAAGTGTCAGAAACAGACACATTCGGCTGCGGTTGGTATGGGCACTGCAGCATTAATGCAGGGTCATCAGCGCAAACGTTGTCTGACCAGAACAATTTGCCTTCCATGCCCGGATTCAAAGACGCAATCGCACTCGGGCATTCTTTGTCAACATAGCACCAGTTCGCGCAACACCAGGTATCAACCTGGATAGTCCATCCATACCAACAGTTCAATGATGACAACAGACTGAACTACAAAAGGTCATTCAACCCGTTCCTTCCCTTGATTCTTGCCATAACCCCGCAACCATTTGCTGTCTGTGAAATTCTACCGTCGTCTGTGAATATTTTTTAGGTCCGTTTCCATCCCTATGCAGAACACGCCTGGTCTGGTCTGTAGTTGGATTTGCAATTACTCATATCCCAAGCACCACAAGAGGAGCCATAGCTGGTCAAAAACTTCCTGCCGCAGTGATGCAACAAATGAATGGAGAAACGGGCACCTAATCAGCCGCTTTTCGTGTAAAACAACGATATCATAAGCTTGAGATAACATACAGTATATATATATATACACAGTATACTCAGGATACTGTAAATGATCAACATAAATAGCGGTGTAATTGCAATGTAATTTATAATTTATAATTGTTTCTATGCGGTTTGATCATAAAGAGGAACGAAGCCAGCTTTGAATCAACCATCAATGCAAACGCTTCTTCCTGTGCTCCACTATGAAAAAAGAATCATTTTAGTTTGTGCTCCGATTCTCTCCGTCTTGGCTCTTCCATCTAGAGGCTTGCAAACAGTGATGTCAAGGCAGTCTTGTCATGAATCATTCCGTATTAATTCGGAGGTGCCTTTCATTTCTTTATATACAATCTATAAGGGTGCAGGGTGCATTATCACTCCCAAACATACAAGTCTGAGAGTGGCTTTATCTTGCGATGGGTGATTCTAGCCAACGATTCACAGGTAACAAAAGAAAGATTGAAAGGTGCTCATCGAACTCAGTATCTTACATATGTACTGCTATAGATTGTGTAATTTCATGCAGAACAAGAAAACGCATGAGTAACACATATACGTATAGTATAAACAATATGTGACACTATGTGACACTGTATAACAAGAACTTGTTGGAAACCAGCAACACCAGGTGACTAGCCAAGCTTCGCTTTCATGGCGTCATTGAAAATGCCGCTCTTGTCTTTGCCTTGTCAGGACAGGTGGCGGATGACGGTGGTTTCATCACCCGAAGCAGGAGATGATATCTTGATGAAGCTTTGGCCTAGCCAATTCCTTATCTTGAGGCAAAATGGTGATATTATCGTGATATTTGTGATACCCTTGTAAATCCCCTCAGCAATGCGGCAAGTGTGGGAGGTCAGCCCGCCAGAATTGGACCATGGCACAAGTACATGGGTCTTGTTCTTCAGCTACTTTCGTCCATTGGCATGGAGAAACAGCCGCAAAGTTTCTGCAGGCAGCATAGCCTCCACAGCCGGTTTGTCAGCGATCTGCATCTAGGAAAAATGCAGATAGGTGCAGTGGCTTGCCAAAAATGCAAGTAAACCTACAAGAAACATCAAGAAACCAATAGCATCCAATACCAGTAGCATCATCTTTGCACCAAATATCTCCAGCAAAAAGATGCAAAAAGTATATCGATATATTCAATGATTTGCAGCAACTCCGTAGGCTAATGCAACCAAAGTTGCTGAAGTACTGCCCTGGTATCGCCTGACTTTGATATGCATCTGGACAATCAGAGGAGGCATAGCACCACTGCCGACAGCACCATTCACCTGAGTCAAAGTATCGTAATTTAATGTGGCACCCGGCATTCTAAACTCTCTTTGAACCCACCCAGCTGAATTCGATTGAATCCCATTGGGACGAGGCGGGACAAGCAACCTACGGTGATGTTGCCCCAAAGACTGCCACATTTTGGTTCATCCCAGGCTCCACATTGTGCGCCGTAGTTTGCACCTCAAATAGGCCATGATGGCCATGGCTCTGGACATCTGGATGGTATACCACAAGGAACCATCAGTGATATCATGATATAGATATATGGCAGTAAGTCTTTTGATTCTTCACACTTGGACTTCAATTCTGCTATTTCCCAACATTACTCACATCTGAAAAGGACATACTGTGTTCATGAAATTTTGGATTCAACTCAGTTCATCTATATTTCTTTCAAGATACCATAGGTTGCAGAGACCTCCGTAGGAATGGCGGGATTGGTACATTGACAAGTGGATGGAACTGCATCACTAAGCTCTTGGAGTTCGACAGTGGTTTCTGGGACCACCTGCTCACCATAGTAATCCTCAACTTTGAAGGTAATCTTCATAGCTTGCTTGCTGGCACGAATGAAGCCAACAATATGAGGTGCATCGACTTGTAATTCACTGGTGTAGTTGATGCCCAGGTTGTAATCTGGAAACACAGGCGCATCTGCGTTGCTGCTGGTGGGTTTGGGACACACCACCTGAGCTAAATCTACAAGATGCCATGTTTCATAAGCGGCGACATCGCTCAGGAAAAACAGCAACCAGCTGAAGATCCTCGTCGTGCACGTAGACATCGCCATGAGCCCCAAATTAGGGCGAATGTTTTTAAGCTGTCAAGGTGCTCAAGGTGCCGATTTGTTAACACAGAGTGCCCCAAAAGGCCTGAAAGTGTTTGAATAATAATGAATTGAATCTTGTTTTTGTCTATATATGTATATAAATTCTTAGTGTTTTGCTCTTCTGTTCCCAACATGACGCAAAACGACCTGCCCTGGTTCAAGCTGGCCTTAAGTTTGATCCCAAATGTCAAAACAACCAAAAAGGTTTTTTTTCGTGTGCTGGGATGTGGGTCTTCTCCACTTTCAAATTCCATAAGTCTGATTTTTTCCATCCACGACAGTGGGCTGGTTTGAATTTGAACATTCTTGGTCTGTGTTGCTGGATTTGGCTCTATTCCCGAGCTCATAATATAATCTCATGACATTCACCAGTTACAAATCCTGCGTAAGCTGTCATGTAAGAAGAGAAACGTCAAAATATGTCAAAATAGCATGGCAGCATGACATGGAGCTGCAAAACGCATCCTTGGGATCGCGTTTTTAAAGAAAATCAAATAAAAGGAAACACGTCTAGAACTGCAACAATTTCGTATAAAGGCTCTCAGTTTTGGAAATCAACATCTGGTCACATCTGAATGGAATGGGGCTCATCCGTGTCACCCCCTTCTTCCTCTGTTCTCATATTTCATTTTTTTCCATGGTCAGTCAGAGGTTCAGCAAGGCATGCAGCTACAAGAATTCGTAAACAATGACGTGTGGCCTGACGGTTGTTCCGAAATGACCTGAGGCTGCGGGTTTTGGGCTTCCTGTTCATCACGACATTGCTGAAACTTGATCGAAACATCGGAAACATCTTACGGATTGATGATGATGATTCATGTAGCCCCACCTTCACAGATCTCTCGCAGTTCAAAGATGTGAGAAAAGATGTGAAACAAGCCGCAAAAAACAGAGTAAAGCCACGGCGGATACTGTAACGAACCCTCCGGAAGTACCATTTCCAACTTCGGTAGGACCAGCCAAGACATCTTGTCTGGAGAGCACCTGGGCAACAAAAACAACTGCCTTTTTGGGCTGATTTCAGTAGCTCTTGAGGCTCTTGATTCTTCATGCTGCAAACTTACTACAGCGATACTCTTGTATAGTGTAAAGATGTGTAAAGTGTGAAGTCACGGTCTTATTTGCAGCTGAGCACCAAGAAAAGCTCAGGTTTGAAGGACATGGTGCGGTTGAACTGCTCGGCCAGGGAAATATCAGCCTGGGTTTTTTTCCACTGCGTATGGGAGCAAAAAAATGACAAGCAGCTACAGTATGCAAAGAACTGGATGCCATCCATTTCGTATTCAATGCCTTATAAAACAGTATAATTACTTGCTGAAGTACTTCCGAACAAATTATGCAATACGAAACTCCAAAATAGCAAAAAAAAAATTAAAAACTGATGCACATACATTCCACAGGATGTAACATAGGTCACTTGACATAATTTGGACGTGCAAAGGCCCAATCACTGACATTTTTGCTTCCCTACAGCCTGCGTAGAAATCACAACAACAACAACAACAACAACAACAACAACAACAACAACAACAACAACAACAACAACAGCAACAGCAACAGCAACAGCAACAGCAACAACAACAACAACAACAGCAACAGCAACAGCAACAGCAACAGCAACAACAACAACAACAACAACAGCAGCAGCGACAGAAACGGCAGTAACTACATGTAACTACCACACCAAGAATAATGATGAGAACAAACACCAACAGCGAAAACTTCTCATCCTCAAACACGTGTGAGGCAATGATTCACGATGATGTACAATGAAATGTTCATCAGTCTTGTGTCCTTTTGCTATAATAGGTTTCTGTTGGATGATATTGGAATCAACCAGCGTCATCGCACCAGAACCACATCCATTATGCATGCAAAGCAAAGGGTATAGCAGAAATGCAAAATATGAACCGTGGTATCCTGAGCGCCCCAAATACAACTTGCTTGCAAGCAAGTTGGCTTCTGTCAAAGGTGGGCAAATAGCTGCTGAGTTAATTCCTGGTAACCATCGTGCAACGGGTTTTCAGTGACACAATACAGCTGGAAAATCGTCGAAGTTGCCAAAGACCCTCTCTCCAGCCTTGTCCAGTGATGTTGGTGAATGTCACTTTCAAAGGAGGTGTGAAGCCCTGCAATGCGAAAAAACTTGCCAGCAAAAGTCATTTTGCCTATGATCCCCTACTTGACATTGTTAGCGACAAGTTCTTGTCCATGGGTGATTTGAGCTCGCTGAAATTCTCTCCAATCTTCAACATCCTTCCACCTCAAAACGTCATGCTTTACATCAAAGTATATTCCTGTTAAAATATGCGCAATATATATATATATACGCACAATAGATAGTAAAAAGATGAAGAAAAATATATCATAATAACGAAAATAATGCAGATTATATGGGTGATTATCTGTCATAGAGGGAAATCTGGAACTCCTCAAGCTCTGCATTGTATGAATCCGATGGATTTCAGCACCTTGGGTATGAAGCCTGTGGCACTCAATTCATCTCCTGAGATCAACAAATCTGAACACAGATGATCAAACAATCAGGAATCCCTATCCAAACATGCAATGGGATGGCGGTGGCTAGAAAAAACTGTCACCAGTTGAGAAGAACAAAAGAAACACGTGCTAACCTGAATCGACCTGATTGGTTCACATCTCAGGATTTCACTTAAATCCCAAGTGCTGACTTTTCCATCTATATGATATATATATATATATACTACAAATATCATATTTCATCCGTAAAATTCAGCAACTCAACTGCCCTCAATTTACGCCCAGCTTCGGGCGAAGCTTTGCGCCGTGGTGTAACGACAGCCCATTGCAGAGCGGCATTCTTCTGCTGACGGACAGCTTGCAAAACCTTGGGTCCCAGAGATGGCGGAAGTTGCTCTCCCATGTGGCATCCATATATTTACCTACGTTTACCATAAAAATCAACCAAATGTAGGTAAATAGATGTAAATAGACCATAGATGGATGGTATGGGTATCTGTCGGTCGTTAAACGACAACAGTTCTGACAGGTTTTTTGTGTCACTATGAATTGATACATGATATACATGTGCATTCCTTACCAGCACCTATCATATCGCTTGACCTTATGTTAAATCTTCTGAATCTTCCTTGTCTGAGAGGGTTGTTACATTATGATAAGAAACTCGAGACGCTTCCATGATTGGCAAGTAAGCAATTTCTGGAAATACACCAAAAAAATGTGTGATTTCCAATTCTTAGCTTAGAAGCATCATTTCCTCACAAAAATATATATTAAAAAGAAACAAATACAAATACAAAAACCTCACCTTCAGAACCCCAACAAACATCCCAGCCCGCTTTATTGGAGAATGTTTCCTTAAGTCGAAAAAAAATTAAGCTGCAGCAGCCATAAAGGTTGTAGCACGTCTGGCATTCCATGAATGCACCCTGCCGACTGCCGGAGGCGGTCACTTGGCAAAAGCTTTGAGAACGGAAGTCTCCGAAACGGCGCCGTCGGTGGTCACCCCAATGGCCACCATACATATTGTTGTACATATACCTGAGGGGAAGTCTAAAACACCAACATCTTGACAACCAGCGTTTTTGTACGAAGTTTGTTGGACAAAATGAAACAACAAGAAAAAATATAAGAAAAATATAATGTATATATAAAGACATATTGAGCGAATAAAATATAGAGCAATTTATAATGAAATATAGTATGACATGACAGAATATAGTATTAACACAATGAAATACCATGATGATCTAATAACAATAATAACACTGATAATAAATATTGAAATGCAACATAATATGAGATCATATAATACTTATATAATACAAAATGTTATAATATAATCAAGAAACAGTATCTAATATCAGCAAATTATCTCAAACATCAACATGTAGAAAAAACATGAAAAAACAAAAGGAACAAATCCTACGACAACAAAATCAACACAGTCCCACATATAAAAACTATAGGGAGTGACCGTAACACAGTAACACACAAAAATTGACAAACAAAACCACATCTCATTTTTCCGTAAAAGAAAAGATGCATTGCTCCAGCACCAGCTGCCAATCCACCCACTGCATACATGGCCACATTGGCTTGACTTTGAGGGGGATAAGCATTGTAACCTGGCATGCGAAACCCGAAACCCGATTTCGTTCATGAATAAGCGAGGTGACTGACTTTGCATGGAAAAAAAGGTGATATTTGTATATAGTTACATGATATAAGTGTAGAAATGCACTATACCTTTACATAATATATAAGTATAATATACTTAAAATTGTGAATCCTTACTGCTTATTACATATCATTATATTACATAATATTGCACTTATAAATATCAACACATATCAAGTATACAATTGAGCGTTGAAAAAAACCCCTCTCCTAACCGGTTATACTGGCAACATACCTTCGCGGGAGCTTTCGCATCACTTTCGCGACCACAGTTTTAGCTCTCGCGGAACACATGGTTGAAGAAACCCTTTCGCGACCCTTTCGCGGAGAAAGGGGTGAAGTATATCTAAGACCAAAGGGGGTTTATCGATGCTTTTTATATGGGGGAGAGAGGAGCTTGTGCAGGCAGCTGGGTCGGATCACTTTTGTTTTCTTTTGCTGACTTGCTCTCACTTACACATGTTAGCATGGAAATGGTTTGTGTAGTATTTCCAAAGGAATGTTTTACATTTGCCGTTTAGCGCACTTCATGAAAAGGGGACTCCTGGACTTTGAACACCTCAGCTTTCACGAACCTTTCGCACATCTTTCGCGAACCTTTCGCAGATTTGCTGTACCAAATCCCCAATATTAATATACATGTTTACGTGCCAGCTTTCGCGGCTTTCGCGGTCACTGTTGCTTTCGCGAGCTTTCGCAAACCAGCATTTTCCTTTCGCGCAGGCGCCCCAGATTAACCTTCATATAAAAGTAAATGTGGGAGGTTTTTTTCGTAGCTCAATTGAAAGAACAACTTCATGAAACATGACAAAGAGCCCAAACCAGGGAGGCAAGGTTTGAAAGTGATGTTTTGTTGGAACCTTTGCGTACAACAATATTCAGCGTGATTTCCTCCTATCCCCTGCCTGAATATCCGTAAGGTGTCTGGTAGGGCATCGTGCCCCCGTAGTTGTTCATCATATGGGGTCGGTTTGCATAGCCATAAGGTTCTGGTTCAATACTTCTCCGCCTTCGAAAAGAAGTGTCACCTTTGCTGTGAACGTCCACAGGGTGGATAAGAACTTGGGACATCTTGGGACTAACAAAACAAAAAACAAATTACTCGAATGATTGGGAGCTTTTGGCAACAATAAAGTCCCTAAAAGGAGGCAAGAACTGAAGGCACAAACACACGCGCATGAATTCAAAGACCAGGGCATGGTCTTGCCCAAGTCAGGAAACACTCTAGAATCCTATATCTACTATGTATATCTATATATAGTAAAACACGTAGATGAATAACACATAATAACACGTCACAATGCAAAATATATTCCACCCCAAGCAGCCAAGCAGAATCGGGAGATCGGCGGTGTTCATTATGAACATCTTCACATTTTGTCAGTCTGTACCTACAAACTTATCTGAAATTGTCTGTATAATCGCGTCACTGGAAACAATCATGTCACAGCAGCCAAGTCGCTCCCCAATATATCGCCTTCGAGGTGTTGTCACATAGGTGTTTCCACTAAGACTCGTTGTCCTTCTTCTTGACTCAAGGGGTGATGGCACTGGTGGTGGTGGTGCTCTTCTTCGTGTTGGGGGGGGTGGAGGTGCACGTCGCCTTGCTGTGGTGGCGGAAGGCGCCATCCAGGAGCGACGCCTCGGTGATGTTGAAGGTGCGAAAGGAGCACGACGACGTGGAGAACTCCACGATGAGCTGCGACGACTACTGCTCCAGCTCCCCCCTGAACGTCGACGGGCCGACAAACGACGGGCAGCATCACAGGTATCAGCTGCCTCGTTGTAAGTGAGTGCTCCATCATCACCTTTGCAGGCAGAATGACAGAATGCATACAGAATGCTATGTTTTTTTGGATTTTTGCGTACACAACCATACACAAATCAGAAAACATGTACAAAATAACATAATATGTGTGTGTGTGCAATGATCAACAAGGCCTACAAGATCACTTTTCACCAACAATGCATAAAAATGCCATGTTCCATTAACCTCCTGGACCAACGTGATTTAGCAGGTCATGCTGATGAACAGGCCGGCCTTTGCAAACAGGTCACATGTCTCATAGCTGAAGTAAAAGCCGATGCCCAGCCAAGACTTTTTCGCAATGGGACACGTTGAGTTGACATAGCACCACGAATCACAGCACCATTCCTGCATTGTCCAGGCTCCGTAATTAGGGGGGAAGGTTCCCAACTTCTTTTGATGGGTGCCACTTGAATATTTACATCATCTTAACTGTGGGAGATTCTCAGCTATCAGCTTTGTTTACGGTGGAATTCTATCTTCAATTTAGTCAAGCTTCGTGATCCGCAGAATTGTTCCAACCGCTGTCCGCATCGCTTCCCCAAACGACCTTGCAATCCACACTGTCCCAGGCCGAACACGTGCTCCCATAGTCGGCTGCAAAGTTTGAAGAACTGCCAAAGCTACCTGCTGGTAGTTGCCCTCGACACTCACAGGAGGAGTCATATTTGCAAGCTGAAATGGCCTCTGCGTTTAAGTCACATTTGGAAGAACTCCAATAATGACCCGGCCAAAGTGTGGATGGATAGCCTCTCGCACACTTGCTTGACACCCAACACCATGAAGTGCAACACCACATTCCGTGATCTGCACCAGGAAAGACCTTCTCACAAATATCCGCGTCATGCGGAGCGCATTGTTGACCATAGTTGGCATATGTCGAATCCAATCCCATGATAGTGATATATACACTTGGCATGGTTTCGTTCAAACAATCGCAGGATGTGTCAGTGGCAGAGACATTGGGTTGGGGCTTGTACGGGCATTGCAGCATCACTTTGGGGTCATCAACGCAAACGTTGTCTGACCAAAACAAAATGCCTTCCATGCCCGCATTCAAAGATGCAATTGCAGTCGGGCATTCTTTGTCGACATAGCACCAGCTCGCGCAACACCAAGTATCGACCTACACACACAATACAACAATACCATATGTTGTTTGCCAGCATGTCATCTAGATACATCATGATACAATGATACATCCATCACTATCTACCATGCCATTCTCGAAAGAACCGTTTTCCCTCAAGGTTGAACACTTTCACAAAGACTTCTTCCAAACCTGGTCCGGTCGATAGTTGGTCGCGAAGTTCTGCATATCCCAATTACTGCATGATGCGCCATATGAGGGCTGAAACTTCCTTGGTGTTTAAGAAATGACTGGGCATGTAATGTGGTGTTTACCAAACTTTCCAAGAGCTTAAAAAAAAAAAACGCAACAGTTTAACGGCAAAACAAAATCATAGAAAATCTTGGTAAACAGTCTCACATAGGGTCGTTAACATGTCCTGGCTGAAGACCACGGATCGATCTCGGCCTTAGACTGACAGCAAGGCAATCTGCGACCAGTTTTGTTGGGAGAGTGAATAGCAAGTTGGTTGTGTTTCTGAATCCTTCTCATTGTGACAACGCATTGCTAAACATATCATATCGACATTCCACGTCATGAAACAATGATACGTAATGCTATTTCTGCAAAGCCACACAGTCTCAACCAGCTCCCCATGCTTCAAGATCTTCGAACTCTTTTCAGATTCTCTTCATGTTTTTTTCAATGAAGCCAAGAAGCATGCACATGGATCTTGCTTCGCTGCCTGTTCCTTCCACGGACATGGGCTCGCAACAACAGATTCGCATACTGCATAGCCTGAGTCGCAAAAGTGGCGGAGATTGGGGATGAGCATATATTTAATGAGCTATCTATTCCTCTACGTTATCGTGATGTGGCAGTTGGCCACTCTGCTTATTATTGTACCTTATGCATGCATTTGCCATTGAAGGTCTATAAGGTCTCACATCTAACATCATAACATCGGTGCGGAGTTCACTCCAATTTATGTATCAGCACGTCAAAACTTACAACGTGCCACAAAGTATCCCTGAATATGTGGCAGACAGCACTCCAGCACCCTTCAGAGTATGACATAGCATGTAAAAACAAGATTTGACAAGTATTACGTATCATTCTTCGGATTGAATTCTCTACATGAGTAGTATTTAAAATTCGGGTGTTTCCAAAAATAATGGTACCCTCAAAACATCCATTTTAATAGGGTTGTCTGTCATAAACCATCCATTTTGGGGTACCCCTATTTTTGGAAGCACCCGTTTGTTTCGGCAGTGCAATCTTGTGACTAAAGTATTGGCCCGGAATTGCTTGGCTTTGATATGCATCGGGACAATCCGGAGTAGAAAAGCACCATGATCGACAGCACCATTCGCCTGCATGGATCATGTCGGTGTTTCCATGAAGACTTGGACTTTTAGATACATACCTGGGAATGTTGTTCGACATTAGGTTAGACACAAGGTCAGTACAATTAAGTTATAAACAGTGTATTGCTTGCACACTAATCACCACCAAAGCAGAAGTCACAATTACAGGAATTCCAGAAGTGATTTTCATGTCATGGTTGGAGTCCGAGCCGTCTGCTGGACGGCTTTGGCTAGCAGCTACTGATCAATTTCATCCAATTCATGATGCAACACAATACAACCGGGCCGCACCTACGGTCACGTTTCCCCAAAGGGTGTCACATTTGGCATTGTCCCAGGCATTACATTGCTTTCCGTAGTCGTGGCCTGAGATATGCAATTACAGCTTCGAGTAAAGCAAAGGGATTATGTGAACTACTAATGACAAGAAATGACATTCAGGACGGCTGTCACTGTCCCGGGTACATATTGCGGGTTATTGAATGTATACAAGAGATCAACGTTTTATAAATATGTACAACTTAGTAAATGAATATAACTAATCACATAAGGGAATAATAATAATAATATTGTTGTGAAACACAATAATACATACATCTCAGAACCACTCAAACACCCATTTCTAAAGGGTTCCGTCCATGGCACCATATGTAGCAGCGACTTCGGGAGGAACCTCGGGGGAGGTACAATCGCAGGTGGATGGAACTGCATCAACAGCAGCTTGAAGCTGCACGGTCGTCTCTGGAACCACCTCACGTGACGGTCGTAGGGTCAAGCACGTGGTACGGTAAGATTGGTTAAGTATGGTTAAGTTAGAATCAAAGATAGAAATTGTCTAGGGATTCCTAATCCCCATACCTACCAATAGCTTGGGCACAAGATTTGACAAATGATTTGACGGCTGATACCACTTTGTTTGTACAGTCCATCATGTGGCCAAAACAATTGGGGTGCCAAAAGGGACCTCTAAAAAAGACAAGAAATGTATAAAAATGTCAAATTTGTCATATTTAGCATTGGGGGAGGTTCGTTGAAAAGGGATCGATCCAAGTGATTTTGAGTGGCATGCATGCTGCATACCTCCTCGTTCGATATTGTGATAATAAGCCGGGGAGCTTCAATCTGGTGTCATTTTGTTGACAATCCTTTGAGCAAATTCAACTTAAATCCTTGTCACACGAAATTAAAATGGTCTCCCACCACAATTTAAATCATAATCCAGATATTGTGGGTGTTTCCTTAAATGGTGGTAGTTTTCCCCCAAATCATCCATCCATTAAAAAATAGGGTTTTCTGTCATAAACCATCCATTTTGGGGTACCCCTATTTTTGGAAACACCCATATACACATCAACAAAAATAAAATACATTACAACAATACACTACACTGGCCATAAAAATGTGAGACCCTTCCCCCCAACCCTGTCAGCTTTGCCTCCTCACCATAGTAGTCCTCAATCTTAAAGGTAATCGACACAGCTTGCTTACTGGCACGAATGAAGCCAACAATATGAGGCGCATCGACTTGCAACTCAGTGGTGTAGTTGATGCCCAGGTTATACTCAGGATAAGGCGGTGCGGCTGGGTCCTGGCTGGTGGGTTTGGGACAAATCACTTGAGCTAAATCCACCAGGTGCCATGTCTCATAAGCATGGGAAACTGCCCAAGAGAAGGCCACGTAAAGAAAGCGGCCCATGGCTGTCCAGAAAGTTCGTTACCAAAGTCCAAGACGTTTGAAGGATGTTAAAGTCTATGAGTATGATCCAGTGCTCATCTTCATTTGTCTCTTGTACATGTTGTTGCTGGAACCATAACTCTGCGCAAACGGTACCATTTCTTGTGATCATGGATTGTGGGAGAAGTCGATCGTGCCACTCCAACAACCATAACATGACTGTAAAATCATTGCAAGCAATTGCCTGCTCCAAGCACTCTTGCAAACATGATCTTCACTCCCAACTTGTAAAGAAAACAAAATATAGGAAAACTGCATACCGCTCAGTCTAGCCTGATCAGCAAAGCTGTGACGTGCCAGCAGCACACCAAGCAAGTAACCGCTGTGCACAAGGAGTGTGTCCGGCCAACAAAAAGAGGGGAACGGTGGGGTCCTATGAAACACATGTGCAAAGCCCCAATCAAAACAAATGACCATGATTCATGATTCAAGAAAAACATATATATATATACAATTATAAACACATATTTATCATATCTGTTAAACATGATATTATTTTGAGATTCTGGTTCAATATGCTTATGAGATACTGTAGCATCATTGTGCATGGTATGTAGCAATACAGTCGACATACATTGCTCAGACTATGTATTTCATGTGTTTTTCTATCAAACAGCTCAAAATGATTCACTGTTTGCATTAAATGTCCTACCAACGGCTGGGAAGTGGCCAAAAAGCGTAGTGTAGATGATCCTTTCAGCCGTCGAAGTCAATCTGTAAAAATGCAACATGATGTGCTTAATCTATACCCAAAAAACACATAAAAGCACTAGAAACAAAAATCTCGCCCTCAGTTTTGCTTAAGCCAACGGCTTGCAGTGTCTCTTTCCCAAGCCAAACAAACAAAAGTGGACAAATTTGAGGCAGAAGCACTGTCAGCTGCTTGCAAACAAAAGCTAAAGCACATACAAAGAAATAAATTCAATAAAGTTTACTTAAGTCAAGTCAGTTTCAATCATAGGCATGAAAATGTGCAAGACTAAAAGAAACTCAAAGAACCAAATGTTCATCAACATCTTTGCTATCCTCTTGTCATGACGTCTTAGTATTTCTTCAGATTTTATCAGGACTTAATTGAATTCATATCAACTCTCCCCCCGCGATGCCGTCGATGCCTTCAGACTTGGAAAGTCGAAGATTTGGAGCCAAAGACCCCAAACCTGGAGGATTGAAAAAACAGCAGCGTAAGCGACAAAGTGGTGGCGATAATGATACCTTTCAGGTAAAACAAGTCCTGAATATCCCAAGGCAAAGCATGAACATATCATATGAAACTATATGAAAATCCATGAAAAAACATCCGATGCAATTTTGCCACAAATCAGGGCGAGCTGTTAGTTCTTAGATTCTATGAGATGGAATTTCCCACTTCGTGAAAGGGATCTGATGTTTGATGAAACGAAGATTTGTGAGAAGGGCAGTATACCCTTCCTCACATAGTCAATGGTTCAGAGGCAAATGACCCACGCCTATCAAGAAAACAATTTATCAGCATTGGAGAGAACGGTTTCCATTCAATCTTGGCTGTTGGTTGGCACCAAAGTTGTTCTTTGCAAAAAACCTTATCATTCAGCAATGTGTTTTGGCAAGCCCCTGTTTTCTTCCACCGGGAAATCTTGACTCGTTCAATGGTGAGAATATCTTTGCCCCAGGGCTCGCGCGTGCCGACATCACGGCAGACTGAGAGTCCCCGTTCTTGCTGGTGACCGACGCACCTGAAGAAGAAGTACCCAAAACAAGCGAAGATGGAGAAAGTGCCTATTTATTCGATTTGCGGGAGCTAAAGCTCATTGCAACAATGTTGGTCCATTCTCGAATCTGCAAACATTGCATGTTCCGGTTTCTAAAATTTGGCAGCCACTGATTTCATATTTTGGATTTTTTTACCCCAAAAAAGTGGAGTTGAATTGCTGGGCACACTTCACAGAGCTTGTCGGGTCCACGCCTCGTTGAAGCAAAAGGTCCACAGCAGCTTCCTGGGCTTCAGCTGCGGCCACCTGCAGTTGACGACCATGGAAATCTGGTGAATATGATCATGGACAGAATTTTCCAGGTCTTATCAATGGCGGTGAATCTTTCTTTACATATATATGTATATGTATATATGTACCTTATACACAATGGTAAAATAGCCAAAAAATAGCTTCAGCAAGGATTTAGGTCGGCGTGGGCTTATCTAAATCTCTTACGATGGGTCCAACAAGAAGAAACAGAATTCCATAGGTCACATTTCTCCTACGTTTCGCACTGTGGCTGTATTTCGAAACTGTGCTTGTGGCTGTGCTGGTGGCTCATGACATCCCATTGCTGAGGGACCCCAGCGTGCAATGGTAGATTCTGCTGCAAGTCTGACTTGGACACATCGGCATTGAGGTTTAGAACCTCCTGATACAGTAGTTGGTTGAGGCCGAGGCCTCCATGAACAGTTTAAACTCTTAGCATAGGATTGAAGAGGGATATTTCTAGAAAGCAACTTAAATACAGCCAACCATGTACCAAAGCGTGTTTCAACTAAACTGGCAAGGTCAATCATTTTTGTCTCAAATGTTCTTGCAGTATCAGGCAGTGGTTAGTGGTCCAGCTTAGTCCCGTGCTACTATTCTAGGCGCATGTTCTCACTAGAAATCCTCGATCATAGGGATCTCCTAAGATTCCAAAACCAACCTTCACCATCAATTTCAGAAAGACTCGAGGAATCTCATCACTTCCAGGCATCCACATCTTTGTCGAATCCCTTTCACACTCCTCAACAAGGCTCGAGTCACCTGCCCAGGACCCAACAGGTGCAATCCGCAGCCATGGCAGCATTTCTGAATGCAATTTTACCCTAAGGATCCAGATATGTCCTAAGGGAAGGGATTTCCCCTATAATATCATATAATTTAATCCTATTCTGGGGATGGGATGTTTCGACCATCAATCCTACTCGATCAGGAGGGGTCTGGATTCTTAGGGTTAGTTTTCCACATGTATTTCAAGTGATTTTCTGGCTGGCAGGATTCCTGAAATGTTAACTTATCAGTGGGATTCATCGTGATGCTTCATGTATATCATTGTATATCGACAATTTCATAGTTGATAGACATTCGACGTATTAAATAAAATACCTCTATGTCTACCAATAATCGTACAATTCTATAATGAGCTGCAAACAACCGGGTGTACATTTCACCCGGTCAACATGCGCTGTCTGATTTTCCTTGCTAGCTGCATCTTCCTTCAAGAATAAGATGATGATACATAAACATACATAGATTGAGTATCTTCACAACAAAAAGAAACAACTACCAGCTCCACACAAAAACTCTGGTGTCTGCCAACCAGACTTTTTTGGGATTGAATTGAACGTATGACTCGTATGACCCTTTTACATCCTTTTACCCTGACTTTTCAACCACCTGAGCAGATTGCTACCATCAGAAGTGTTCTGCCACCACCATCTGGACCTGGATACAAATCAAGAGCAACATTTCACATCTTTGGAGAAGCAGGATAAGCATTGCATTGGACAGGGAGTGATGTACCCGATAGCGCTATACAATTTATATATATATAATTATACATATACTTATTAAAATAATTCAAACTGATCACGAACGAAAGCAAACAAACATCTCACACAACATCTACCGTGATCATGGTTGACTTGTGGTTCACAAGACCACACAAGTTGTGTATTTATCCGATCAATTCTGAGGTTGGATGAATCGCAATTCCAATAGCTGGACAAGGGCAAAGGGCAAGTTCAAAATGAACATCTGCAGATTCTGAAGACTCTACATGTCTCTGAAAGTTCCTTCTGGATAGTTTTGTTGATGGATGTCCAATCCGGATAGCCAATTGAACTTGGTAGTTACCCTCACACCTCTCGCAGATTTTTCTGAAACATTGCAGGTGAAGGATCTAGACCCATCAGCAGTTTCATACCATTTCACCTTTCACCACATTCGTTTTTGGGTGTGCCTGACCGTTTCACCCATTAAACCCCTGCTGAGAGACTGGGATCTGCAAAATTCACATCCAGCCCATGATCCACGAAGAGCTTCACCTCATACCAGCACAAGCCTAATTACTTGATGCATCTGGAGATCCACATTTGGAGATCAATTTGTATAATTTTGTCAAGAACTTCTGTTCAAAGATCCCAACACAATATATCTACAGTATAGGCAAGTTCAACCTCTTGCAAGAATATGCAAGAATATGCTTGCGGGCCACATTGACTTTAAAATGATTATTCAATGGAAAGCTTCAGTGTGTGGTCAGGGTGATATCTTTCCACTACCAACAAAACTGAGGTTTACAGCTTCATCTATTCCAACTTCAACATATCCGTAAATAAAATCATAAAAAAACAATATTAATATAGAATTAATACAGAATCTCAGAATCAGATTATATCCTGATTCATAATATCAAACCATGTATTTCACACAACAAAAAGTTTTTTCAGCCAGCATTTTTTTATCATTTGTATTATATACAACAATCCGTTTTTTTCCATCTTTCTTCAACTCCTAAAAAAAACCGCCAAGTCACCAGTGGACCAGGTTGGATAAAAAAACGCCAAGTCACCAGGTTGGATGCATCGTTGGATTTGTCAGCAAGCCGTGCCAGCAAGGCACATTGTACTGATGGAGTAATGGGAGCTCCTGCTATCAGCAAGGCCTCGCTTGACAGGGATTTTCATGCAGTTCTCCCCGCTGAGGCAATTATGATAAACATATCATTCATTCAAACGAAGTTTGTTTCGGTCTACACAATTTGTTACCATTTCAAAGAATCCAAGTCATAAAGGCTCACAAGGAGGGAAAATAACACTGCAATGAATTAGAGCCTATCGAGCCAGATTCCCTGATAGGCAGGGTACCAGTATTTACCATTATTTAAAATTCACCTGGCCATTTGCCAAACGAATTGTCTAAAAAGGTAGCACGAATGGCCCATGCACCGCCCATGCATCTCCCATGCACATCGCACCTCCAAAGCCTGAACTTTGACATGTCGTTGAAGTGCCTCTGGCAACACTTCAGCCACATCCGTGGTCAAATCCTCCGTTGTTGAAAAACCGGTAGCTGCAGGGCTTGGAGAAGGAGAAACCCGGGAACCCTGAGAACGGTAACCCGGGATGTGGGTTCCTCAGGCCTCATGACGTTGAGTGACTTGGGGACCTTATCACCTTTCAGTGCTTGGCATTCAACATGTAGCATTTGCCACAATTGAGATACCCCACCATTTTGGTATGGAGAGAAAGGCATATTGTGAAGAGTCAACACATAATTCAATATCACTGTAAAACAATATTGCTCCTTTGCCAACATAATATGACCCTCTTAGGTTTTCGTTAAGTTATCGTTGCAGTTATTGTTTTGGTCAGCTAAAATTGCCAGAAATCTCCTGAAACCTGAAACTTCTGGGGCGATGACATCCAAAAGAACAGCTCCGGTCATGCACAATCACAACTTGTGATGCACTTGGAAGCTATCTTTTTTGGGGGAGCCCTAATTGGTCTTCGAACATTTTGACCGTGGTACACATATGGCGGAAAAGTGATAAAACGGATGATTAGAGATCCCTGCAGGTAGAAATGGAATTGCAAAAAACCGTCCATGCATGCAGTCATTCATTCATCTCACAAGACTTCAAATGACGGAGTTTAGTGTATAGATCGCATGAATGTATCAAAGGTTGGCATTCCAATATTGCAACCTTTCACAACTCTTTGTTTGCTTAGATAGCTCATGACATCTCTCATGACATCTGAGACGGCTGAACATAATAAGGTGTGTACTGTCACAAACCTTTAGTAACATGAACAATTGATGTTCTTTGTGCAGCCTTTCATCGAGATGTAATCTCTCTCTGTAATTATCTATATCATGCAATAACAACATCTGCATGAGGACTTCGGGACGAGAGTCGAGACCTTTCTGGACTTCTTTGGCCACCAAGGCTTTGGCAGCATCTCCATCAAGGCCTTCTAGGCGTTGGGCCAAACTGCCACTGGAGCCAACACAACCCATCGCCGGCACTTTGGCATGGGTTGTTAAAAGGCCCCCGTCCCAACAAAGCGAGAATAAACTTCAATTGCGATTCAGTCATGTATTGATATTGATTCAGTCATGATTTTGTTTGATTTGATGAATACACAAGCTACGACATGTCCGCTATTTTAACAGTTTGCTAGGAAATCATGATGGCGACTAGTCTGAAACATGCTTGGATGTCTTGTCTTTAATCAAACAACACATGAACGCAAGGAGAAAACAAATTGCTGCAATTCCAGTTGCCAATGCCACGTTTGAACAACTTCGAGCCAGAAATGGCGATTGAAGAAACGGATTGTCAAGGGCACCCAGTCGGCATCGCTTGGTCAATTTCAAGAGTCATGTCTTCCATGTCTTTGAATTCAAGGCGGATGTCTGTTCTTTTGTCACTTGAAGCATCTGGGGTCTCGAAGCTGAAAAATTGACCGAGATTGAGATCGATGATTCAAATCAGGTCGCAGTATAAACTTCATAAAAAGTGAAGCTTCTTGCTGTGAAGATGCACAACAACAAAGTTGCAACGGAAAGATCTCACCAGTCTCATGCTATGTGCAAGTGGCAAACAATGGTGAAAGAGTAGAGCTCACAACATCACCACGTCCTGCGAGTTGGAAATGCCCTTTTCAGTGCCAAAGTGCCATACAGCAAGTGACATCATAATCAAGAATGTCCGTAGTATAAGTTTACCATCTCTCAAAATTGCAATAGTTGAAAAGGTCCCCGAATGTCTCCAAGTTTCACTACCTGCCCTCAGGCCCTAACACCAAATGTCTGTATATTTCAACAGGTTTACATGACAAGACTGACAACAACTCTGCAATTGGCGGTATCAGTGGCTGAAAGCCTCGTATCTTCAAGATTCCATTGCTGAAAGCCTCCACAACCTGGCACAAATGGTGGGGGAGGGTGAGGCTTCCAATCACCAACAAAAAGCTTCTGATAAAACATCCATACCATGAACCACCTAGGAACAAACCTCATTAATATTATATATATATATATATATACATTATATATGTATATAAATATTCGATATATATATATATACATATTGCATTATAATTATATTATTTGTTACGAATGAAACAGAACCTGACATCTGGGGCCCGTACCGCGCAAGCATCCGAGCAACCAGTCTGCACCTGAATAATGCCGCCGTCACATTCGTCCAAATCGTCCAACATATCATTTCCTCTGCATAAAAGAGTATTATCGGTTTATTGACCCCTCCCAAAGCTGAACCAGGCTGAAAAGTTGATGTTTGGAAAACGATCCTTTCCTTTGAAGCCTTTGCTTTTCAGCTACCAAGGGAATTTTTCAGTTGATTTTCGTGCCTCCAAAGGAGTTGGGAAAGTCACATGGTGAGTTCCACTGGCCTGGCGATGGCTCACATCGCCAGGCTGAGGCAAGCATGCATATGACTATGAATGGATGTTTAAAATGTTTAACTTACTACATTTCTTTAAATTCAGTTGACTCTATTAACAAAAGCCACATGACATGAAACATGGATGTTTCATGGATCATGTATACACAACAAGCTGGTTATTAAAAAATCCACGCCCCAACAACTTCCCTGTCACCAAACTCCGGTGACGTTCGGGGATCCTCATCCACCGAATTCACCATAAGATGTGCATGTCCACACCTCAGATAGCTACGGTTTCTTCAACGAAGGATTCACTCACGCACAACATTGGCATACAGGTTTGTAAAATAATGTAAAATACATAGAAAATCAAGCAACATAATTTTCAAATGACCTGAACTCTTGAATGTAAGTCTTTGTCTCATATCTGGGGATCAAACAGGACGGCTGTTGGTGGTCGTTTGGCATTTCGAAATACTTCAAGTACCTCCAAGAAACATATTGCAATCCATCAAAAGGATAAAGAATGCAACTGTAAAATATTTCCGAACCCGGAATTTTGGATTTTGGAGTCACCACAAGAATGGCTCGAAACAAATCTATATTGACATCCATAAGGCAATCCTACGTCAACGCGACGCCAGTCCTTCTCGTAATTCCACAATAATGTCAAGCCATTTCCACCTGGTGTTGCCTTAGCCAGGCGGGACTATCTAGATTCAATGATTCGATGATCCATGTCCTTACTTGGTCTGTTTTTTTCCCTAACACAGTATCTATCAGTGTGTTATTTAACGATCAAATCTGCAATCGGTTGATTTCTCTTTGAGGCTTCAGACTTCAGGAAAAAGAACCACATGGCTCAAAATAATGGTCTGCTCATTCCTTTTGAAGGAAAGGTCCAAGGTCTCCTGGATGTGAAAATCCGTTGTCATCTGGGAGGAATCGAAGCAAACAGTGAAGGTCCGGGTCGATTTTGGATGATTGAAAACAACAAAGGGTGACAACTTTGACAAGTGTATGTGAGAGGAAATGGATCAAAGCAACAAAAAATATCAACAAATGCACGCAAATACTACAAACTTTGGCTTCAGAGAGATCCAACTTTTTGTCGCAGCATTGGTTCGCGTCGTGGCAGCCACCGTGAAATGACCAGGCTCAAGTAAATGCTGACACTTGCTCCGGGCTCTGGTGTAGGTATAGACCCGAAAATTATAGCAAAATCGGTGGTCATTGCTGCTGTGTCTCATGGAAGACCTGCCAAAGATGCGGAGAAACATCTTTGCCAACGAGTGAAAAGGGAGTGGCTCTGGGAACAACCACTGCATCTTGATGTCTGCATTAGTCTCTGTCTCAGCGATAAAGCGACACAGTCTACCAAAGGCTGTTATTTGCAATCCTAGTTTCTTGGACTTGTTTTGATCTTAAACATACAGTAACACTTGGAGAATGTAGCATTCGCTCGTCATATCTTGAGACCTGCCCCACCCTTAGTCTCAACTTTGCCACCTTACCGTGACCGTGTGGTCTATTGCAGCATCACCTCAGGCTTTGCAATTCACTCGTACCACGGTTACCATCCAGGAAAAAAGGGTCACCTTGATGGTATGATAATTGTAGAAAATGGCGCAACTATGTTTGAGATTGGTTTGACTCACTCAACAATTCCTATTGTAATCATAGATTCATGAAGAAGTGCTATGCAACTGCTGATGAATCCAATGGTTTGGAGCAAGTTGTTCTTCCAGGAGTTCAAACTGAAGCTGACGAGATCTCACAACTCCATAGGCTCAGTGCCGTTGTTCTATTTTTGTGGAAGAGCCAAGGTTCATGTTTCAATGTTCAAAACACAGTCTGGTCGCACGTTTGGTAGGATATGGTGGGGTGTATGCGGTATATGATGGTACAGGCAAGGTAATGAACACTCATACCGAATCATGCCCCAATTTAAAGGTCCAGCCAGGTGGCTACATTCTTGTAGCCCAGCTTTTGCAACATGGGACGACAAAGTGATTCATTGAATCCTTGAGGTCCACAAACGAAAATCACCACATCATCTGCAGGTGCTGGCCTTGGGAAGTGACCAAAACAGCAAAAATCTCGGTTGCTGTATGTTTCTGTTGATCTTTGGGAAAGTTATACAAGAAATAGGTGACTCAACGTGGAGATCTTGGGCCGACACCCTGATTGGTTTCAGGCAAAATAGAAACAGAAGCGATTTGCATTACCAGCAACCTTGCCCCAAAGCTACTGCCCCCAACCCCCCCATTGTGATGGTGTACTACGACTACTACTAGTACTCTGTGTGTGCGTAGGCGACCATAGCGTTTGGAGGGGGAACCTTCAAAGAATCGAAGCTTCTCAGCAGTTCTGCCACTTTCTGCGACTAAATGCTGCCGTAGAACAAGGACTGCTGCACCATTTCGACAGTCAATTTGCCAATCCAGGACTTTCCCGCGCCTGACAGTCCAGAGATGTAAAGCGTTGCGAAAAGTTCAACATATCTTTTCGTATCTACAAAAAGACAAACCTTGCCATCATTATCCTTTTCGCATCTATTTGGAAGAGTCCATAAACGAAGCAGCTGGGGACATTGTTGGTGGTTGCATCCTGTGCCCGTATGGTGGTGTTCTTCTGTGAATCGATTCACCCCATAGAAAAGGACACGTATACCAGTACATTGACCGACCATCCATGTCTTGTGCTATATTTCACATCTCCATAAAATCCTCCTTCTGTCATGTCACTCACTCGCGGCTTCTCTGGCCTGAAACTTCCACTTTGGTTGTATCCGACGTGACCACATGGGACACGCGAATGGGTGTCACATCACTAGAGCCTTTGGAGGGCTGGTACCATGATGGAGGTAAGGCCTCTGACGCCTTGCGAGTGACGTGAAGCACTGCGAACTCGTCCATCCTGGCAAGATTTTTTCAGATCTCTACAAAGTCAAATGATTCGTGCAAAAATATGATGTACACATGATGTACACTGATATCGAGAATGATGATATCAATGATATCACGTGATGTAGATATATACATATATATATATATGTAGATATCATATCCGATATCTTATCCATTCTTATCCATCGTAATACATAACATAACATCATAGGGTGTTGCCAGTTGCATTTAAGAACCAGGTTGACATCATCGACATCGATAAATACACACCTGTTGAATGTGATGTTTTCCTGTCTCGCCTTACAGTAGTTTCACCCAGGATTCTTTGGTCACGATCACGGATGTCCCGGCGACCTTCCTGCGCAAACAAGATCATGGATGAAGGTTGAAAGAGTCAAGACTTGTTGGCGTGTCAAAAGTTCAACCTGGTTGCGGTTAAAGAAACCAACCCCAAATTCAGATAGTATCATATATAAAAACTGTACGAACATGTGCACTGATGTACACCAATGACACTTAGGTATGCGGATGTGCCTGCCAAATATCTTGCAATGTGCTGAGGACTGGAGTGATGCCGGAGCCACCAGCAAGGGCACCGCAGGCACGAGCTGTTATCGTATTCTTGCCGACTAAGAACTTGCTTTGGCCAAAATAGAGCCTAGAATGATGGTGGAAAAGGCAATTGCTTGTGCAAGGAAACACCTGTGAATACATGATTGCACGTCAAGCTTCACCCACAATGTGACTTCTGTTTTGGCTGTTATGCAAGGAAACACATCTTTGACTCCTAGTATGAATAGTTCTTAAGCTGGTTCCAGTAATGGATGGCCGCAGGAAACAACGAAATATTCAAGCAAATTCATGATCAACCTGCTGAGACATTGCAAGAAATCAACACTGTTCGCCGCACCTTTCCATCGCTGGAGAGTGCAATCAAACAGTCAAGAACCCGGTGAACAGAACATGGAAGTAAATCTCACAGGAACTCACATGAAAAATTCCGGACTCCCATAAGGGCTTCTGATACTCCCTACCACTGCGGTCAAAAAAGTATGAAGCCACCAGAACTCACCACTGCTCACTGCTGATGGTGTATTAACCAAGGAACTGATGTCCATGAGGCCCTGTCAGTGACATTTTCTGCCCAATTTTGAGCTCATCGATCAAGAAAGTGCTTGCACGACCTGCCATGTGACATTGGGGAGGTCTATGAGAAGCTACAAAAATCACAAAACTGCCGATTTTCTGCGAGAAAAAATCACAGTAGAAAGAACAACGATTTGACAGAACGATAGAACTGATTGACAGAAGGATCATCACGCATCAAACATGACTTTTGATTATATAGGTGTATTTACAGGCAATGACAATAACATCAGTTTTCATAAAACTGTGGGAACATGTGGGAACCATATGCCTCCATCAGGAAAGCCACGATCCGCATCCTTAGGATAGAGACCTTAGCCAGGCATCTCTTTCGGGTCTGGCAATTTTGTTTTAGACTGTCTTAAAGTTGGCCAAAACTTACAAATGATTTCAGGAGAACATCAACATATACATGAGCAAATGATCAAAACATGTCAAAACAATCACAATTGGTCATTATGATCTACATACTCCCAAGTTCTCTTCTTCCTTGTCCCTCAAATTCAATGGGAACATCAGGAAACCAGCGAAAAACAAACATGAACAACTACAAACAGCTATATACGGAGCAACAAAAGAAGATAAATCCCTGGGTCTGTCCAAGTAACGAATCATCAGATCCATGGTGGGCGACGTAGTCGCAGAGACTGGGGTGTAGGATCTGCTCAACTCTTCCACTGGCTCCTTGGCAAGCAATCTGAGTTCGTTGTCTGTCAGCTGATACGGGGAGCAAATATGTGAAAACATGGGATTACTTTCACACCTTGTGTAAACCACCCCTGTCCTCCAGATTCATATGCGTATTCCACGTCGGCTGATCTTTCGAGATGTTGGGGACGTGGACCTTTACATGCTGCCCTGGGTTGATGCCCGCAGTGTATCCTGCAGGCACCTCAAACTTCAGCAAGTAGAAAGCACCGTTCACCTGACCATGAGTTCTGCAGTGGAAGCAATTTGGGTTTCCAAAGTGCAACGTACATGGCCATCAACGACTACAAAGAAGACGATGACCAATACCACCACAACCACAACAAAGAACAACAGCGACCACTACAATGTCGACGAAGGATGACGAAGGCTACTTCTGCCTTCCTAGGGGATGATGATGATGACACGGACACAAACGACTATGAGAATGCCGCCGACACATGACTAATCAAACGTCAATCTAACCATGGTGCAGCAATGCAGTATACCAAAAACTCACTTCCAACTAATTGGATCCCAAGTCTTGGGTAGCAAAATCAACATCCCAAACCATGCTTGTTTCCAGATATCCCAGTGCTGGCCTTCTCCTTGGCCACCAACTTCAATGGCTTTCTCCGTGCTTCCAAAAAACGTCGAGCGCGAGTTTCAGTCGCGAAGCCCATGAAGATCTGGCTGCATTCCGGCGACCCAAAATGCAAAAGATCGCAACATCTTGCAACAATTGATTGCAAGTAAAACATCTTCACACATCAAGAATAACTGCCAATATGAGTAGGAGTGAGTCATAGGACTACCCCAAAATGCCAAAAATACTGTAATTCTGTCTTCGTGCCTTCTGAATGGTCATACAGATCAGCCACGTCGCCAGCATCACCGGAATGTCAAGCAGCTTAGCGTTGCAGGCAGGGCTTGGCTGATGGCGAGGCTACCATAAATAAAAACAAAGCTAGCAGCTAGAGCAAACATGCAAAGAATGAATGAAACGTGCATAAACATGGAAAACGCAAGCAAAGAGATGGAGGGAAAAGTGAGCAAACACTGCACCAAACGACTCACCGACTCCGCAGCCGTGGCACTGGGTTGTGCGGAAGAACGTGGAAGTACATGAGCAACTGTGGTACTAAAGGTCCCAACCACAAGGCGTATTTGGAGAGGCCGTTGGAGCGGAAGAAGTACAAGAGAATCCAAACAGCCTGAAGCCACTGGCAGCTGATCTGAGCAAACTTCATTTTAAGGCCCATGCTAGAAATTTTTGTACAAGGAGGTCGTTCTGCCACAAAATGAAAACAAAAAAATAGCGTTTGACTTTGACAAAACTAGTGGGTTTCCACTTGTCCCGATACTTCCACTTCTCTGTACATGCCTTTCCTCTGCTGGTTTCATTTGATGCAACGGAGACAACCAACCCAATCTACTTCGAGTGGCCCAGCTTGCAATGATGTCCGGGACTTTGCATTCCAAAATCAACCAAACCACCATCCACAAACTCCAAAGGTATCCTTGGGCTAGCAGCTAATGCTATGCTAATGCTTCTGTTACGGATCAATACCAGGAACAACTACGTATATGTAATATGCGATGTTTGATGATGTTTGTTGGCTTTCGGGATTGAACATGGCGGACAGGAATGGATGCCTGTTGCTTTCTTGTGCATCATCAATCAATCGTATTCTGGTGATCACGACAAGGAAAGGTCTGCAGGACATGATTACTATCTGCGATGAGTGTGAATCTGTCCATACGATAGACGATAAAAAACAATATCTCGTCCATGCTAGTGCCAAGATTTCCCAAGTCCCAAACCACAACCACAGCATCATGCTTCATCCCATTCTCTTCAATCAATTCCGGGCCAAAGGGCCAACCACTGACCTAAAAGAGCTACGCAAAAATGTTAAAGAGAGACCTAAGCTATGAAATCGCCAAGTTGCCAGCATGAAATCCTTTGGTGGTGATGATGCCCTTCCTGACCAAGGTCATCAAAAAGGAAGCAAACTGAAATGGAAAGATCACCTTGGTGTCGTCAGCCGGAACCGACCCGAGTTTGGGGGTTTTGGGAGTGGATACCCGAGTATTTGTTAGTGACCAAGGGGGTTTGAAAGAACGACCCAACACGAAAAAAACATACAGAAACTTTTTACATCTTCCAACTGACCTGAACTCCCCAAATCATGGGAAAATCATTCAAGAGAATCCTTTCTGTCTCCATGGCATAACCTTTTAAATTCACCGAAAACATGTTTTTCCTCGTTCGTAGAGGTGTATATATCTGGATTCAAGTCCAATACCCAACGAAGGCTCAAAGTAACATGTCATTTCACATCGTTTCATTATAAGAATTCCATGCCTACCTGCTAGCTTCAGTGGGAAAGCATGCCACCAAAATACCATGTACTTCGCGAAAAGACTCTCACCAGTCATAATCAGCAACGTGCTTGCCTGTCAACTGGTCGGTCTGTCTGCGTATGATCTGTCAGCTTCAAGTGTCAACAAAATAAGATAAATAAGGTTTAATTTCAGGGGTTGGCTGTTGCTGTGGCCGGTTGCTGCTTGGCTATGGGCATATGTCCAGTAGTTACACCCTGTGAGTGGGTGGATGGAAAGCAGGCAAAAACTCAAAATTTTGGCAGTCCTGACTGAGGACCTGGAGGGAATCAAACGGTGACCACACAGGAATTACTTAGTGGTAAAGAATACTGCCCGCTTGAAGCCATTTTGGTGCACCCCTTCCCCACAACCACTCTATAAATCTCACTTCATTCGCATGGCTGGAAAGAGCCTTAGCCTCCCGGCTGTGTTATCGTTCGTTAACAAAGGAATCTATCCATCCAGTGAAATGAATTCCCACAATCAGATGCCGTGAATGTGGAGAGCCGTGTTCGGCCAGCACAGTAAAGTGAAAATACATTTTATTTTCTTCTCTCCGAAGGTCGGCAACATTAAATCAGCCGAAGCATAGTAACTTCATCGTCCCTTCTAATGTAAAGCATTCAAAGCCACTCAGGAATAAATTCCAAAGACCCAAACGCTCCAAATCTAAACCCCCAAGTCGTCCTGGAATTGGGCAATGGTGTAGTACCACTTGATTGCTTTTTCCAACCAAATGGGACAGCCATCCCAAAAGGGCCATGAGGCAGTCAAGCTTGTATGTTTGTCCTGTCAAGGGTGTCCATGATTCAATCTTTGGCGGGCGAAAAAACTTAAGGCACCACAATGAAGGCACATGTGGCAAATGTTGGGTATTCCAATCATCAATTTTGGGGATCAATCTTTTGGAGCCACATCCATGTTGATCATCCATCAAAACCTGCGATGGTTGATTTTTTATGTCAGCTGTCATGAGATGCCAAAACCCTCTAAAGCGATAGGAATCCTCAAAAGCGGTAGGGCGGTAGCTGTCTTTCATTCAAATGAGATGTTAACATCCATCTCAGCTGTACATTTAAGCGACGTCCCCTTATGCCCAAAACCCGAAAATTGAAAATAAAGCGATAACAATCCTCACTCATGCCGCGCTATGTTTCGAAACATGAAGTGCCCACGTGAAACATGACCTATATGCATAATATTGTAACGCTTTCATGAATCATGCATCTAGTCAAAGATCTTCAAAGGAAAACATGAAAGGCCATGGAATCAACTAAGTGAGAGGACAAGCATCACACATTATTTCTGAGAAGCCTTAAGAAGGACAAACAGTGAAGCCTGAAGGCAAAAAGGAGATCTGCCATAAGTCACGGAAATATTGAGGGAAGAGAGCTTCGGGAAAAGCTTGACTTCAGCTGGTGGACAAGTCAAGGTCCTCTCGAATGTGGGCAGTGATAATATCCACCGAATAAAGTTGACCGTAAAGCACCTGTAGCCACCCGGCCATCAAAGCCAAAAGATATCCAAGACGGTCAAGCCAAGTATGATGCTAAAACATACATCAAGACGCTAATCAGGCATCAAGGTGGTGGTGTATCTGAGATACATGCGAAAGCCATAAACCAAATGTTGGCTGGGGATGAAGCGGCTTTCAAACAGGAGTTCATATCAGTTCACTTGTTCACCTGCCTGTATGATCTCTGCTACGCTTTCCAATTACTACCCAAGAAACCAGTATTGGATTTTGAAATGAAATGTTATCCTTGATGATAAGCAAAAAAAGTTTCCCAAGTACTCCCCATTTCCACCCACTTCCCCACTATGTTTCCAAAAACAAGGCTCTGCAAACATGGAAAAGTCTAGCACTGTCGAAGCAAGCTGATTGCTGTAGTTCACGTAGCGCAAGTAGCCCCAGCAAATTGTGAATCCCAAGACATGCCTCAACTCTTTTCAGGCCTATCAGATTAGACTAAAATCCAATCATCTAATCACTGAAATGTCGTTGCCAAAACTGTCACCACTTCGAAAAAGAACATGTGAAGCAATAGTGTACACAGTTGTTTGTTCAGGATGCTAGTACCCTCAATGTTTTTGCCAAAAAATCAACAACTGGCCGTTGTTGAAACCATCAAACTGCATCAACGGCCGCCAAAAAAGAACTGTCTCTTCTCCCGAGACACCTCAAAACAAAAATGAAATTGTGTGCTCGCCACTCTTGCCAAATCATTGGACTTCCCAACAAACGTGCCCGGGGCACCTGACAATAAAGGCAAACTTTTTAGTGGCACCAATGCAGGGTTGATCAGGTCACGTGCATCATACGGAGAATCAACTTAAAAAGGACATGAACTCAAAAAACGAACAACATCTACAAATGCCTTTCCTGGAAGAAATCTCTGCATGGATAAAAAACAAATGACTCTCGTCACGACTCCTAAACTTAATCTCCATCCCATTGTCCGGGGATGCAGCAATTGGCACCTCAAAGAAAAAAGATGTGGACTGGAGCACAATTGTCAACCAACAAAGCCCCAAATCCAAAAAGTTACTTTGGAAGCCACCGTCCTGCCGAGTTTGAGTCAACTGATGTTGGGGTCAAACCTACGGGTCAAAGATCAATTTATGTTGTCAACAAAAACTTGGTCTTGGGCATCGTCAAAGGCACTTCGGAAATCATCATCAATTTTGGATTTGATCAACTTGACACCTTTTTTAAACAGCTATAGATTAAAATAGCAGGGTCCGATGGGTTGAACATTCCTTCAGCTGACTCCTCCAAACTCCCAGAAATCTCTCCATGTTTTTGGAACCGCCCATCCCGGTCCCACTGGAGAGAGAGCTTCGTGTAAATCCGGTAGGAAACATGCAGCAAAATACTGAAGCCCAACCTGGGCTTCTCTGCAGTTCGACAGCTGGTTGGACCACGAAGCAAATGGCATGGCTTTCAAAGTAGCATGAATTCAAATTGAAGTTCCCGTATAACTTATAACTAACAACTATAGAAAGACTATGATAAAGAAATATGAAGAAATTATACAAACACATCAATCCTGTTTGCTTGTCAAATCCTGGATGAACAGCCACTTTTGGTTTTGACCTTTGTTCAATGTTCACCAATCAATCCTACTTCTTTGCAGTTGCAAGTGCACATCACACATCCGTACAAATCCAAGAAACAGTTTGTGAATATTGAAGCCGTCCTCTCTGGTGAAAAGCCGACCCAAAATACTTGTCCCAGCAGTTGATTGCAAGGACGAATTGCCGTCCACGAGCACTCCGATGGCTTTCTCTTGAAGCATCTTTCCTGAAGCGTTGAACCACGTTGAACTGGAAGAATCGCTATCTTCGAAATCACAATTCCTTTCTGCAGATTTTGTCCCCAGCCGCAACCAATCAAAAGTGCCGGACAGCTGAAAGCCTTTCCCCATTCTCAGTCTTGCTGTAGTTTTGATAATTTCAAGATGGAAATGGGAACGTGCCGCAGCAAGTGCACCGGCTGCATGTCAAAAAAATCTATAGTTGAAGTTGTCTCCACATTTTATCCACATCCACAGGTGCAAAACAAGGTACGGGCAAAGTCGGAATGGCCGACCTCCTCAAAAGCTTCAGCTGCTTCTTGGCCACCATACTGTAACAGCACCTTCCAGCAATCATAGATAATGATGTAGCGCTAATGATATGCAATCGGAAACACCCACTATCATATCCATGAAGTCCAGAAACAGTAGTAAAGAAGATATTTAAAGAATTGGCACCAAAAAACATCAAATCAAACCTACAACAACATTATAGTTGTCTTGTTGTGTGCATATGTATATATATATATATATGCGGCATGTGCTGACTCCATCTTAAGAATATAGTGATAATAACTAATACAAGTAACTCATGACCATCATCATATTCACCACCACTGCCACCAACCCACCATCACCAACAACAGCAACAGCAACAGCAACGGCAACAACAACAACAAAAAAACAACAACCATGCATGATGAAAATGAAACAGATCGAATCATGACTTATACATCTTTTCCATCCACACTTAAACATTCATGTATGGCATGTCACCAGGAACCAATTTCCCATCGAGCTCTGAAATCCACCTTGCCTCATTACCCCCGGGATGGAGCATCAAAAAGTCTGTGACATCGCACACCTAGGCAAATAATGACTGTTGGCATTACGCTATACATAGTATAGGATATATGATACAGTATACATCATATATCGTATAATGTATAGCTATATTTTCAACCATAGCCATGGGCCAAGGGTTTACTGTGCAGCACGGCTACTTGAGTCATGTCGGCTTTGGAACTGTTTCACTTGCATGTTTTGTACCATCACATGGCGCTTCAAACACTTGTGGAGCAGCTCGGCTTTCGAGATTCGTCAAGGGACTACACCTCCGATGGAGAGCCACAAAGAAGATGTGGTGCTATGTTCACTCAACTCCTGTTGCGTGATCTTCAGACTCGTTTGTGGCCTGGTCCTGAGATCCCATAGCCATTGCTTTTCTCTGGCTCTGCAATGCAAAGGGGTGGCAAGTGTCTTGAATGGAAGCAAACTAAGAAGCAGCACAAGTTGCTGCTGTCAGCCATTTTGTTTCATAATTAGGTTTCATTCCAATGATCATCCTTGAAAGGCGCTCGTCAATTTCTGGTTTCCAGAACTGTGCAAGACTGCTGCCAAGTTTCTCAAAAGGCTGTGAGGACTTGGATCTCTTTTCAATATTCACCTCAGAAACTGACACGTACAAAATGGAAGTCCAAGGAAACCGAAAATAACCTCAGAGAAAAACACTTCGAACCTGTTTAACATCTTGTCTTTGACAGCCAAAATGGCTTCTGCTTTTCTGTCAACACGATTCAAAATGTATAGAGACAAATCTGACTGCTCTGCAGTACACTGTACTGCAACTGTGTACTGCAATGAACCAAAGGTTCTGATTACATTTGTTTTGCCACAGTCCATGCTTTCCGATTTTTTTACCCCAAGAACGGAGATGCAAGACGCCATAGACCCAAGGAAGTGCGAACAGAACTTCGCCCATGATCCCCGTGGTTTTGAAATAATCCCATCATGCTCCGTGGGAATATTCAAAGCATACATTCAGCCAATGTATACTGTAATTAAATATACGATGCAAAGATACACAAAGCGCACCTGATTCTGCTATAATTAGCCATGGCCTGAGACTAAGACAACAAACGAACGCATGCTCAAAAGAGAACGCTAGCTGTGAATTTGCTTTGTTTACCTTCTTCGTGAAAACGCGGAAATACAAAACATCGGCGAATCGGCCGTGATTCATTGAGACCACGTGACCACGAGAAACGGCAAAATCGTCAGGATGATAAATCCGACAATCAATGTCTTCTGCCTGACCGTACGACAGGCAACGGCTGCGCTGATCAATGATGTGCCATAATATATGTCTGGTCAAGGTCTGGTCAATGTTTCAAACTTATGGGACTTCGAAATTCCCGTCATTAAATGAATTATGTACATGATAGACCAAGATTGTTTACATTGCCCATGTAGCAACCCAAACAACATCCTAAACCGGTGGATTCACTTCCTATAACGCTTCCTGTGCAAAGGGACAAGGGACCTCCAGAGCGACCGATCACGTCGAAGTATTGAGTTTGCGGAGATATAATTTACTATTCACAGTGTCACGTGAGTGGGTATGCATACTACATTTGTGTACATTTACGCACAATACACCTCAGTGCTAAAAGGATCTAAAAGGTATTTAGCCAAGTCTATAGATATATATCACATTAAATGTATATCACTATATGATAAATGACTCTGACCTGAAATGCACCAAATCTAGACCAAGCCGCTAGCCTAACGATGGAAAACTACATCGATGTGGATCCGATTCATAAACCATCATAAAGCCAAGAAGGTTTCACCCGCCTCTGGTATTCCGAGGCAGCATAGCCATGATCATTCATTTGCAAGGACCTGATGTAGCATGCTGTAGCTGTAAAAAAAGGCGATGAAAACCTGAAAATGTTTCGGCGGAATTTAGAAACACATCATGTGATATCATGCTATTCCTAATTAACTTGTAACTTGTTCCTGTATGCTCCTTATTTGCGTGCAGCATGGTTGGGACTCTGGAATGACAACATACGGAAAATGCATCTTAAATCGACCAGAGAAACATTTGATTGTCTTTAACCTTATGGAGCAACACAGTGTGCGCATAAAATTCCTCCACATTTACAACAATAAGATTCAATATGATACAATACAAGGCACAATTACATGCCCGTTGTTGTGGACCCATCCCGATTGCCAGTCTTCCATTACCGATTGCAGATCTGAGGTCCAAACCGCAGTTGCCGAATCCAGGCGTCCATTGTCATCTTGGCTGTGTTCCCAACGTCCCATGAATTTCACTGCGATAATTCCCACTCATCAATGTGCTCGGACGGATGTATATACGAAACTATTACGAAACTATATTCAGTTATACCAATTGGCCGAAAAAAACCACCTTCCACTCTCATGTCATCGCACATTCCCAACGCTGGGGAGCACCACGTTTGCAGGTTGCGGATATACTTGTTCGGCAATCTCAAGCATTGGATTCACCTGGCACAGCAGGAACAACAAGACATGCTGAGAACCAATCATCCGAAATACTACATTGCATAGTAGTATCTTATACTCGTGCCTATACATCTTACCTACATGTATGCATATACAGATGTACAAGTTCTAGGTAGATCGAGTATAGACTCTTCACCAAACATGTCAATTGTCTTTCAACCTGATAAAGATCAATGAAGATCATCATGTGGTATGGTTTGTAAGGCGTACTGTAAGAGAACGCCTTCGGATGGAAAACTGTTCGGATTGCAATCCTTTGCAACTAACTGATATCGAAAAAATGTTCTTGTCAAGGATCCTAATTTGGTGAAGTCTCCAATGGACTAAGAGGTCCGGAAAACGACTGTTGCCAAAACCCAAACATATATCTGGAAAACACACCTCACCAAATCAATGACTAAAGTACTTCAACTCCTATGCCCATCTACACCCCCACATCTTCATCATTCTATTCAGTGTATTTTTCTGCGCGGTCATTGGCAAACTTTGTGGCACCTGAACTGTCGAAGCCGAAGCCATCAGATGGAAACCGTGTCTCCCTGAGCAAGGGACATGCCAGTGGAATACCCAACAAAAGAACGCAAAGGTCCGTAGCAGTCCTAAATCCGGAAAATATCGGAAAATGCTCGCCACAAGGCACATAGTGGCTGGGTTTCTAGTGTTGATCCAGATATTCCTGTTTGATTGCTCATCCCATACCCTTGGGGCGTACTGGACTAAGGCAATCCTGCTTCGGTTGTGCCACCCCTTTGAAGCCACCTTTACGAATGGAAACATGGGAGATGAACCTGCCTGCCGGTGGTTGCCAATGAAGAAGGTCTTGCAGGACCCGCTGAGCACGCTGAAAAACCTTCTGTACATCTGGAAACTCAGAAGCTTCACCGCCTCGCCATGAGCCATACAAGATCATACAAGCGTCAAAATTCAGGCCTTTAAGTCGATTCTTTTTGCACTCAAAGATGTGGTTGTGACATGACTATAGGACTATTATGATATGGCATGCCATTTCCTGCAAGCGGTTGTGTTTGGCTTTGAGACTTCGGCTTCAAAACATCTCTAGATAACTATCTCAGTTGTTTGTTGCAGCAAGGCTGTACCCAACAAAGACTCGTTTGTCGCGTTGCATCACCCTCAAAAACTATAGTATCATTTCACTTGTGCAAGGAGGTTTTGGGGGGCCCATTGAATATTCATTTGGGGATCCTGGAATCCTTTCGTTTTTGTTCCGAGAGTTTGCAAAGGCCTGTCAGGCTGGCTGGTGCTTTCGCCTCTGCCCCCAAACCTTGAAGTTCAGGGAGCATTTTGGCTCAAACAAAAACCAAAAAAACAAATTATATGTATATATATATATACGTATATATATATATTATAATGAAAAAGATAAGTGAATTTGCAGTGTGTTGCATGTGTGCGTGTGTTTGCACCGCGCGCGTGAGTATCATTACTGTAAATACATACCCGCATGATCATGTGCAGTACAGAGTATTGAGAATATGTAAATGCATATACCTAAACATATAGAAACTAAGAACATCTACAGTTACATTTGTATACATTTGTGTAAAAAAATTGGCATTGGGCATTGACGATTCAACGTGCACATTTAGGCTCGGCGACCTATCCTTGAAATTGCGCCTGCTTCAGAGAGGGACAAGCAGCGATTTGTTGCAGTCATTGGCTGTAAAAAAAGAAAAGGGAAAGAGAAAGGTGCAGAATCAGGATGAGTCGACTTCTGAACTGTTTCGATTCCAGATTAATTTACGTCAACTCTGCAATTCTCAGCAGTTTGCTTCGGAACCAGGACTTTCACCGTCAAAGCTAGCACTGCTAGGACTGTGTCAACGAGTAGGCATCAGTAGCCATCCTGCAAACGTCAAACTGGAGGTGTTCAAAACTGGGCAACCCTCACCGATGGTGATGACCTTGTCCGACCGAGGACTTTTGCTTTGTAATCCCACTTGCAAAGCATGCAAACTGCAGGCACCTGGAACCGCAGGTCGTTGTTTCTCCATATTTTTTTGAATGAATCAAATCATTGTAATTGGAACGTAGCTGAATAGGAGATAATTGGAGTAGCATTGCAAAGCAATGATGACAGCAAAATTGTGCTTTTTCAAGAGAAACTATTTCGAACATTTTCGAACAAATTCAAACGAAAATTCTCTCTCTGCAGTGACACCAGGATTGAAATTCTCAGTGCTTATATAGGTCCTGGTGCTTTCAACACACCCTGACAACACAGTTCCCTGCAACCGTCGACTGCATGTTGCCTGTGTCACTTTCAAGACATGCATCATCCGCTGTGAGGCCCACATGAGAGGTTCCTGCAGCAAAATACGTAGCAATCAAGAAACATGCATTAAGAGTATCAGAGTTGATTGGATATTGTGATATTGGGGCTGTCTTCACATTTACAAACATCCCTCATTGGCAAACAACAACAGTAACCTTGTGTTTCAGGGCTTCTTTTGCCTTGATTTCAAGTTTCAATTCATGCAAGGTCCAGATTTTTCCTTCACCGGCACCCACCAAACCTTGGGCTAGAGTTAGGAATGCAAGTGTCAGAAGCCTGGTGGTGGCAGTGGAATGTGAGGGTGGACGCGACATGTCTTTCAACGAACTTGTCCCCAAACATGTTTGGTGTTCTCTAGGAATATACTCAAAGATGTAGTTCAGAAAAGCAATGATATCAGATTAAATAGATGTCGCTGTCACCGAATAAGGTGAAACACATTGAAGGCAAATAAACAAGTATCACAACTATGATCAAATGCAAAAGCGGTGCTTGTGTTGCACCAGCAATATATGCTCTATACTTGTTGAAACATGGACGAAGGTCAGCCCATGCAAGCATAAGGAAGACCAACCACAACTTGCACATCTGTTGTGACTGCTGTCCAAACAAGGGGTTACGGCCGAGACACATCATCCTGACGCTGTATATGAAGGTGGGTTTGGTGTTGTGCCTACGGAGTTACTGGCACGAGCCAAACGGCAGCTGAACGATTCGGATGTTGCATCTGGCGTCTGGCACGGCAGCTCCAGATTCCGAGATTACTGACGTTTTAGATCTGTTGAGCATAGGCAGGTTGTGCACACTTTTGTATCAGTGCATGGCAACATCTTGGCAACCATTCTTGTATCATCATGCAAAAACACTTGTTCAAATCTTCCTTTGAAAATCTATCTGTTATCATAAAGGCAGGGCCCTGGATTTTTTTTTGCATAGTTGGGAAATCCCCAAAACTCCTTTTAGGGAAATGCTTAATCCTATGAGACCTTGCCGCATTTTGTGACTCTCCACATGTCAAAACTGGATTTCAGGTCCCTTCACCTACACTTCAGAACCCCCACAAAAAAACATCGGAACCAAATGGTTGTTGTTTTCAATTCAAGGAAACGAAACCACTGTCTGGTTTAATGCACAATTCCTCCAGCAACTTTTAATCTCAATCTTGTCGAATCCACTAAAACTTGAGGATTCACTATATCATGAGGCCACCATTGGCACCATTGGCATCCGCGTCCTGGATGTCACGTTTTGTGGATTTCCACAATATCACACCACACATCAAGAGTTTTAGACTTAGGATTGTCATTTAGTCTTTCATTTACTCACGTTAGGCGAGAGGATATGACAGGAGAATACGGGAAGAATAGAGAAGGATGCAAAAAATGGAGAGAATAGAGGAAGAATAGAATACGGGAGGAAGAAGAGCAAAGATAGGAATGATACACGAAGAATACCTGGGAAGAAGAAAGAAGAGCGGAATGCAAGAAGAAATACACAGAATGCGCAGAATACGCACACACACAATGTAGTCGATGATTCTTAGTCTGGGATTGTTTGTACTAGCCGATCAATCGTTTTTTGGCTGTTGAAGTTTCAACGCTATTCCCTCGGTGATATCCCTATCAATGAGCACCAGGAGGTTGGTGGTTCCCAGAGTCTGCCTTGCAATATGATGGGACTGTGTGGCATCAGTGATTTGTATCTGTCCTCCACTTTCAAACAGATTTTCGTAAGTTAAATACAGTAGTAAACCAAATGTTCAGTCTTCTAACATCCCACCAAATTCACCATCCTTATCATTAATTCTAATTATCATCATCTTCTTCTTCATCATTATCTTCATCCATGATCATTCTTCACCTATACTGTTGATGGCTAAACTCCTTGCACCTGGGATGTAACAACGTCTCTATATGGGAAAAATATGTCAACCTCAACCGGTGGATTTCTGAACCATCGGTCCATCTCGGCCAACGAGACGTCCTCCAGCTCGGTGGCCACATGGCACTCACTTGCGCTGCGCTGCTTCGATGTAGGTGATGGATACCACGATTCCTGGATTCCTGGATTCACAATGGTCATGGGAACAGTCCTCCGAAACAAAATCAACCCACTGGGTTGTTTCGGGCAAAGGAGATCGGAGATATCTAATGGCCGAATGCTACAAAATGGATCAACCATGCAAAATATTATTGCAAAATAAACTGTGCTAACTTATCGATATGTCTCCTATAATTTGGTTACATCTTGAATGGCCATTCTAAAGATCTCTAAAGTACTTTATGATGATACTAGATCATCATGGACTTCAACGGCTCTGTACAAAACGGTATCTCAACTGAACACAAATACAAGGTTCTATATTTTTCCTAGACGGCTAGGCTACTAAAAAACAGTTTAAATGACTTTACTATAGAATATTCAGAATATATCAAACTATAAAATGATCAGTCCAACAATAAAAAGAAATAAATGTACAAAATGCACTATAGAATGGCGCTTTTTAGTGGGCTCGAGCCACCTCTTTTTATAGGGGGAGTTCCGACGGCGATACATTTATCAGAAGCCTCAAGGACCAACACTGAAGTCTGAAGGCAACAAGGAGACAGGCGATAGGTATCGATAGGTTATGGAAACACTCGGGGAAGGCAAGGTTTGACTTCAGTTGGTGGACAAGTCAAGGTCCTCTCGGTTGTAGGATCGTTCCAGAGAATTTTTTTTCTCGTCGCTTGGGTCATGCATGTGGATTGATTTAATCAAACCACCCAGCGCATAAATCGGCCAATACGTTCCATTTGGTGCATTCCATTGAGCTGAAGCCATTGTGAGAACAGGCCCTCTCTCGGGTCAAAGAGAAGCTCCTGAAACCTGGCATTGAAGCCTTCAACATCTTGGATCTTTCGTAATATCTCTTCCACATCTTCTTGTCTTGATGCCTGCATGTTTTCGATCCTCAAGTGCCGAAGCTTCTGATCATTTCCTTGAAGATTGTCCCGCGACCTGATGATCAGGTGCTGGGGCAGTCCAAGGCTACTACCTGTGTAGATCTCAGAAACACACCATGCCCTTTCGAATACCACAAAGCTGCTGTCCACTGCGACCACGTGACGATGCCGAGGATTGCTTCTTGCTATGTGAAACATCATGTCGTCAAACTTGTTCATCTCACACCAACAGCTACGGCCACGGCTGTCCAGGGGTGGAGTGTCGTTTAAATATTTTCGTCTTTTGCATCTGCAGGGCGGAGGAATCTCCAAGGTCACAGGGTCAGGACGTGGACCCCCCGGAAAATCGCAGATGCTTCTGTGCTGATTAACAGAAAAGCAGCAGACCCAATAGGTTTGCTTCAGTTGATGGTCAACTTTTAGGGCCTCTTCAAGCTTCTTTGGGTCTCTGTCCAACAGGTCTGCAACCACAGAGTATTCATCCTGCCCGAAAGCATCTGATACAATTGCAGCACAAAGATCCTGGAAGCAATTCCCCCAGTTGTGCGTGACCATCATGGTGGGTGGCAGGTTACCATCAGTCATCAATGATGAGTAACTGCAACCTTTGGAAGATGTACGAGGAATAATCGCCTGCCAAACGATGTCGTTTGTGGTGTGTAGGTTGCTGTCAAGATGGGGCATGTCATCGGTGAGGCTTTGGTAAAAGGTCAGGAGTTCTCCAAGACAGAAGCCTCTGGATGACAATTGCTCCACACATGCATCCCACTGAGAATCGGTTTCTTCAACTGTCAAACTGGTGACGGGCTTGCAGTCACCAGCACCTGGTGGAAATGAGCTGTAAGTAGGAGGAGTAGAATCGAAAGACTCCTCACTGCGAGCCCAGGTGGCACCCGAGAAGAAGTACATGCCAATGGTGTTGCTCAGCGTGTCTACCATTTGTGGAATAAGAAGCCAATTAAGGGCAGTGCCATTCTCTATGACGTAAGCGCATAGCCCAATAATGACTGCAAAACCAGAAGAAAGTAGCAACTGGCACATCACCACATGGGATAGCAAACTCTGTAGAGCTCCTTTTGCCTCGCTACTCCATGTCACTTTGCCCTGCCATAGAGCAAGAGAAAGTTTCGTGAGTGGAAAACAAAGTGAGAAAGAAAGGCATGTGGCAAATATAGAAATCATCCCAGCAGTGAAGTATAGAGAACTCCTCAACAACAGAGCTAACAATGAAGCTGTTTCTTTCCTCATCAAAGCTCGAAATTCCCACACGGCCCAAAGCACTGTAGTTACGTATCCCAATGGGATACAGCAAAGAACAAGCTTGATGACATGTCTGGAGCAAAGGTGTGCATGCATCACCTCCTCCAGCCGTACTACCCGTAGCATCAGCATCCATAAAAGCATGTTAGCTGCAGACCAATACAGAAAACTTATCATTGAAGACACTGCTTGGCATGGAAGTCCCTGTAAAAATGTGCAAAAAGTCTCTGAGCCTTCTAAACAATTGGTGGTGACCAAAATATTCTCCAAGGAGCCCGCAAAGGAAAATAGGAGCACCATGCGAAGGCAGAAATGTTGATAGAGTGTGTCAGCTGTGACCAGCACTCTAAATGACACAAACCAGGCCAGACCTTGAACCAAAAGCCAGCACCATAGTGACCAAGAATATTCGTAAGGTCCTTGCACGCAGCCATAAAAATGCAAGCCCAAGTTGATGGCAACAAAGGTAGGTATGACCAAGCAAGTACAAAAGTAAGAGGCCACTGTGGTGAACCTTGTTGGTTTGAATCCCCTGCGACTCACTTCTCGAGCCTGCTTCTGAATCCACTCCAAGGAACAACAATTCCAAAACTGTGATGAGCTAAGCCCTTCGACTTTCTCTGTCTCAGTGATTGGAGTCTTCTCGGATGGCAACTCTAGGTTTACACTACTGGGCCAGGTCGATGTCCTGAATTGCAACGTTCGCGGCTCACTTGCCTTACCCAAATCCTTATCATCTTCACCATCGCCTGAATTGGCAGGTTGGAAGACCTGCCCAGACTCTACATCGGTGATTGCCTCGTTGTTCCGAAAAATGTCCTCATCCCCATCCCCCTGGCAGCAATTGCAGCATGACATATCCATTTCAACCTTGAGCCAAAATGGCATAAAGCATAAAGCATAAAGGTCCCAAAGAAGTTGAGCATAAAGTACCTGTAGCCACCCGCCCATCAAAGCCAAAATACATCAAAAACAGTCAAGCCTAGCATGATACTACTTCAAGACACCATTCATCAGGGATCAGGGTGGTGGTGTATCCGAGATGCATGTGAAAGCCATAAACATAAATCAAATTCTGGCTGGGGATGAAGCGGCTGTCAAACAGGAGATCATATCAGTTCACTTGTTCACCTGCCTGTATGATCTCTGCTGCGCTTTCCAATTGCTACCCACCAACAAGCCACTGTTGGGTCTTGAAATTCTACCTTGATGATAAGCAACAAAAAGGATACAACTTCCCAAGTACTCCCCATTTCCAGCCACTTCCCCGCCATATTTCCAAAATCAAGGTTCTGCAAACATGGAGAAGTCTAGCACTGTCGGAGCAAGCTGATTGCTGTAGTTCACATAGCGCAAGTAGCCCCATCAAATTGTGAATCCCGAGACATGCCTCAATTGTCAACTTTGTTCAGCCCTATGCCTATCAGATAAAACAAAAAATTGCTCACTGAAATGTCGTTGCCCAAACTGTGGTCACTGCCAAAAGCTTTTGTTCATAATGTGAGTATACCCTCAACGTCTGGCAAAATCAACAACTGGCCATCAAAAACCCTACAGTATCAGAAGGCCACCAAAAATTATCAAAATATCAAAATGATTCAAAAGCTACCATACCATCAAATTTGGACCCCCAGAAAAAAAATCGCCAAAAACGAATTGTGTGTTGAAACTGCGGAGGCACCTCACAAACATGAAATTCAGTGCTCGCCAGTCTTGCCAAATCATTGGAACTTCCCAACGTTCACATGCCCTGGGCACCTGGGAGTGAGGCATGGCACATAGTGGCACAATAGCGGCAGGGTTGATCGGTCATGTATAGAATCAATTTTTCATAAACATGAAGAATAAAAAAAACAACTCATATCTATACATTCTGTACAGACTTTGTGGGTCTATGTTGTCAAAGGAAGGCAGTCATTTGCAGTTGTCGACAGTGAAGAAATGGCAGTGTCGCGCATGACAAGAAGCAACCAAGGCATCCCTAAAGAAGATCCCTAATGAAGGATACATCACAGAAGCGACTGAAGCACCCTTTTGCAGCAAGCATGTCTCACTTGAGCGTGTTTCAATGGAGTCATACGAGTGAAAATTGGGGCAACAATCATATTGACTAGGCCCAAGCCCTCTCTTTGTTTTGTTCAACGGAAAAAGCGCACAAACAAATATTTCAGAATCCCAGCTCTCCACGCTTCAAGCGTGGAGGATGTGGAGGACATCTTGCACTTTACCACCACCACCAATAGGATCGAACCACCGTCTTTTGAAACGTTGGTCGTGCATTGATATTTTTCCACCAAGCGTGGAGGTTCCTGCATGACGATGGCACCAAGGAATCTTCAAACAAACGTTGCAGCATAGGAGCAGCCGAAAGATCTGCAGCACTGACGTCATCTCCTGCCATGAATGGACCAACCACCAACTTGTCCAAGTCTTCCAACACAGGGGTAAGATCGCCACCTTAAGGGTCAGGTGATATTGTTGGGCCTGAAACAATTGGGTGAATGGTGTTGAATTGTTGAATCCCTGAATTGTAAGGTGAGTTTGGTGATCCATGACAAATGCCTTAACCTACACCCCCCCAAGAAAATGAACATGCTGATCAATGGAATCAATGGTCAAATTGCCTCACGAACCTGGAAAACCCGAAAACATCGGCTAGTCTCACCCAGGTTGGTGACACAGCATGGGAATTCCTTATACAATCTATGACATTATGACAGTCTTACATACATACTACCTTTCAAACATTTTCTTTCACAGGGTCCGCAACTATTACAATTTCGCGAGAACGTGCGACATTTGTGAAAGCCAGAGCACCTCGACCAAAGAGCTTTGCTTTCTTTCCGGCTGCTAAAAGTCTCTGATTCACCAGCTGCCGAATGCCACTAACCTCACTAGCAGTGCTTTGTTTGCCGGCTTTGTCCATGACAATGTCCACAATATCCTCAGACTCCGCAATGACTTTGCCATCAGGGTCCACCAGGACGGGAACCAAACCTTTTGGATTCAGGTCATAGACCAACGAAGAACCAAGGCCAACTTCCTTGAGTTGAAATTTTAAGCCAGACTCCTCCAAAGCAAACCAAGCCCTTTGAGCAAAAGGGCACATCTGATGCATCACTAAGACATAATCCTTTGCTCCTGCGCCGTTTCGAGCTTTCGCCACGGGTGCTGAAAATGCCATGAGGCGAGATGTACCAAAGACTTGTGCTGTCAACACAAGCACCAAAGCCAGGCAATGGACAACACGCGTAGAACGACGCATGCGACTGAAGCTGCCTCACAGCTGATAATTGAGCCAAAACTTTTGAGGTGACATGGGGCATTGAAGTAGTGCCTCTTCCATTATCCACTTCCATGGCTGAATTGTTTATTCCATATATATATATATATGCACGTGCATTGAAATCGTATACTAGGTATTTCCTTCATGCCTTTCCTTAAGGAACAGCACAAATGTATAAACAAACCATTGGCTCTCACCACCACTCCTAAACTTAATCTCTATCCCTTCGTCCTGGGATGCAGCAATTGGCACCTCAAAGAAATAAGATGTGGACTGGAGCACAATTGTCAACCAACAAAGCTCCAAATCCAAAAAGTTACTTTGGAAGCCACCGTCCTGCCGAGATTGAGTCAACTTGCAAACAAGAAATCATCAATTTTGGACTTGATCAACATGATACCTTTTTCCCTTTTTCAATCAGGTATGGATGGAAAGAGAACGGTCTGATGGGCTGAAACCCCAAACTCCGGGAAAATCTCCATCTTTTTTGGAACCGCCCGTCCCGGTCCCACTGGAGAGAGAGAGCTTCGTGTAAATCCGGTAGGCAACATGTAGCAAAATACTGAAGCCCAACCTGGGCTTCTTTGTGCCTACGGGGTTATATACTGGCACGAGCCAAACAGCAGCTGAACGATTCGGATGTTTGAATCTGGCGTCCGGCATGGCAGCTTTAGTTTTCGCATGTTGACAGGTTTCTTTTGTGGCCTCACTAGAGACACTAGAAGTTCCTTGCTTCTCAAACACTGTAATCTTCTCTCATCTGTGTTCTCTTACCCTTCGTCCTTGTTGAATTCTGATTCGCTGGTTGAGACTCTAATGGGAGGTCCGTTGGGCCCGTCCTTCAACCATGCCAACTGTTCTTCGCTCACGGCACCATTCAAAGGGACCCAACGTCGGGCCTGGGAAGAGGCAAGATAGTATTGGGAAAAGTGGCATGCATCACTGTTGAGAATCTATGGAGCAGTTATTTGATGACCACGCTTAACCATGGCAGCAAATATCCCTCAGCATTGTTCTTCGGTTACGCTACCTGAGATTCCCTTTCTTTCTTCCCAGCTTAACTCTTGTTTTGCAGCACTCTGTTAACACCTTAATTGCTTTAATTGTCAGTTGTCCAAAATTGTCCCAGATTTATCTGGGGGTATTGTTCTTTCTCAAACCCAGTGGCGCTTCCCGACGCAAATGCTCTGGTGCTTGGAAAATGATCCACTTGAAAAGGTCATCTTTTCAGAGGCCATCCCGGATGGGCTTTGGTTCATGTCTAGCACAGCTGTCCGACTCAATGTTCATCAAGAAACTGGATTCAAAGTGCAAACTCAACACTCAAGACTCAAATCATTTCAGGAAAATGTGTCATGCCACATCCTGACAACCAATCATCAATTCATAATGACATACGATATTTATGCCCGCACATATGATAATGACTCACAAATGACATTTGACCAATTGCCAATTCGAAATTGTTTCCATTTCAACGAAACAGGATGACATCACAGGGCTTAAGGCTTGGACCACTCCAGGTGGAATTCCTCGAGCAAAATCCTCGACTTTTTTACGGAGAAATCTTGCACATGGATGAACAGAAAAGGTTCAGAACGTCACTTAAAAAAATATGTCAATCCTATTCACAACATCTTTTGTTCATATTCATTCAGGATATATATATATATATATGTAATATATATGTATATTATGATCTATATATAGATAATGAGATAAATCATGCTTTATGTATTGATTTCAGTACTGTGACAGAGTTAATAGACTTACGGATCTCACACCGGATCCCCAGCCTCCTGGGTGATGTCGTTGGGATTATTCTCCTGACATGTGGCATGACATCAGGCTGACAAAATCAGGAAACCATGTTTCTGAGTAAAGATGAGCAAATTACATCAAATTGCTGCATATAAATGAAACTCCAACCTGAAAACATCTGAGACGGGGAAACGCCTTGTCCCATTACTATCGTTCGACCATGGTATGTAGCTACTTTTTAGAGGACATGCATGGACAATGCTGACTCTTGCTGAAACGGGGAGCCGCCAAGAGATTCGTTGCAATGCAGGAGCAGTGTCAGGACTGCAGACAGCATATACACGCAAATATCATCAGCTTTATCTGAATATAGTTTCAGTTTTTCCACTTTTTCCCATCATTGCTTCCAGCTTTCTTAACCAACAACGACTTGGGAAAAGGCTCGAACAAACCCAAACTGGGCTCTACCAAGAGAAGCGATCTGAAATACATACACTATGTAGCTAGATTATGTGTATGATTGTGTATGTGTAATCTCCGGAACTGCAAAAACCAATTACACCGTTTGCATCTTTCATATTCTATTCTTCGGATACTTGATGACTAAAGGTCAACATTTCTGTGATATCAACGGCCTCACCTTTCAACACACAGGTAGCATGTGGCACCTGGCACCACTCAACTGCTTGAGGTTCCAAGGGCACTTCATCCATGCCTGGTCGCCCACCGCCATGGCTCATGATACCTCAGAGATGTGTTCTCTAGGCGGTGATGCGGCTCAAAAGTCAGGGTCCTGTACCAAGTTACTAAAATTTGGGACATAAATTTAGTGTTTACTACATCCAAATTATGAGGTCTAATAATTTTGAGCCAGAGTCAGATGTTTTCTGATGTCTTGAAATCAAACTCTTTTCAAGCTGCAATTTGCCAGCAATCATCAGCAATCCATGTTCACCGTTTGCCTCTGAACAAAACCATTGAGCTGCTGACTAATTTCATATGGATCGAGCCTTGGGAAAACAATTCTGAAACAAGTCTACATCTAATAGCAAACCTCTAAAGTGATTGAAATATGTCGGATATCCTCCTGAACCCCAAGACATCCCAAAGCATCCCGACACGCAAATTCTCCAACCATCTGCTGGACAAAAACCTTGGAGTTTAAAGCTGAATTTAGAGCCTCAAAGCTAAGTCCGACATTTAGAAAAAAAGTGATGTTCAAAGTATCAAATTTTAACAACTGTCACCTTACATGGAGTTTCTGCAAGTTTCTGAACCAAAGTTGTGGCCCACGACTATAGTATGAACTTGTCCTGCTGGGCGCCTCTCCAAAAGGTGTCCATCCAATGTGGATGGTAGGTGTTTCAGACGTGACATCTGTCAGAGTTGCAGATCTACAAAAATGCGCTAGTTAACATGAAACATTTATTATAGATACGCATGCCTGCAAGTCCAAAGGTTCAGTAAAAGGAGGTCGGTTCAAAAAAAAACACCAGTCTGACCTGGCCCCTTTTTTCTCCGACTAAAACTCGGCCATTTTCCAAGAAGTTTTAGGGATTACATGCGAAAAAAAAACACATCAATCCTGGAAAACTGAAGCCTGAAGATTTTGGATGGTCGTTAACCAAAAGGATCATTTGAAAGGCTCACGGTAGATTCACTGTAGATTTGCGGTACCAATTCTTCTTTCAAACAGCACTGCATGTTCAGTTTGAATCATTGAAAGGTGTCGAGATGACCAAAACATTATTTAACGGTAAAGTATATGGTCATTTTACTTCCCACTTACAAAACAAATACAATTTGTACGAGGCCTTTGATATTAGAGGATCAGATACATACACTAAATCTCTGTTCTTTGTCCTCTCCTCCCACCTCGGCATTGAGTCCAGACGGTGCAGATGTCCTGGCTTTGAATCATCACAAACAAATATATGACAAAGACGTGCCAAAAACGTGATCTTGGGGCATGAAACCGTGGTTACTTTTGGGTATTGTCTTTTTTGAACACTATGATTGGGCGGTTCACAAAATCAATACAATGACTTTTACTCTGTTGACCGTGTATGAATTCATCAATTCACCAGGTGCATGACATGATCCATGACATCACATGTGCTGATTGGTAACCTTGCAAAAGCCGTTGAAGATATCTACATGTTGATGGAAGAAACTCATAACGTTGATGGACAGACTCCTGCACCACTCGTAATGTTAAGAACAATTACTGCCATATAATCAACTATAACCAACTATAATCAGCAACTGTCATCTGTATCAACTGGTGCGGGATTTAGTCTATTGACAATCAGTCATTCAGCCTTTCAACTAAATTGTACCATATTGCCATGTACCACTTTAAACAATTTAGCTACCCAAGTTGCCGAGTCTCAGGGAACTGGTAAGGCCTATGTTTTCGTCTAACTGCTGTCCTGAATGGTACTTCAAGACCAGGAAGAAAGATCCCAGTTTCCATCTCCTATGACAAGGACAGGTGATAAGATATACCCTCCAGGGAACTAACACATTCCCCAAAAATGGCATTTTGAAGATGATGTTCCTTTTCCCCAGGTGGGATATGTTAATTCCCTGGAGGGTATAAGTACTCTAGTCATTGCTGCAAATCTGGGTTATGTAAGTTATGTACACGTTTCGCATTGGACGAGGCCATTCGCCTTGCGGGCAAAGTTGTAGAGCTCATGATTTCCTGATTTCCGGCCAAGGTTTTTGCCCCTTAACAGAGGTATCAAAACATGAAGCGATTTATATACGTACCTTGGCTTTTAAACAATTGAAAGTAGGAAAACTAAAAAAAACATGTATACATTGTATATTCAGTATACTCTATTGCAACTAATTCATCAACAACTTACTGTACATTCTAATCTTGCTAAAACCGTGCCGAAACCTATGCTGTTCTCGTCCAAAATTCCATTCCAGAATTCCAGGGATTTTTTGGAAATAACAGGATTCTCTGTGGCACTCTTTGCCGCACCCTTGACCCATACAAATCGGGAACACCCACTCCAATCCTAGCATCCTCACCCCTGTCAAGACTCCAATGAGATGCAAAACAGGTGGACCCTGATCGACTGGACTCAACAATTCCTGGACGGAGAAAATGCTGCCATAGCCGGTTGCAAAGATTAATGATTGAATATGATTGATATGTTTGAAAATCATCTGATTTTCTACTTGAATATACTTGAATAAGTTTAAGAACTGTTTGTGGGAGATTCACCTAAAGTATAATATAACATATATATATATATAATATATATGACTCCCCTGGGTACCTGAGTCCTGGGATCTGACATTGGTGACAAAATCACAACTTCCTGCCTGCAAAGCTCTTCGTCCCTGTCCTCAGAAAATATATATGCTCCAAGTCTATGCCATACCAAAAATGTATGTGCGTCGCATACAACAAACGTTCCATGCACGATAGATATACAGTACATGAGACTGAGACATATTGCATGTATGTGCGTACAAAACACAAACATTGCTGAGGATTCATATACACTTAATGATAAATACATGTACAGCGCATCATGTTTGTTGTAACTCATACGAAACATTAAGAAACATGTACCGAAACCATGTGCTCAACATTCCTGTGCTCCAAGTCGCCCGGAACACCTCGATTACATCCATCCACAAAGTCTCCAAGCTGTGCAATGAAATCCACCTGGTGCGAATTCTGCGAATTGCCGTAGATCAACGAGACCAAATGTGGGACGATCAAAAAATATATATATAATATATTATCTTAAGTACCAATTATTGAAGGAATTTCAGAGGTGTTCACCTTGTCAAAAAACACAAGGTTTTCCAGGGTACCAGCTACAATTCGGAATGGGTCATCCCATCCGAGAAGGAATCAGCTTAATGCCAATAACTTTCGCCTACTGTTTGGTTCATGTCCATCTCAAGCACAAACAGTATGATGATTTGACCATAGCCATAGCCCATATAGGTAGATATGTCTTTATATATATATATGACAGTATATACATTTCTAGATTTATACAGTAATTAGATATATAATATTCACATATTTTTGTAGAGTTTGAGTATATCTCTATGAACGCTGTCAAAATCTCTCACAACTGCCTAGAATGAACATGAGAAGTTGTTGATTTTCTTGGAGGGCCCTATTGTGTGTCGTTTTTGGGGGACCCTATTGTTTTGCAGTGTTTTGTCATCTTGAGCCATTTTCGACCCTCCTAAATTGGTCTTCCCTGAAATTGACGGTGGCTAATATAGTTTGTCGCTATGGGCAAATTCTCTGGTGTGGCTGGAAGTAGATTCAATTTCCACCATTGGTCAGGACTTTTCCCACCACAATGGCAGCTGTTTTTTTCCTCCCAAAGGGTCCGGTCATCGTTCTGCCCGGCAGCCCTGTACATCTCCGAGCAAGCGAAGATTTGATCTCTCCTTCCTCACCTCTGGCGGAAAGAGATGAAGAAATCAGGGTCCTTGGTTTATCACGATGCCTCTATACAAAGACCAAGGGGTTGGCACTCCCTGGGCTGACCAAGCAAACATCTACAGTAATGGTTACAAGAACAAACAAAGAAATGGTACAACGCCTGTACCGCAATCATGTCCATCTTGCAAATGATGGTTTTGCCAAAAAGGGCAGTCTTCCTTCACTGGCCGGACTTCGAATTGTGTACATGCCCAATGGCAGAGTTCAGTCTCGAAAGAAGAAGAGTTAGCATTACATTGCTGGTCGTCCATGAATAGTAGAATCATGTAGAATCCAACATGGAAGCTGAAAATCAAAAGTGTTTGGTTCTGTTTTCTTTGCTATTTTCTGAGGTTCCAAGTTAAAGGGATGCCCAGTTCAGCCATGTGGTCTGCATCGTCAACAAAAACCAAAGCCTGGATTGAGGCCAGCTCCGGTCTGACGAACGGTCCGGTGATCTCAGCACACATTGGTCGGGTTGTTGGGGGTTGAATATGCCAAAACGCTAGGATTTGTATGCAAAATCATGACTTGCAATTACTTTGTACTTTCATGTTGTTCATCATACGTCATGAGACATGATATCGAAGAATCTTTACAATTGCATGTGTTGCGGAAATCGATCACTGCCTGTCACATTTTTCTCAAATTGAACATGATGCCAAATGGGTACAAAGAGTCGCCTATCATTTAAATCATGGCACATCCGTGAAAGTGGTTGTAGAGTTTGGCAAGTCTTTAAAAGGCTATACTATAAATCAACTGAAAATGAGGAATCAGAAGAAATGCAATTGAATACAATTGAAACATCTTGAAAGTTCTCCAAACGCAGGAGTTGCACTCAACCATCAACCGTCCATCCTCGACCTCACCTCAATCCCTGTGCGTTTTGTGGATCCCTTGGAGTTTGACAGGCAGAATGAGCTCACAAGAAACAAAGACACGTTTCATGTGGATGTACATAAAATACAGGTTTTGAGCTTGACTTGAAACATATATGTTGTCATTGTCTATGTGTTTTTCTGCATAAAATGGACAAATCAGAGACTATGGACATCATTCACAGCACTGACACTATCTCCGCACCAGAAATTGGATGCAAGTAAATCCATCAGCTATACAACGGTAGGACCAAGTGCTCAAACTGTCCAAGCCAACTCCAGGCAGCCGCTAGTAGGCACCGGCAAAAATGTAAAACAGCCAGTCACTGACCACTCTTTTATGACTATTCACCGATCATTGCACTCTTGCGTATCGGGCACAAAATCATGGACCATCAAATTGTTTTTTGAAGAATGATTGAGGTCGGGTCGAAATCTTGGCCAAAAAGCCTGCACATATGCTTATGTCTTACCAGATTGCATTCTATATTTCAAGGTAAACTACACTTCACCAACCTAAATTTGGCCCTTTGCGATGAGGTCAGGTGAGGTATTGAAATTGTTTGCCCCAAAATCATATCGAATTCATTTTTCATAAATTTCCCAAGCAATTGGAACTATTCACTCGCTGTTCCTTCATAATTCCCGGATGCCTCAGCGAATTATGCACATCTCTGACCTCTTCCATGTGGATGAGGTGAACCAGTTGCTGGTAGCGGGTGTGCTTGTTTTACGCCAATTTGCCCCCTTTTTTTCAGGAAAAGTGCACTGGGAAAACTCAACGGTTTTTTGGGGAGTTTTGCATATAGCATTGAGTTGGGGTTGGTAGGCAGCGGCAAATTGACAAGCAACAAAACATGCAAACTTTGAGGGGCACAGAAATCCGATTCTGGTTGGCATCCATCCATCGTCTATCAGCTGTTGGTCTATGAATATGGATGAATATGGCCTGTTTGACTTTTCTTCTCGCACATGTTTCAACATCTTCGCCAACCTTCAACGCAACTACTCCAGAATGCTGCAATGCTTCCTTGCTCTCAGATCCTTTTTTTGAAATGGATAGTCAAACAAGTATCAATTTGAATGATGCCTTGCACATGAATTGGAACCGCCCGATGCTGAGTTAAATTGGAAACACCTTCGGATCATTTTTGAGAGGGATAGGGGATGTGTGATGAACTGCTTGGATGCTAATTTGCAACTGCAAACTATCATTGATATTTTGAAATGACGTTTCGATTCTGGCTGCTTCAAACGCGTCAAGTAATGGTGCCAAAAGGACCCAAAAGCTTAAGCTTATGATATCAGTTCAGGATATAGATAACATGTTGGAGAGGTCAAACAATTTTGTTGCATACCCAAAGCGATACCGCAATGACATGTATTCACCATGTTCAACACAGCCTTCAAATGATTCAAATGATGACAGAACTTCCATGACATTTGGAATTTGCCACTTGGATCATGGGTTTAGAGGGAAATAATGCAGCAGCCATCAGACTCTTGGAAATTCAGCATGAGTAGGAGGAAGATTTGTGTAAACAAACATTCTTCCAGGTCATCCTTTCATCATCTGATTGAAGTGATTGTTGAAGATCATCCATGGTTTGCTTTCCAGAAGTTGCAGCACACTGGTGGCTTCGTGGTTTGCCTGTACCAACAAAGACAGGGAGGGTGACGATCAAGCACCACATCACCACATCTGTCAGGTTTCCATCTTTGTGGCTTGATCTTGATGATCCTGAGAGGTGCAAATCCCTAGCCATTCACATCTTCACCCTGATGTAGATCAATGAACTAGCAATGCACAATCAAGAGGCAAGCTCGAAAATCACCAGATATTCTGATATTTCATTAGATATTCCCATGCAAAAACTACCTTTTTTTTTGCTGTATTACCGCACAGGATCCGTCAGCTAAGCTCAGCCCCTCGAGTCCCATGAACTTTGGTTTCAGAAAACCCTTCAAAAATATGTCAGGTTTCCAGCAAAAGAGTTCAAAGCTGAAAAATGTTGAAACCCTCTGTTTGGTCAAAAAGACTTACTTCGTGCTTACCTTGGATTGAAATCATTGAAAACTCCAGCCCCGATTGCCTGTCCTCTACCTGAACCTGTGCCAGCGTCACCAGCTGACCCTCATACAGTGAAGATATCACGCCACCTTAGATGCCACTAAATGATTGCAATGCCTAAGTGGAAATCTTTTTACAACCGAAATAGGCCTCACATGGAATTCGTTGTTTTTGTAGGTTTTTTCCACATTCCGAAGACATCGAAGACAGATGATTAGAAAGCATCTCAAAGGTCATGTGAGCAGCGGATCACCAAGCTACTCAGTTGTCCATTGTTCAAGAAAAGCTGCACCACCAAACCCTGGTGAGCGAAGTGCGGCAAATGTACCTCCACTTGTTGCGAAAAGGGCTGATCATGGCCCTGTTGCCTATACTGGTCCAACAAGTTTTAACAGCCCGGCACCTGAAGATAGCGTCCAAAGCATTGCACTGGAAATGGTTTGAAAGCCTCAGAGTTGTTGGTGAAGCTTGGTACTCTACACTATGCTACGCAGCATATAATCAAGTAATACTATTCCACTTCTAGTTGAGATTTCTTGGATGATGTGAAGCACAAATCTTAAGCATCAACTGACCATTGGTTCATCATGGTTCATCACTCTGCAATCAGCAACGGGTCTTTTCGTGATTTCCTTTTGGTGCTTTCCTTCCTCCAATCCACAACGAAATCCATGACAATCCATCCTCAAATAGTGATTTTGTGCCAAGAGACATCCACACCAATGGGTAGTACAAACGCTTGCTGTTGTGTGACAGACAATAGACGCTCCATCTCTAAGCCACCAAAGTTGCTCCTGAAAAGTCGTGGCTGCTGCTATCCGGAGACATCAACAAAAAATATGGGCGGCTTTGCTATATAACCATAACTTAGATCGTACTTTTGTATTGTCCATGTAAAATATATTAGAATACAGAATGCAGTAGAACAGCATAGTAGAGTACATCAGGTGGAGGATCACGCTATTGAGAGAAGTACTTGATGCCATATCATTTGTGAAGGGAACTGTCGCTAGATCAACTCTAATGACCAAAAGCAAGATCTGTGGTACCACATCTGGGCATACCTCATGTGCCAAGCATCAGTTGCTGTCCCCAAAAACGACGTGGGACAAAGAGCTCTCGGGCAGGGTCACCACCATCGAACTGGTAGATGCATTTGGACAACCTCTTTGCAGGCACTATTTTGACGTCAGACTTGATTTTATTGATAGTTATAATTAGTTTATTGAGGTTCAATAATTTACAAAAAAAATGTAGTCTAGGGAACATTCCCAAGTATTCCCAAGATACAGTCAAGCTCTTTCAACTATAGTTTTTGTACCGGCATTGGAATGATTTTTGTCTGCCCGATTCCCACCCCAGAACTCTGACCAAATACAACGAGTGGCTGTGCAACTGAATCCTTAGCGATCAAGATGAAGATCCACGGGAAATGCTGCGACGCTGCATTGCTTGATTTTCGAAAATGATGTGAAGCTACATGTTCAGGTCACCTCAAGCCTAAACATCTATACATGTTTTTCATCGTGCTTATCAATCATCAACATCGTCCTGACCATGTGTTGCAGAATTTTCTGCATGGTGCATCCTTTTTCTGCCAGGCCAAATGATCAAAGCCCCAGTTTTGCTTTCTAAAGGGAAATATGTTTTTCCTACCAACAAAAAACATCAAAAAGACAAGAAACTACCCCGGGTCCATCCAATTTCCTTTAGAAAACTCCAGATCTTTGAGTCGTTTTTCCCATGGGAATTCCCAAAGAAATGGTCTCCAAGAAACAAAAGTGCGAAGTCGTTGTCCTTCGAGGCCTTCACCAGCCCACCATTTCACACTCGCTGCCTTATGCCAGTCACAAGGATGAAACCAAATTGCAGCACGGAAGGTGTTGTATATTATTATGGCTCATTACAACATTCATAGGGATTGATACAATGAAATGTAATGATCAAATGAGCAGAAAAATATAGAAGAAAAACCATGAAAAACCTGATTCATCTTTGCATTTCACTGGACTCTTCAAGGTAATCTGAGGCCCAAACCAATGCCTCTGCACATCGGGCACCACTGACTGAGAGTGGATGACGGTTGGGTGCTGGCTGTTGTCGAAATTCGTCCTCCGTAAAACCTTGGGAAATTCCAGAAAGCCTGACGAAGTTGAATGGAAGTATGGTAATGACACAATTGTCGGATGTACAGATGGAATAGTTACCATGCCTTGACAAATTAAGGTAGAGAAAAAACATATTGGGATAGGATTTGTCTGAACATCACACAAACAGGCCACAAAGATGGACACTCTTTGACTTGACATACCTCTCACTTCAAACAATAAATAATCAGTAGGCAAGGATGGCCACCTTGAACAAACTGTTCTAAAAAACGCTTCCAATGTTGCTATGCAACTGAAGAAGAAGATTCCTTGACCTGCCAGGTGCGGCTCCGGTGGCTGGATTACAAATGTTGGTGGCAATCAGAGACACATGAAAAATCCAACGGTGAAACAAACCCACACAAAGTCAATAGGATGCTAGAAAACACCCAGAATCAATAGAAATAGCTAGGATAGATCTAATACACATTACACTTTTTGAAGTTTTACACCCAGTGAACCCAATCCCCCCCCCACCTCCAATTGTACCAACCCACCAACTCAAAACAATCAACAAGCCACCCAAACTCTCAAAATGGATCATAGGTAGAAAATACAAAAAGTGTATAAGCCAAAATATGCAGAGTGATAGGTGCTATATTATGCAGTAAAGTAGTACAAGTATATCAGCTATTTGAAATCAGAAGCGCCATTTAGACCATCCTCCTCAGCTCTAATTGTTATTTCTAATTCTGTAATTTCTCCCCACCTTTGCATATCTTCTCTCACTTTCATTGTATTTATTTTGGAGCAAAATGGAAATCTAGTATAAAAATATCTTTCATAATCAATACATCCACATGATGTATTTTCTAAGATGTTCTACGTAGGTAAATAAATGAACATAACAAATGTCATTCAAAAAGTATGGCTTTAATCATAATATAGGTATTGTGAATCATCTGAAATATCTTCAGACTTTTACATTCATTTATTTAGTTTTTGTTTAAACAAAGTTACACAATTCAATATACATATCTCAAATTCCAATGTTTATCTGCTACGGAAATCCCACCTTGCCTTCTGGAGCAGTCCTTAATTGCGAGTGGAAAGCAACTAAGCAATGAAGAAAATAATTAAACACATCCAAAGATTGATGGAATCTCATGGAGTAGGATAACTTAGGTTAAGAAACAACACTGTAACACCTGTAACACCTGTATGTATGAATACACCTAATACATCCTAATGCAATTATCGTAGACAGTTCTCAAACAATTGAGACCCTTTGTTGGAATTTCGAGAGCCATTTGCAGCAAATCATTGCGTTAAATTTCAGCATTGCATTGATGCATGGCAAGTGGCACAGCAATTGGGCCACGCTCCATCTGCAATTCAACCAGCAACAGCAAATAGATGTCCTGCGAGGGAAGAACTCTAAGAAACCATATTCAAGATTCCAACTGAAAAAAACAACTGGCCCGGCAGCTTCTGGTCTTTCATCATACTCGACTAAACTATTTCTACCTTAGATGGGTAACAGAACTCATCTGATGGATGTGAATGCCTTTGCCATTGCAAACAGCAATGCCTCTGCGAAGTGGTCTCTCAACTGAGCAACGTCCTGAGCCTCAGGAAAATGCTGCTTCAAAGATTCGCGAAGACGAATGGCTTGGCCTTGGGGGGAGCAACAGATTGATCCTGTCAGGTGTCCGTTGATGCAGTCCAAATAAGTGCCGAACACTGGACAACTCAAAAATGAAAAAACATCGATCTATAAATGACCAAACACAAAAAAAAACGCGGTCTCTCTTGACTCTAGACTCACTGTGCTGCACTTTGGTGTTGATTGCCATGGCACTGATTTCTCGCGTCGAGTTGACGATCCGAACAAAGACACGTGGCACCTTTGGGGACACGTCCCCAGTGCCCAAGAAGCGATGAATCCGCCTGGAGGACATCAAACTGCCCATAGGTATAGGAGATGAAATAATCCTATGAACTGAACATATCCTTAATTAATTTATGTTTCTGCATCCATAGTAACCATAGTAGTCTAAACGGAAACCTGAATTTAAGGCTTAGTGAAGTATGTTAAGGTCATTTTAGAAGAGATTCCTCCTACCAAGCCCCATCTTTTTAGGGATTCTTCGTAGATGCTTTGGGCAGTATAATTCTATAATGTAAAAAAAAACTGAATGCACTGAATCTCTGTCAACTGCAGGTGTCAAGTTCTGTGAATGCATATCAACGGCTACTGGTATGTCAACTTTATGTTATTTACGTTTTGTGAGTTTACTTTTGTTTGCTAAGTTTTGATTGGCAGCATAAGGAATGGCTGAAGAACTGTGAATCGGGCGCCAACCTCGTCATGTCCTGCACGGTCATCGGGGCTTCCAGATTGTGATGCCAGAATGATCCACCCCAACGTGTGCCACCAAAGACCACATGCTGATCCACCATGTTGTAAGTTGAATAGGTGAGAAAATCCTGGCACGGCAAAAACATAGAAGTGGGATTTCTACTGCAGCTTTTGGAGGGCATAGATGAGCAAACTGGCACACATTGAATGTCCCGACACAGAAATAGACTTTAGCGCGGAATCTCCAAGTACGCTTGGAGTCGTGCACTACAGCAATAAAGTCGAAAATCAAGTCAAGGATATAGTGTTGCCATCATGTGTGATCTCAAAAGAACAAGCAGCAAAAGATCGCAATATATAATTTTTCATTCGATTCAAATTTGTACGGATTTGACGGCACATCGAACCGCACATGGTAGGAGCGGGTATTGCAGCCGGCCTCGAACCTTGTTTCCATGCAGTGCAAAATACCCTCAAGAGAACTGCGCGTCCAGTCAAAGGGATATGAGTTCCTGGAGGAAATCCAACTTTGATGGAGGTTCCGCTGGAGATACAGCTTAGTGATGTTTTTTTTTGAAAAAAACCGGGAGTTGGAAGCCATTGAAATTTCACAAGATCCCTACGTAGTATACTTGTATGTGGCTTGCGGTGATATAATCTACGTAATTATGCTGGATGTTATTATAACTATAACTTTAACTGTTTGGGGGTGAAAGTGACCTGGTTGCGATTTCTGCTTGAGAGATGATGCCCTTCTGCTGGCTCACGACACTCTCACGACCAAGGTACTTCCGCACATTCAGAAGCTGCATCGCATAGGATGGGGCACAGTAGCATCCAAGACTGATGAATTCACATCTTTCCTCGACTACAGATTCACCAGGAATGGATGTGGATCTGATTCTAAGTGACTTTTCAGTTGCATTTTTTTTTCAATCACAAAATACACGTCAGCATGAAAAACAAAAATATCTAAGAGACTGGCAGTACTTGAATCAGCATTCAAAAATGGAAAAACAACTCCTGCTCCAGAACTTCTGCAGAATCTCTTTAAAAAGCCACTCTAGTGGTCTTGACTCACATCCTACTACTCTTCGCTTTTCCCTACCAAGTTTGGACGTAATTACATCTGGATTTCCTTTTGAGTCATGCCGATATAGATATTATATCCTCACCAACATCAATAACACCTATAGTTTCTCCTACAAATATGTTCTCCTCTCTGTGTCATCCTTCTCCCATTTATATATACATATATATCTTCTGTTGAATCTCGTTTTTTTCGTTTCACCGAAGACCTCGCCATGGATGAAGCCAAGGGCACAATGAAGTCCATGACATGAGGACCACAAAGATTCAACGATGCGCGACGCTCCTCTGAAGTCATCTCGGGTACAAAGCTGTAGCCCGTCTGCAGCCGTGGATCCTCGGTGTATTTTGCTACATACATGCGGTGTTTAATAACGCCCTTTTTTTGGGGGTTGTATGTTGTTGTGGGGATAATGCAAGGTGAAGCACCAATGGATTGCTCATCAAATCATTCATTGCAAATGAAGTCCCATTGCCAAGCCCAGTATCAAACTACAAAACATGGCAGCAAAGAATAAAACGTGGAAATTGTCTAGAAATTCCAACTGGGCAAGGCTTCTCAAATCTAAAGCAACCTCACTTTCACCCCAATTATGTCGTATCCGCGTGTATTGTGTGATATCTATAGCGGGCAAGGATCTTCCAAATGAGCATCCCATGGCTGATTTGTTACAGTCTGACTTCCTCCTGTCGCCACTTGCGCTGCCTTGGGGTCCACCACTGATGCCACCAATCCTTCGGCGACGGCCACTACCTGCAATGGATTTGCCCATTTGCCAGATCTTCCAGAAGCAGTACTCCAAATTAGATGTATGATGTATATAAATCTTAAACTAAGATGGTCAACTTATGGGTCAAAATCTTATTTCATGTTTCAGGTACAACTATTGAGAGTCCAATAATTGTGAAGAACAAGGAACAAAAATAACCAAATAACATCAAATAACCAGGTAGGACAAGAAAAACAGAACATTGAGTCAAACCCTTCTGCGTTTTATCCGTTTCTGCCAGTTTCCCCCTTTAAAAATCAAAGGTACTGCTGCTCCGGTCACTGAAACATCAGCCACTGCAGTTGCCTTTAACTCCGGAGTTCCGATCTGATTGTTAAGTCCCTCCATCAACACTGAAATCACAATTGTACGATTTAGGCTTTGAGCCGAAAGGGTCAGAAAGTACCAAGATGTACCAAGCTTCTTAAGCTCATGCAAGATTTAACCGGTAGACCGTTTCACTAGCTTGTCTGTGATCAGAATGGTACACGGTTGCCCATCTATCCAAAAAACCTGGCAATGTGCTTCGAAGATTCTAAACCAAGAACATTGAATACTGCTATCTCAGGTGTAAAGTCTTTTGCAAAAAACAATGGCAAACAAATGGCCTTCTCATCAAGGAACCACCTCAAGATCCAGGAACATGTTGGGCTTCCCTTGGAAATCTGCTTCCCTTGACCGCGTTTCGTTTCATGTCTCTGAGATCTACACTTAACAGCTTGATTCCAAAGATCTCGGGAGGTCCGATATCGCCTGGAGATTGCAATATCAATACCGCATTGAAGACTTGCTGTTTTGAACGGTTTTTGTTCCTCTGATCAATTGCGCCAAATGGTCCTTATCCAGAATCAGGGTTGACTGATTTCAAGTTACACCAAACCCACCTTAAGCGTGACCCTGTGAAGTTCAAGGCATCTTCGCGGTCTGCATACCTTTTGCGGGACAACCATTGGCTTTCCAAGTCACATCCCTCCAGATAAAACAAAAAGGTTTGATGCATTACTTGTGAATGATGTGCCTCAAGATACTCAATGGAGCTTAGACAAGCCAAGGAATCATGATGAAAAAATCAAAAACACCATTCATAAATCAATGAATCTACAGTCGACATGACATTTATGAATATATGAATGGACTATCTGACCTGAAAAATCAGTGCTACAAACAGTTGGACACCGTTGACTTGCAACAACTTCATACAACTTCAAGAACCCAACTGAACATCAGCAATGACGCCGAAGCGAAAAAGGGCTTCCTGCTCGAAGATTGCCAGGAGGCATTGAGCGTGGCAACGCTTTTCTTGAAGTGAGTTGATTGGTAAAGCGGTTGAAAAGTGCCACAAGTAGTTGTATAATAAGCTATAGATCTATCTGATTTTATCTTAATCCTTCGATACCAAAAAGCATCCACCACAAAAAACAACAAAAACTGCAATGGCATCAGCAAACCCATGGACTGAAATGACATCAGCTGCTGTTTCCCGGTTGCTGCCTCCGCCCTTCGACGGATCAATTTGGATGGCCGACGGTGCTCTCCACGGCAAATGGCCCTGACAGGTGGACTCTGATGATTGGCGAATTTCACCCAACGAATTCCCAAAACACAACGACCACCACGACATGATGCTGCAACCGATGGGATTGGAATGGGAAGGAATGATGCTCCAAATAGCTCCGAGTAAGTAGATACGTCAACCTTTTGATCCTCAGCTCCCCTGATATCCTCCGACATCAGTGGTCAAACAAGATATGAAAGTATGGCATAGTAGCCTATACTGCCATTTTCTGGTCCAATCAATATAAACAGAAACATCCAATCAAAGTCTACCCTTTAGCTAGAGTTCATTCTGACATGGACGATATATTTATGTCCGGGCAACATCATTTGCCTTGCCTGCCGGATACCCACACCATCCTGTGCACTCGTCGTACCTGGCCAGCAAACCGGCCACCAGCAAGTCACTAGACTTGCGCAGCACTTTCGATCTGTAACCTGCGCCACGGACAGTTGCACTGAACAAATCTGCAGATCAAGAATGTCATTTCTTGCATGCAGGATGCCATACGGGAATCCTGAAATGATTCTCATGCAATTGAAAAGTGAAGAAATGAAGAAAGAAAACTTGCATTTAATCATTTAGATATCAGATTTCACCAACGAACCTTCACCAGAAATGAATGGCTTTTGTTCAGCTCTCCAAGCATCTCCTGTTCACATTTCACAGCGGTATTCCAGGCTACAAGAACATGCTAACAACTTTGAGAAGGTTGGTAGCTCATCCGATAATTCATAGGGTTTCATATACTTTTTAAATCTTTTTAAGTGGTGCAAGTGACTATTCCAGAGCTACCAGTATGGATTTCACATGGCTTGTTTTGGACTTGTGATTGAATAAAACCCTGAAACTTAAAGAATTGCTGGAATTGTCCTGTGGAGCGCAGCCTACAAGTACATTGCACAGTCTGTGCAAGCATGGCTTCCTCGGTATAAACACCTTTCGAAAATTGCGCTCTGTCTGACCCCTTTGCAAATCTAGATTGTTCAACCTCCAAAATCTCCAGTTGCTTCTGCTATTGCTGATGCATTTTCCAACCTGAAGGTTTGATAGCCCACAGTTTGAACCAATGCTGCAGAGACGGCTCCCCCCATTCCCTTCAGGCTGCCTTTGGGGTATGATGATAATATGGTTGATGTGGATGAAAATTAGGATCATGCCAATGATGGAGACGTTGTTGATTGTGATCATAATCATGATGATGATGATGATGATGATGACGACACTTACTGATCCTTATTATACCCTTGCATCTGCATCACTATTCTCATCCCTCAACCCTTGGTACATCATCCTGCAAGGCGGCCCTTTTCGCACAAACCTACCGCGGCGGGGTTCTGGAGCGGTGCTGCCGTGGGGAGTTGTCAGGCACCTTAGGAGATGACATGATGAAATGATGATAGCCGCTGCTCACGATACCATATCCGTTAAATATGATATTAAGGAGATAAATTATATAATCAACCATCCATCTAAGAAAAATGCTTGAATATCTTTGCATTGAAGATGATCTACTGTATAATTCTTTCACACTTTATGTCTGTTGTCTAGTGTTTGTGGGTTCTCTTCATAGAGATCCTCGTGGCTGTAATCCCTGCCAAGTGGCATTGGTGATTACCTGCGCCAAGTGCTGGTGAAGCGCCTAAGTGGCCGAATCGGTTAAATGCCTACTGATTAGATCTTCACATTGGGTCACTTCAGCCTCAAAAGGCTTGATTTAGGAACGATACTAAGAGATCACAATTTCGTATAAACTTCAACATCACGCTTGGACTGACAGACTGAATAAGCAAGCGCATGACTCAGAAAGCCACTCGGAAGCGCAAACGCATGGAGACAATGGCACGTTCCAGTGCCACCTGTAGAGATAGCGGAAGACATTCCAGGTCTTCCGCATGAGATCACGTGAATGTATGGGCCATGTGAGCAGTAGTCATTTCAGACATTACATACGTATTGTATGCCATAATATGTATATATATATATATGTAATATATCTTAGTCTTAAAATTGCTCAGATTAATTGTGCTGGCTGGTTCCACGCAGGCTTCCCTTGGATTATCACTCGATTGTCATAGTCATAATCATTGTTATGTTATTTATTGTTATTTGCTTTTCTAGGAGATGCAAAGGGGTTAATATACTCCCACTATTTACAAAGAAGAACCAACCAAGTTTTTAGCACTGCTCATATGGGGGGGATGATGAGATGTAAGAGTAGCTACGTTGAATCTATATACATTAAAATATCTAAATGTATTCAATAGTATCACAGTATCATACAAAATCATAGAACATTATATAATATATATATATAAATACAACCATTCAACATCATAACAGCAACATGGATATTTCTCGTTCCAAAAAAACATTCAGATTCCATAAAATTCCAAAATTGCGCCTCTCGACCAGAAACGAAGTCCTTCCAGAAATCTCCTTTCTCGGTCGGCCTTTCGACTTTCGACGGTCCAACTTGGAGCATTTTTCGCCACTGAAAAAACTCTGGATGATACTGTTGATGGACAAAATCCTGCACCAAGGATGATAATTATCCCATTATTTATAATTTATAGGGTTTTAAGCATCCCAGGATGTGCAGGATTTCTTGCATCAACAGTAGCATTCCATGCAGCAAAGTGCATCAGAATACATCTCTGAGATTTTTGTGTTGGTAAGCAAAGAAGGCCGCCTGATGTAGTTGGTGAAGAAGGAGCCTCAATGCTAGCAGCCGTTTTAACTCATCCAACAAATTGTGATAGAATGGTGATGTTGACGTGGTAAGCCTGTGGAAAGTCGGTACCTCTTGATCCCCAAATCAGGTTGATTCTATCTCCCATACGGTGATATCATTGGCTGCAAGCTATCATTTGAATGCTTCAGATTCAACTAAAACGAGAAATGGTGGACAAGTTATCCTTAACTGTGCTGGACTTTGGTCCATGCTGATACAACTCTAAAACATCCTTGGAGCAAACTGTTCGTTCCAACTTGAGATTTTTGGTTCCACAAAACCAGGCTACGTTCTGCATTTTCAAGGATGTCCAGGAGCTTCTCTCCTTGCTCCGGCGTCCTGGTACCAGCTGAAATGAAATGTCAGGAAAAATGTTGCAATGATCTGGCTGTGACGTGGTTGGGGTTGGTGCTGAGTCTACCATCGCATTGCCGTTACGCTTCTTTTCGGCACACATTTATTGCGCATATCAATCTTAATTTGTTCATTGAGAACTGCATGAATCAAAAAGAAAAAAACGTTTCAGTTTGCCGGGGTACTTGCAAATTTTCCAAGAGTCGAACACCAGCCGGGGCATACATGATACCTATAGATACTAATATGGGATACATCACCGGTGATTTCGTGGGCACCTTGGCCCACGGAAGTTGAGCAAAGCTGCAGCATCGTGCATGTCAATGTGGGCATTGAAGGTCTGACCAAGCCGAAGCGGAAATCATGGAGCAACAATCATCCCAAGACATCTTCAGGATATCCGAAGCAAAAAACTTAAAACCCCTGAAGAACACGTTGTCGAAATGTTCATGAACAAAAATGTCAGAATGAATTGAATGAAATGTTGATGTCTGAAAGTGCCTAGTGTTCCTGGCAAGTTTGGCCAAGTACCTAGGACCTAGGATGATGCCAAAGACTTCAAGAATTTCCTGTGAAGACTTTAAGTCTGTGGCCACACTTTGCTGGACAAATTTCTTCGGTCCCTTGAGAAACCATCTATATAAACGTCCACGTTCAGTGTGCTCTTCGGTCTCTTATAGGATTTTCACTGAGGTTTACCAATTGTCTATGTTGAGGGTATTGCTTTAAAGGCATACCACAATAAGGTAAATTGTGCAAAGTATATATGTTGTATGAAAACTGACATTCAGATCCTGAAAAAAAATAGGCATTTTCATGAACAAAAACAACCAATCGTGAAACCTCAATTTACAATGTATAGATTCCAGTCGTTTCGGGGGTTGCAATTGATTGTTGAAATCTGCCCAGAGAAAACAGCGCAGTTTGACAACTTTTGCACCATGAAAGTCCACGAATCCACGAGCTTCTCCCTCGTTAGGTACCTTCTTCAAGTAATGCTGGATCGCAGCACATCGCGACCTTGGTCAAGTTGGTCATCCATTGTCCCCGGTAAAGCAGTCGTACAACAGCTGTTCCAAAAGACACAGGGACGCAATGATGATGCAAAATTCAATGAAATTCCAACAAACAATCATGCCTGCAAGAAGTCATTTTTGTATTAAACCTTAATGAGATCAAATTCATCATTCTGAACCTGGACAAAAAAAACATGATTGAACATTGAAGCCCAAATCCAAACAAACCAAACTGTTTTCTTGTTGTGCCCAAAAAAATTGAGAAAACCACGGACAGCTTTACCAAGGGCGACACTCATGGATACCAGCCTCATCTCGAATTGCACGGTTGTTTTCATGGCGCCTGAAAAGGGGCAGCGTCAGCGCTGAAGAGCAAACACAATGGGCGAGGAAACAAGAAGGAAGCCAACATGTCAAACAAAATATACAGAAATATATGCGGAATTTACTTGATTCATCGAGATTCATATATTTGGATTCCAATTTGAATCACGATTCAGAATGATTTGTTCACGGTTTCAAGCACTTTGCCAAGTCATTCCAGACAAGTAGTGTATCAAACTGAAAACTTCTTTCGTTCCTTTTTGACCTCTCCTTTGCTCGGAAGCGACACGCCAGGTTGCGTCACACAGCATTCATTGGTCGCAATGTTCCCTCGATACTCCGAGGTCATATCTTCATGTTCCCACAGCTTAGAGGACAACTTCTTCAAAAAATGTCAACATGTTCCATCAGAATCAAATGGATGATAGGAATCTCAGGATTTTTGTTCTACGACTTCAGCGCATGAGTAGCACAGGCTCATCCTCTGCAAGTTTCCGTGCCACCAGCGTCGCGCTGTTGCCACCCGGGTGCATAGGCAAATCGCCCACAGGTCCCAGCATTGGAATCTGCAGTGAGAGGTATGTCATAGAGTCAATGTTGGTGATCCATGGTGAATCCAAAGGGTGGAATGAGAATCAAATGTTATATTAAACGTTTAATCCTTGTTGATGGGGTGCAAAAATATTAGACTTGTCATGAACATTTGGTTGGCAAGAAAGTTGTTTGTTTTCTGTCAACCTTTTGTCAACCTGTTAACCCGGAATTCCGTGAAGGTTGAGTCGCTCTCTTTTTGGAAATCCAACCCCCTGCTGCACCTCATAAACACATAGACCCTCCTTCACATCCAAAAAGGGAACTGGACAGGTGGACAGGCTATCAGGAAACGCCACACGGGCCAGCAATGTCAGGTATAGCTCCTGAGTTGATGGGAAGATCAGTCCAATTCAATATGTCCTGCTTGACAAGCAATCGGAAAAACTAATATAGCAATGGGTACGTAGCAGGCTATGTCAAGTGAAGTCTGTCAGCTCCAGTTCATTTTCCTCTCTCTGATAGAACTTGGTCGTTTTGGCTTCTACTTTTGTTGTCTTCAAAAATTCCAACCAGGCTCTGGCGGATACAAATCCCACTACTGTCTTGCAAAAGTAAGGTTGAAAAGATCGCATCAACATCACAGGAAAACCGGAACTTACTCTTTCTCCATGTTCCTTCAAAGCAACCAATCTTTTTTTGCACCTTTGTACCTTCAATCTCCAAATCCAATCAAGCCCTGTTGCTGTTGTTCTTTTTGCTTCCAAGGTTCTAAGGACGCCTGTAACTTCACCTTTTTCTCATCAGGGGTGGGAACTTCCACTTCAAGGACACGTTCGAAGCCAAAGCCTTGGCGGTGAGTGGCGGCGGCGGTTTTAGATCCAAGTTATTTCCAACGTTGTTGCATCTTAAAATTGAGTATTCAGATTTGCTTTTAAAAGCTCAATGTAGTTTCCAACAAGCAATGTTCCAAGTTCTTTGTTTTTTGACTATGATCATTCACGGCTCAAAAAATGTAAACTACAAGACAACCGTCGAGCTGATGGACCATGCATTTTTATCGATGATTACTATTGGATGACATCGTCAAATCAATTCAAATCATCACTGGAAAATCCATAGATCCAATTTTAGGAACAAATTGGTCGAATCATGTTCCAATAATCATCCGATCGGATCACTGAAGGCGTATACATGTGAAATTACTATTACCCAAGATTGGTATCAATCTTATTACAAGCACACTGTTGATAGATAGACATGACCTTTGAACCAGGGGACAAGTCCCACAATGCCAGTTGATCATGAAGATAAATACCAACCCACTAAAAGTCAGAACAATTCTGAATTTCTCTTGGCATTACGGCATGGCGGGAATGCACACGAACGATCCAACCAAGAGACGTTCCAAGAGCCATTTCAAGGCGCCAAACTCCAACAGCACAGGTGTTACCAAGGCAGCACCAAAGGCGCTTAAACGAGTATTGACGAAACCACCATCCACACGACCAATGTCCTTAGGTTAGATATAAACAGTGTAATATAGCTATACAAGTATGTCAACAGCAAGGTGTAAAATTTTGAATTTTATTTCCCTCAAAAACACACATATAATAGGATTGTAATATTGTCCTTTCCCTTAAAAACATAAAGCGGCCAGTAGACCAGTACAACGAATCGCTCATCCTGTCCTTTCAAGAAGTTCAACAGGTGTTTGATCCTCCAATTCGCAGTCAAGCAAAGTAAATCCACTCATTTCAAACTGAGTTCGAATTGTTGGAAAACCTCCAAAATGATCGGTTTTCTTCGCCAATCGAAATCTTCGAGCAATTTCTCTGCTGACAGGGAGCTGGTCGCGGCTCAGGACCAATGTCAATCCAATATCTTGTGAATTGGATCAGCACCTCCAAACCGCTCTGCAAACATCTTTTCAATCTGTCTGGCTACGGTAAAAGATCATTATAATTTCAATAAATTCGAGAAAAACATCCTCAAAAAAAAGGTCAGGTTGTGAAACACATGGCTTGCTATCTTTTTTTGCTCCAGTTGTGACTGTCACTGTTGTACATGTTCTGCTCAAACAACGTGATTTGTTTCCACTCTTAGCACATAGTCGTGCCTGGTTGCCACCCTCCACGGGAAGCAGGTCCCCAGCGCAAGAGGTCCACAAATACGCGCCGAAGAACACCAACGGCAAACCACCTTTAGCTGTCGAGTCTTTGCATGGCTGGTTCGGTGTTCCTGAAACCCATGGCACTTAGATTTTCATGAAAGCATTGGAGTTTGAAGAAATCTATGACGAATCCAAAGTTGCAAACCTAGCGATCACATTCTCATTCAGCTGAGGTTGATACTATGAGCAGTCGCAATAGGAGGTGCACCATCCTTTCCCGGTGTCACCTGGCATTTAACAGCAATGTGACATGCTGGATTTCGACAACGAAATGGTGCATTTTGGATCATCAAAAACCTATAGCAATCCCATTTTGAAGGCACATTACCCGAGTTGTTGAAAATTTGTCCACACGTTCCATCCACCTTTTTTGGTCGATCAAATCATGCGCCTCAACCCAGAGTGATTGTCTTGGAAGCCCTAAACGATTCAGGGGACTAAAAGCACCGCTCCATACCTGAAGGCGAGACAATATTTGCTTGCGAAGTGTTGTTTAAGACTGAAAGCTATTATTGAAGAAACCATTCAACCACTTTAACCGGTTGAAATGGTGAAATCAATAAAAACACATCATCAAAAATGATGTGTTTGATCTATCGTTTCATATCGTATTACAAAGGAATTTCGTTCCATCCTAAGGTCATCCCATGGTCACCGCTTCCCAACGGCCACAGAGTTCATCGATGACCTTGCGGGCTGCCCATCAAGTTCTCAGCAGGGTCAAACATACACCCCTGAAGATTAATATGGAACATAATCATGGAGGTTTGGAAGATCAGTTTCCTCTCTAAATGGGTGATTTGTAGGTTCCATCTTAATCCTCCAGGGTGTATCAATTTAGCTTTTAAAATGTCAAGGATTCAATGCTGAATCAAAGAAATGTGGAAAACTGCAACAAAAACGAAACTTTATGTATTGGATCGTTTCTGTTGCTGCGGTCAATTCATCCATGAACCCAAACCAAGTGGAACAAACAAGATCTTGTAGAATAGCACTTGCAACATCTTTCAACAACAGCAATGGCTGTCTCCACATGAACATGAGTCCACGAATCCACATCAACATGGTCAGCAGAATCACACAACAAAGCATCCACCAGTTCATCCTTTAGAATGAAATAACATTGAAGGTAATGGCACTTGTTGACAACCTGCACTTATGTTTATATGGCTACAATTCTGCACCTGGGATATGTAGAACCTGGTAAATGCAATTCAATGGCAATCCTCAACTGGGTCACTTGGATTATCAACAGTGTATTTTTTTGAAAAACGAAAAACTCCTTTCAAGCTGAAACGATCTCACCTTCATAGGATCTGTTTGAGTCTTTTTCGCTTCCGCATATTGTAGGACAGCCTCGACCACCTGCACAAGGTGACAAGGTGACAACGAAACACCTGCCTCTGTTTCGAGGCTTGCAAATCTATAATAGCAAACTCAACGTTCCCAAATGTGCAACAGTTCTTTGGGATATGTTCGCAACATCTCAGCTTTCCTCTGTGAAGACTGATTTCGACTCCAACAATGAATTACACTCATAAATCACATGTGTACAGCAAAAAGAAAAGGCATAGATCTATGTTCATTTATCATTTTCAATATCATACATATTTCACAACATACTACGTATATCATGATAGAGTATGCATACCAATTATATCATCATGTTTCCGCATATATCTAAAATAATATGCATTGGATGCACACATATACATATAATTAATCCTTTAACATAATATATATATATATATCATTCCATGTATATCTGATGAATGGATGCTCAACAGCAGCTGCAGGATTTTGTCAGTTTTATCCAACAACGAAAACCTCCTGGGGTAAGAGGTTTTTTGGGCCCCCTGTTAACTGGACCCTGACACCAACTTGCAACTAGGGATAGCTTAACTTTAAAACCTAGGTATACCTAAGGGTGCTACACAGTTAAATGTATCATAGAGTTCCCCCCCATCATTCCATTTCATTGCCTCTGGCATCTCTTCTGGATTCGTGGTGGCATGACGCAAGGCGCTGCACAGCTGTTGTTGATCAACGTCTTGGAGGTGCTTTGGTACGGTGGCACCAGCCTGATGGGATTAGGCATAGCTCGGCACCAGTTGTCTTTATATTGATGTGAGTTCTGCAAACTTGATGTGCAGTTATAGGGAATCAAATTTATATAATGTATCGTCTAAAGTCTGTACATATTAAATGATCAAGTATGTGTCTCAAGGCATGCGCACCGCAAGACATGCACTACACACATAAAAAAAAGTGGTCATGTGTGCAAGTCGTGACGCAAAAATTGAGAGTAGTACAGTTCCACACAAAATCGTGAAGCAGTAGACATGTACAATATATTACAATATATCATATCTTTCCCGCAACCGATGTCCCGTATTTGTGGGGGGTGAAACCTTTCAAAAGAAGGTCTACTCAAAAGAACAAGGGTCATTTGGGTTACTGGTTCAATGGTAACATCTAACCTGATATAACTTGGATATTATTTGTACTGTACATAACGTGTATGAAGACATGAGGTGCAAGTTATACCTCAAACAACTACATATAAGACTACCGATTCCTTTGCACACGAAGTACAGTACATATCAGGTGCCAGGTTTCAATCATATATATATATAAAGCTAAGTATCAAGATTTTTTCACTCCTGCCTAAGGAAAACTGTAAACATACACGCACACACAAAAAAAAATCACGCAAGTATCTTGGCATCTTTGGTTCTTCCATGTTCTTGGTCACAAATGAACATCATGCCAAGTGTTTACTTCTGTGGTGCCAAGGCATTAGGGAACTTGGAAACCACCACTTGAATTGTCAAAGTTGATACATCTCCAGCATCATTGCCCTTTCATACTTATCCCAAACATATTTCTCAGCAAACATGATTTGTTACAACATACCTGTGTGACAATGTCTCACAGGTGAACACTAATAGTGAAGACTTCCATGAATTGAGGGGTCTCAAAGCTTCCTTTTTGTTGTGGCCCTGTTTGAACCCCAGCTGTCCCAACCTTTGTTTCTGCTCTTCGCTCGGCATGCAACTGCTGAATGTTAGCAGCAAAGCCAAACCTGCTGAGCACAGGTTGGCTCTGAGACCGCATACGCTTGGACAAAATCCAACTAACCATGGGAGCCATGGCTCAAACATTTGTCAATTCATGCGACAATGACATCACATCAATGGATCGACTCGACCACGCTTCTCCATCAACAATCTTGTTGTTGATATCGGCTGATTCTTCTACTGTATAGGTTCAAGATCGATCAAACACAAATGGTATTGACCAAGATTCAATAATTACCTCAGCAGCTAAAACCTACAGCCACCCAGCAACATACTAAGATTCAGTATTGGCAAACCCTTCATGCACACAAAAAAAAAGCCGAACACCAAACCTTTATACAAAGAAGTCGGTGCCCGTATGTGTGCAGAGTCAATTCTCACAAAGTGCTGTGGACCATGGACCATCTTGAGGCCAACAGCCATGCAATTTCCCCTGAAAGACATTCCCTCTACAGTTGATGGATAAAAATGCGGTTAGTTTCATGGAGTTGAGATGTTTTTTCAACACATATTTATTAACTCATGGGAAATCCATGGGATATTTACCCTTTCAACTGGGTTTGTTGGACTTTGTCCATCAACAAGATTGGGCTTCCGATTTGCGGCTCTTGCCCATCCAAGACACCATGGAAGCACCGTCGTGAAGTCATTAAACTTCTCCTCGATGGACTTTTCGGCAACCTCCTTATCCTGCAAGCGCTCAGCGTTTCGCTCTCGGAGAAATTCAGCAAACCACCAAGGATTTCATGCTTTTCCCGCAAAACGCGACTTTTCCCGCTTTTGTAGCGTGAAAAATTTAATCCAAACATCAAAAAACCATCAAAAACAATTCAACAATCAGTAATCAGAAATATCAGAAATGGATAAGTTTCATCTATAAACTAGGTAAGGTGGTTTTTCACCAAGCCATTCTTCAAAATATGCTTTCCCGAAAATCAAATTGGGAAAATCCCATTTCCCCAGGAACATCCGGGTCCATAGCCTTGGTTGCCTGGAAATTTGCTCGATGATTCTTACGCTTCTTCGAAAAAAACCTGAGGATTGGCCACGGTGGATGGATGGATACCTTTATTCCATCCGCAAAACCACCGGGTTTTTATATGTTAAGTCACTGACCAACGCTTTTTTTTCAAGCGACTCTTGTCATTAGATATTTGCAATAGGTTTGAGATCTGGTTCAAAAAATAGATTTTGCCATAAAGTAGGTACACGCAATTACGATATAATATCTATATTTAGTTATATATATATATACCATCGGAAGAAAAAAGTAAATTAGTTATATCTAATGTGTGTATTTGAACATGTATTTCCATGATTTTACTAGAAGCACTTGTGCTTTCTCAACACCATGTCAGGTGATCAATGATCACACATCATCTCACTTTGCCTTTTTCTTTTTCGCCTTTCTGGTCCCGTGAAACTGGAAGATTCACATCTGCCTCCAGCACCAGTCAAAGTCTGTTTGCAAATTACATGTTCGGCATTTCTTTGCCTGGCCACATACGTCACCGTTCACTTGAAGCAATGCCGTTGGCGGGAAGATCGTATTTCCCCATTGGCAGGTGGCTGAATTACCTTGGCCGACCACAAACTTCCAGTCTGTGACACCTGAACAATGAGCAAATTTGAAACCCGGCGTTGGAACACTTTGGAACAAGCATTATGATTGCAGGGGGGCCGAAAACAGGAGAAACAGCTAGAAACAGAACATTCAATTACCTGCTGCTATCTTTCCTCCACTGCTATGGAGTCCTCCCCTAATCATCATCATCATCATCATCATCATCATCATCATCATCATCATCATCATCATCATCATCATCATCATCATCATAATCATCATCATCATCATCACCATCACCATCACCATCATCATCATCATCATCAGCATCGTGATCATCATCATCATTGTGATAGTCACCGTGTCAGTCATAGACATCATCTTCTATTTTGAAGCACCATGTTTGAAACAATGGTCCCAACAACGTACATTCAAATAGGAACAAAAAGTTTGCTGCACGCAATCTGTTTGGACACAATCCTAAAATCCAAACGAAGACTCTAAATCGGTACTACGTATAATTTCAACATGGGCTCGCCTTCGCAAATTTCAAGAAACGTGCCATTGTTCCATTCTGGGCATACGCCAAGTGCTGACATGAATCTATCCAGAGTTAATTGCCCATTGGGTGCCACTGCCAAAGCTTTCGGCAAGGTCCACCAATATCCACATTGCGATGCACTTCCACCCCAGACTCTCATTAAGCGCAAGGGTTCCTTGTTCTTCACAATGACATAATCCACAATACCTCCCTTTCCAGGTTGAATATTTAATGCATATTTCTCCGCAGATTCTTTTAACTTTGCAAAGCTGGGATCAGATGGTGATAAAACTTCCAAAGTCTTGGGCAATGGAAATTTAAAGACACTCGTCTCGTCGTGAATTGGTACCTCTTTCGCTCCCAACACTGTGTCTTTGACAGGCAGCAGCTGTACCAGGCTCTGAACATCAACGCAGTCATGACACGGAGTTTCAGCAAATCCAAGGCATAGAAACAAAAAGTGGTACGGTACCGATGTACAGAGTTTCATTTTGAACACGTTTCATAAGGTGGTAACCTGGTATGTGCTTGTGCCAACGCCGGCAAAAGAAATCTTGTTTCAAACAGCTTCATGAATCACAACTTAGAGATTCTGCAAGTGAAACGGAATGGAACCCCCAACATAAAATGCCTGATCCGGAAGTCAAACCTATACGTCGTTTGATCCTCTGGACATCCCCAAACAGACAATGTCGATACAATTCTCGAAACAAAACTACTGTGACTTCCTCGAAGATCAGTCAACGCCGTGTATGTTTCCCATTTACCAACATTACCAACTCAAAGTAAGATTTCTCCGCACCAAAATGATGTGGAACATTGCGAAAACTTTTTGCTGCAATTTTACACGTTGCCAATCTTCATTTACTGCTGGTGATTCAACCTCCCTTCCCAAAACAGCCCAAAGACGACTATACACTTGATTATTTCCAAATTCCAATATGTTTTACAAAAAATGTAGTAACATGCACATCATTGCACATAATCGGTTGAATTAGCATGTCACAAGGCCTTGATGAACAACCGTACCTCTTTTTGGGCAATCCACCCTGCCCTATCGCTGAGGAGCAGAGGTACAGCAATCATCGCTGCTGTGGCGGAGTTACCACCAGAAGCTGAGGCCTGCAACGGGCGGCAGCACATGCAAAATCCGAATCATTTATGTGCTTGTATGAATCAACACACACATACATAGATACATGTGTATATATGTAATATATATATAATTATATACATATATATACATACAGCCTGCCCCTAGCTGGCTACATTGTGCACCTCAAAAACTGATAATATGGAAACATGCCCCTCATCACTTGCTGCAGGTTCCATTGTTCCATTTAGTTTTGACATGACTATTCAAGTGTATTGGTTGTCTCAGTTCAAACATTCGACCTATCCACACCCAGAAAGATTTGGCAAGTTGAGTGGTTTCTCCGACTATAAACCGTCGAATCTAAGGGGTCTTACGTTAGCAGGTGTGTGATGAATACTTCACCTGGAAGTGTGATGAGTTTGGATTTCACTGAGGGAATGGCATGCAAACTCACTGGAGATATTTAAGAAAGTGATGCACCGTACAGCCAATCATCTCGGGACAACAATGAACAAAGGGTGCAGAAACAGGAAATGTATAAAATCCGTTGGGATGATTTCGGATATACAAAACATCTCTCAAAAAGGTTTGCAAAGAATCAAAAGAATAAATCAGGGGTCACAGCAAGACACAATAAGAACATATACAAGAAACATACACCATTCGGCTTACGGCACACATTTGTGACTTTGTGAGACAGCCTAGCTTTGGAATTCAGGCGTTTTGTTTTGGGTGAAAATGACTGGGCCAGAAACCCTTCAAGATGCTTTAATGATTCATTTATGATTTGTTTGTAATTTATCTAGTATGTTTGACACAAGACACACATGATTCATATGTAAATCATAAATATCAACTGTCATGTAATAATTAATGAATCATGCCGTGAGATATCAACACAGTTTTGCTTCAACCCTCTTGAGTTGTGTCAGTACCTTGGCGCATTGCTCATTCCCACGCCGCACATTTAAAGGGCTTGGAGGGCTTCGCAGCAGCCATGGCCGTACGGCAAGCTCCATGACGGTGAAAATTTCAATCAAATGGGATCCTCATATCTAATGGTCTAGTGGTGTCATGGGGGCAAAGACCAAAGGTCTTCACTTGCGGGCATTGAGATACTGGCATTGGTATCATATCATGAGTATGTGGGAATGTGGGGCTGTTACCTGTGTACTTTATTATTGGCCTGACTTCGCAGGATACACTCACAAATAAGGCCTGAAGAGAAGAGATGACGATATGATGTGAAGATGAGATGATGCAAATCATTCTGAAAATATATTACAGTATCTTAGACTATGCCGATGTTATGATATAACATCAGTTCAGCATGCATGAAGAAAGCAAGCTAAAATCTAGCTGGAAGACTTGCGCAAATCCAGGGTGCACAAATGCTTCACTCAAACAAAATCAACTTTTCACAGAAAGACTTCCTGCAGAAAAAAACGTGTGAAGGGCGCCAAAGGACATGAGGTCTACTGTCGCTGTTAGGCCAACAAATGATCAGTTGGTGGAACCGGAAAAATCACCCAAAAGAAAAATCAAGAAAGTCTTCAGTAGTACAGTTGGTACAGTATGTAAGTAGATATAAGTAGTATATACTTAAATCTTCAATGCTGTGTCTATTTCCACATCCATCAAACCTGGTTCTGACCAGGACATCTGCAAGATTCGCTGCATGTTGATTCGGCCTTGGTGTAAACACAAACGCTCTCGAGTGATCTCGTATGAGTTTTCTTGAAAGAAAGTTCCGGTTGCAACAAATGTGACACAGGATCTTGAAAGATGCAAGAAAATGGGAGGAAAAAAATTGGAGACCTTTCAAAACTTCTGGGAGACCTTTCCAAATGTCGAAATGGTATGACATGAGCTGATCATCAATCTCATCACATTTCACTCTGATCCATGTCACGACGTAGAGCCATTTCAGTTTCTGACTCCAAGTTCGCCATGAGCCAATGGTTCTCTGCCTCTTCTCTTGCGAACGGACACTCCTTCCGGTTTTTTGTTTCTGTGGCAACGTTTATCGCAGGTTGCCACGTTCCATGCTTCGGTCCTGAAAGTGGGAACGTCGGAAGGTGGCCGTCGTGCCCGCAAGGATATCTTCAAAGATAACTCCCAAGCGAAGCAGGCTGGGATGTTGCCTCAGACTTTGCAATCTGCAACTTGCGATGCTGGGAATACATCGAACTACCAACACCAGATGATCATCAATAGATGATCATCAATGGATGATATCCATCATCATATATAGTTTACCATGTGACAGATAGGTTTTCTACAACTGCGATGCAAAAAATCTGTCCACCTCCATGGCATCTCGACGCCCAGGCACCAGCGGCTACCACTGGCTGGTTCACAAGGATCGCTACGCAAAAGCAAGACCTAACAGCACTTGGAGAGCTGGCTATTTACCAAGTTCACTTTGGTTGAAATTTTACGCCAATGTATCAAAACCTGTAGATGAAGATGATGAACTATCTATCAAAGGATCTCAGCCATCAACAGTAGAGTACCATTTATACAACCCTGCTGATGAATTGCTTCCCTCAATACAGGATGCAAAATAGGTTGACTAGATGGAAATGCAAATAGACACAACTGAGCTCAGAATTCAAAACGCGCTGTTTTGTTTTGAGGACAATCAAATGTTATCAGATTCAAGATCATGCAATTCTATTCAGTCAGGATGATCAACATTTATAGAATTTCATCTGTGACATTGATTTCATCATCTCTTAGCTTGACCCAAGGCCTCTGTGAAAGGTGCCAAAGCCTGCAAATTGCTTTGAAGAGGTGTCGAAGTAGTTTTAGAGCAGGAACCATTTCGATCTCTCATCATAGGGTCAAGCATTGTAGCTTTGTACTATAATGAGTCCATGATGCGGAACCAAAGAAAAGTCATGAAACACATTGGTCAATTTTCAGTGCAAGATTTTCCAAAGCACCATCGCCCGGAAGTTGTTCGGAAATCTGATGAAATATATTGAAATATCACTTGTTGATACAGACCTCCACACCTGATCAAAATTTGCACAACACTTGAAGCCATGCCTCCTGCCATTTTTCAGATGTCAATGCGAGGGACTCCTGTTCATGGAAAGGTGATGACTTCTTACACCACCAGAACGATGGGTCACGTCAATTTTGAGTTCCACCTCTCCAATCCGAAGGAGTCGACACTTGGAGTACCTGGAGATGTTTCGGTTATTCAGACGATGTGTAGCTCGAACAAAATGCATGATCAAAATTCATTATGGCAAAGAGACACAGCAGTGGGAGATGGACTGTTCGAAAAATTCAATAGTTGTCTATGGGTTTTCTAGGTTATTTGCGGTTATTTGATAAGATTTAAAAATTATTGTGATTTCTTTTCAAACATCAAAAAACACTCAGCCTCTTGGTTTCCATCAACAAAAGCATCAGCATCTGGCACTCGGCCGGTCCATCTGTGAGCATGACATCTTCTCCTTGTTGGACCTTGGAACAACGCACTGGTGCCGACATGCTACATGAACAGTATAACTATGATGAAACATCTTGGTACAGTTCGATCAGCATGTATATTATAAATGCCATATTTCTGTGCTATTTATGTAAAAATACAGAGAGGGAGAGAGAGAGAGATCAAAATCTCACAGGTTTGGAACGAAGGCGACACATGATACATATATCATCACAATATATAATAGAATGCTTTCACAATGTATAACGAGATTGGAGGTAGTATGGTAATACTGTTGATATAGTATTTACTGTCTATATATATATGTAGATCGATATAATGTTACATCACAAGATGGTGTTGCCAACGCATGACTTGAACCAGGCCACCACGCCAAAGAAATTTGTTCGCGGGCTCGTGACTTCTGTTGGCCATGAAATCTGAAACGAATTGTCGGCAGTGAAAAGGTCACCAAAAAATGTGGATAAAAAACATTCCCTAGACAGTCTTTTTTGTAGTGACTTGCGTGAGATCCAATTTTCCGGAAAAAGACACATCATAAATGGAAATCCAAGCTACTCTCGCCATACAGCTGCCACCACACGTCCGTCCTGTCAAACAGCAAGGGACTTGGAGGCAATGGATTCCAAGCATCGTAATATCTATATATTCTATATTATATAGATATATACACATCTTATATCATAGATATATCATTTCATGTTGAAACATATTGTAATGACATGCTACTACTGTTATATTTTGGCATATAGAGAGCGAGTGAGCACTATCTATATTCAACACCATAGATCTTCCATAAAGCACTGACAAAGAACCGGCTGTAAATGAGGCCACCAGCAGAGATTCTGGCCTTCGAAATTATCATGTTGAAGTTCTATACAAATCTCTTCCCTGAAACTTCACGAATTTTGGTCTTGTCACCAGGCACGAGGCTCCTCTTTCTTCGAGACTTTCTCCACAGAGAACTTTCGCTGCTCCGAAAAGAAAGAGGAAGTTCGACCGCCGACGACGGACACCTGAGTTGGCGAGGACTGCCCTCCCCCCGTGCGAGGATACTGTAACTTTCTAGCTTCAAGATTTCAAAATCTGTGTATTGCAATTGTTTAGTAAATGCTTATAGTCTCAACAAATTGCAGTTTCACAGGATTTTTTTGGTATGTATATCATACATGTCTATAGATTATAGTATAATTGCATATATTAGGCATATATATATATATTGCATATAAAGGCATAATGTCAATGATATTCATGTAATTGGTCGATCCATCCATCGCTTCCCGATCCAACATCTACCCCATCTGCCTCGGGATGTTGTTCAAAGAAGCGGAGCTGCTTCAACAAACGTTGCGGGTCTGCCTAACAGCCGACCAACCATGATGGAATCTCTACCTTTAATTTTCGAAAATACTGTGAACCAAATGTGAAGAAATAAGAATACAGATGAATACAGTATATAAAACTACAGAACACCATCACTTTCCTTGCTTGATGCTGCTTTATGCAGGGAATGTCATGGACTTTGCCGTACTTTGCTCAGATCTCATGAACATTTCACCCTGTCGCCTCATCATCTGCATCCAGTCGTGCAATGTAGGAGCCACGGCAGTGAGACCAGCCCACTTGTAGCGAACCTCCTACACCCTGTTGCCTCGGCGCAATTAAAAGGGTGGTCAAATTGGGTCTACCATGGTACCGTTCCATGACACCTCTCCGAGACAGTACCTTCGAGTGATCCACACTCCAACTCTGAGCACCTTTCTTACTGAACAAGACAGAAGTTGTAGCGTCTGTACTCACTCTGATTTTATTTCAAAGTGCCAGATTGCAATGTCACATGATTTTCCGAAATGCTTTCAGTTTTTTCAGGTCTGACTGTTTGATCGCTTGCTCTACACAAACAGGGAGACTGGACACCTTTGAAAACTGGGAGTACCATCATCAGAAAGCATCAGTGCATTACTATCACCATGATCGTGATCACATCCAGCAAAATAAAATCGATGCGTCTGCGTTATCATCATATTGTATCATCTTACACCATGATGCCTTCGTAGTGGCAACAACTTGAAAGTCAGGAAAACGCCTTTGATTGCAAATTGCTGAGACACCCCACGCACCATCAGTCTCAATCACGCGGACCTCATTCGAGTCTCAGGATTCAGAAAGTACTATATGGGTTCATCTAATAATCTTCCATCTAATTTAAAATAACATCTAAGATATTATATGTTTGTATGCTATCTAAAGCGGATGACTATATAAAATTGTTGCAACGTTTATACTTTCATATTCAATTCATATCATTGTTTCCATCTCAGTACATCGGTAACCGACAAAATGTGTCTGCAAGTGGTAAATCACGTCACCTGCTCCCAGCTCCAAATGGAAAATGTTGGCAACCAAAAAACGTCAACTTCCCCCAGATAATGCGTCATGTGAGAGAAACATCCTTTTTTTGGGACGTTCTGTGCCCCTTCAATAGTCGTTGCGATAGGTTTCTGTTAGCCTTCCTCTTCAGCCCAGATGCGTAAGGTCTCGTTTCAGCAAAGCGATGCAAGACTGCTTCGGTACGATCTTCTGAAGCATCCTGTGAGGATTCCAGGGATACTCTACACAGCTCGATCTGGATGCAACTTGTTCGTAGAGCAAAATCCTTTGCTAAACAGTTGGGATGGATGAATCCATCAAAAGTGCAACAAGCGAATAGCCAGTCCTCTACAATCACCACTTCATAGGAGCCGCAGCTCAGTCCTACCTGTTTCTCAATCGATCGAAGACCTGGCGAAAAGGGGGGATGTTGTGCAAATTGCAAAAGGGCTGCCCCGGATTCTTTTGATATGGAAACATTAAACTAGCTACTTGTAGTATCGTATCGGTGATGTATGTACTGCTACAATACTACTTCTACTATGGTCAGTGTTTTTGGTACTAACATGTACTAACTACAATGTAGTATCACAAATAAATACTGTTCGTACTCTGTTTGTACTGTTACCACCCACGCCACCACCAAAATGGATAGGGGATGAGCAGGGGGTTACGACATCATAAAGTAATTCGAAACATCCTGATCCTGTGCATTGAGATTGGCTCTTCCTGTTTCGAAAAAACCCTACAATATTTAGACTCTTGCATTATTTAGTACACCTTACATGTTGTTCCCACATGTTCCCACATGGCACTTTCACAACTTGACGGATGATTCGAGATCCCCAAAGGTATCTATAGTAAATCAATGCTTATCGAGTCACAATCCAAAATGAAGAATTCGCAATTTCGAGCTGGAACCAACCTCGGTTGCTCAAGATTCACAATCCACAAATTCTGTCATTTCAATTATTGACGTCGTAGGCAAGACTGGATGATGATAGTCATCAATCTTGTTGATTTTGATGATGACGAGGAGCCTGAGGATGGTGGTGATGATAGTGGTGGTGATGATGATGATGATGATGATGATGATGATGATGATGATGAAGATGATGATGATGATGATGGTGATGATGACCATGATGTCCAATATTGCTTGCAAAAGCCGCATCACAATGTCCAATGCCACTCAGGTCTTGCGCGGTCAGATATCATTGCAACATGTTCAACATAGTTTAACTGATGCAGCGGAATCACTGCTGGGTGCCCGTGCCAAGAAACCAACGGGGCATCAGGAAGTTGCTGGGGCAAGCCTGTCCAGGATGCTATTCTGATCCAAGAAATTGCATGGCATGAGATGGCAATATTCAGCAAACACAGGTAAAGTATGGTGCTATGAACTGTGGTCAAGTTTGATATGGGCATGAGGCAGTTCTACGAAACAATCAAATCTGCTGAAGTCATTGGAGGTCGCCATTAGATTTTGATCCACATCAGGTGACCACATGAGCAGCGGCTCTTATTTCGGTTGATTTGAATGGTCCTGTTTCCTTCCGGGTCCCGAAGCTGCTCTTCAAAAAATGGTGACCTATGGGACTGTGTTTTCCAACGCTGGCCTTCCCTACCTGGTTTTGGGGGTACCTCGTTTCCTCCTACCTCATTCTCAAGCTAATTCTGGATTTTCTGAAAAAACCCTCTCCACCCACAAGCTGCTTTCTTCCACGGATCAAGGCGGTTGCTCACATCGGAAAGGAATATAATATGTTGAAATTCACTGTCTGAACTCAAAAATGCGTTGAACAGTTCCGTAATTGAAACCCAATTTGTAAACTCTCTCAGTATCATCTTATCCTAACACTACAGCCGTAGTGCGGACTTGCCTACCACAACAGGAGCACATCCAACTTGGATTGTGTCCAAGTAGTAGTCCTTGTACCTGTTTCAAAAGGGCTACCCTCCTAGCGTATCGGATCTTATCCAAGCCTTTGAGCCGTGGTTTTGACTGCAAGCCACTGTGATGCTACTAGAGCTGCTAGAAATCACAGTGGCAACAACCATGCAATAGAGGAAATATCTCAAACATTCTTAAACTATCTTAAACTCATGATCAAAATCAACACTTCAAATGTCTTAATCCTGTTTGCACTTGTGATCAACAGTGCCATTTGCTTCCTGCCTCCTCGAATCCAGCAAGCATTGTAAAGCGTCTGTGGAGGAGCCTATTGCGAAGATGGACCCATTGGAACATTCATTGGAGATTGGAAGTGAACAACAAGTAGCATACAGCTGGATGATAGCACAGGAGAGTACCAAAGAAAATCTTTGAACATTTTCAAATATTTTTAGCCTTACAAAAGCAACAAGTAGTCCTGCATCATTATATCAAACTGTCAGATTAATATCAATTCTGATTGATTTATGAAAATGATTGATATGTGCTTCAGTTTGTTTGCGAATGGTTGCTATAAACTTTAGTGCTCTATGAAAAAACACCATGGATAATATGGATTGACTTTGGGAAATCACCAGAAAGCAAAAAAAAACGAGCCTTCCCTGATGCCATTGAAGTAATCCGCGACCTCTGTCTCACTCCATCCTTAGTAGTCACTTACTTATTTTCTACGAAGCATGATGTTCAGCTCAGATGGGAAGGCATTTGGACGTCAAGACTCTATGCTTCATTTTCGCTCCATGTCTGCAGGAAAAATCTGGGCTTCCACTCTAAGCTGCTTTGCCAGGCTTGGCAAGCGATCCTGACAGGTTGGAAAAACATTCGATGATTTTGTTCGAAGTATCTGTCATAGGATTTCAACAGCTAAAGCTTAGAAGAGGTCTTGTTATTCCCAACGGCTTGTCCAAATTCACACACATTTCCTGCCAAATGGAAGATCTACGCCGTTTACGTCGTTTGGCCCCATTTGGCCTTCCAAGTATTAAATAGAGTCCGCCGAAGCAGGGCATCAGCCTCACGCAAAGCTTTGCTGTGACTGTTTGATGATTTTTCCTGAAAGCTCAAAAGCGAAAGCCCCTGAAAAGCGGCCATCCCTGAAAGGAAAGTCATCTCTAACAAGGTTGAGCAAACGAGATGTCTGTCTTCGCTTTGCATCCAATTGAAATAGGCATGAACACAAGGCAAGGATGCAATGTGGAGCCAATAGCAAAGGGTTAGTTCCCACAAAAGAAGGGGCCATAAAGCAAGTAGCCTGGCTCTTGTGAATCCAACAATTACTGGATGGCATCTAAAGACTATCAAGAAGGTGAATCAAATAGCATAGTTTACACCTTTTGCCCAAGACACCTGCACAAGATTCCTGGAAGAGAGTGACTAAAATTTCAGCTCGAATGAAACTCCTGTTCCTCTCCGCAGCACTATAATCTTCCCAAAACCCAGTGGTTTTGCAAGGTGGCTGCTCCACAATGCAATAAAATTATAAACATGATGATATTGATGTACGTACAGTAAATTAAGTCGTCTAATCATTGTGATCAGTACTAGTGGGTATGAACTTACTGCTGTACTGTTGCATATCTATTATCATCAATTGTTATCCGTTTATCATGTACTCGTATTTAATCATACGCATTCACTCTCTATTGTTACTCACGATTGTTTAGTATTGTGTATATTATTGTTATCACCGTTGTTGATGTGAGATATCACAAGTGTGTTTCCTACTATTCTTATTGTCGTCTCTTATCATCGTAAATACCATCATCATCATGATTGCCGTCAGCATCATCGTTTTCATCATCACTATATAGTCTATAGTCAATATATTCATTTTCATCATCACTATAGTCTATAGTCAGTATCATCATTACCATCACTATCATCATGATCATGATTTTATGAAAGCATGACACACTCGTATGCAAACTCGCACATAAAGAACGGTTGGATGACTACTTTTTGCGGCAGCTAGTCAAACAGGCAAATACAAGGTTAAACTATGAAAAGCCAAATCGAAATGGCAAGGACATTGCAAACTTGCAGTGCGCAAAGAATCATTGAGGTTGTCATGTAGCATTGTTGTGGTAATTAAGAATTCGACCAATGTGATGATTCATGATGAAATTCAATGACACAGACATAATCATCCAAGCTTTATACGCATGTCATTATAAAAGCATATAAAAGCATAGGGGTATACGAGTGGGTATACACGGTATACAGTATACTTACATGGATATATCGGCAAAAAAAAGGTAATTAGGATAAATTAGGTTTGTGTGGGCATGTAACAACAGCACCGCAAAAATGACACTTGCCTAGATAGGAAGCAAAACAGCACAAAACACATCCAAAACAAGGTCGAAACAAAAGAACCGAAGACCTTGTGCATCCCCGGCATCGGGTGTTCTGAAAAAAAACAAGGCAAATACGCACAAACGCTGGCAGTATGCCATTATTGCAAACTGTGGCGTACTAAACTAAAGTCTTTTCTTGAAATGTTCGAAATGACAAGTGATCAGGTACAATAACAAGGAAAGGATGTCTCCAAGATGTCTCTCACCTCCATGACTCCTGTTTTCTGTTGCCCATCGGGTCCCCAAGCTGTGCCTCGAGGGTGGAGCCAAAAAGATGGTCTTCAAAGGTCACCAACAACGGCTCGGCGAAACAGGCAGAACCTCGCTGGATGGAGGAAGGTGGATGATGATCAATGTGGTGGGTGGTATGTTTCGATCATAAAGTATCCCTTCTTGCTTTCTGAGACAAGATCTTTTTCACAAATTACGGGCAAAAATCCGTTTCTGTTGCCCCTCACACAATTCAGAGCTTGCAATGCAATGTACGGAGCTATAGTGCATACAAGTGCAATGAGACATTTAGAACATCATAGTCTTAAAGCATGGCATGTTTCTTTTTATTTGATTTTTGTAGGAAAATCTGGTTGGTAAGTGTTGAGCTCACGGCGATGGCTCACTTCACTGCGTTTCATCCTCTGCCTTCGACTTAGCCAGTCGGCGGCCTGCAGGACAAATGTATCAACAGCCACAAAAAGAAAGGTGTGAGGCAGCTGCTTCTACAGCCCTTTTTTTACACATGCTTCGCTGCTTCGGTGAGGTTCAGACCGAAACTAAAGATGTGAGACTTACAATGCCAAGCATCAGACGGCGCATCCTACAACAAATCGATACATGCTGGTAAGAGTGGTAGGAGTGGTAAGAGTGCTGATATGATGATCCTTCCTCTAGACACAACCGTCTATGGTGCTGCAGATTTTGTGGACCGCTTTCCCACGCAGCTGAAAAGAACACACCACTGGAGAACACTGGGCGCCAAGTAGTGCCACCTGGTGTTTCCTCTGGCTTCCACGAAGAAAAACATCATATATACAGTAGATACATGATATATCATCCCATGCTGCTGAAACAGTTAAAGCTTGCCCCTTGGCAAGCTCCGGACAAATATCTTGCAAACAAGTTCGACAATTTTCGCTCTTGCTTTTACACGTCAAAAAAAAACATGGTTCTCATAAGTTCTGATATGCTGCTTATTTCCCTGAGTGGGAGTGGGAGGCGGACCATCAAGTACGGAAATGAACACAATAGTGTTCTCTGCAGCTGGTCCTTTGCCATGACTAACATCTCGCAGGACAACACTAGAAAAAGTCTGCTGATGTCTGCTGATTCAGAGGAAGACGTAAAACAACCTTCCAAAGATCATTACACACAGACTACAGCAATACCATGAGATCATTCTCTTTTGGACCACATATTCGACGTAGTAAGAGAGATGCAAAAGGCTAAATTGGCGATATCCAGTTCCTTAACTGCATGCTCCACCAAAGCCTCAAACCGCTTCAAAAGCTACTCTCTCACAAACGATGATGAATGCCGCGCCCATCCTCTAGACACAACCGTCTACGGTGCTGCGGGTTTCGGGGACCGCTTTCCCACGCAGCTGAAAAGAACACACCACTGGAGAACACTGGGCGCCAAGTAGTGCCACCTGGTGTTTCCTCTGGCTTCCACGAAGAAAAACATCATATATACAGTAGATACATGATATATCATCCCATGCTGCTGAAACAGTTAAAGCTTGCCCCTTGGCAAGCTCCGGACAAATATCTTGCAAACAAGTTCGACAATTTTCGCTCTTGCTTTTACACGTCAAAAAAAAACATGGTTCTCATAAGTTCTGATATGCTGCTTATTTCCCTGAGTGGGAGTGGGAGGCGGACCATCAAGTAACGAAATGAACACAATAGTGCTCTCTGCCGCTGGTCCTTTGCCACGACTTACATCGCGCAGAACAACAGCACAAGACTAAAAAAAGTCTGCTGATGCAGAGAAAGACGTAAAACAACCTTCCAAAGATCACCACACACAGACTACAGCAATACCATGAGGTCATCAATATGGTCTTATTTTGGACCACATATTCGACGTAGTAAGAGAGATGCAAAAGGCTAAAATGGCGATATCCAGTTCCTCAACTGCACGCTCCACCAAAGCCTCAAACCGCTTCAAAAGCTACTCTCTCACAAACGATGATTCATGATATCTTTGGCGCATGCCAAAATGGTTCTTAGTGTCTTAGTGTCCGGGTCCTTGCCAGCTCACAGTGTAACGATCTTCACCTGGTCGACATCAATCGAGTTCATGTCCTTATCTTGATCTCTCCGTATCTTCACCACTATTTGGAAAGTCAATGGGTTTTGCTCCACTGTTTCCATAAAGTGGTCCAATTTGCTCAAGTGCCTATCATGCATCCTCCGACTGGGCGGTGCTGCAACCCCTTTCGGCAGGTTCTTCCACCTCAACGTGTCAAAGGAAGAATCCATGTCCATTAGGTCGCTTTGATCCATATCAATCATTTGGTGCTTTGGATCTACGGTGGCAGTGGCAGCCTTTGTTGCTGTGCAACCCATGAGAGCGATAGAGATCACTTGGAAGATGCCTTTCACTGCAGCTGTGTTTCTTAAGAGGTTGTCTGCCTTGAGCTGGAGATGTGGCACAGCATGCAAGACACTCCAACTTCTGCCACGGATCAACATCACATCCCAACACACAGCAAACATAGGGAAACATTCGAAACCAATGAAAAAGCTATTTATCCAACTATGTATTCCTGCAGAATGCTATACTATTTTGAAATGAGATTAATGGACTATTTCCTTCAGCAACTATACTCTAAAATGCTTCATGCTTCAGATTACAGTTTCGTGATAGCGATGACCTGCAATTGTGGGCTTCCAACACAAAATGTTCCTAGCACCTCTATGAATACCGGACTTTTTTGCGGGACATTAGTCTGTCGAAATGCCTTGAGTTGATCACTGGATTCACCAACGTAATGCAGCAAATAACGACCAGCAGCACCGACAAAGACTCCCTTTAGATTTGCGATAGCATTTTTAACTAGGACTGGGATTGTGTTTTACATTTAGGTACAAACATTAAATGTTGTTCATGCCTCTTTCTGGAGATGTCCAATCGACTTCAAATACTGCAATTGTTGGGCTTGGTTTGCTGACAATCTTGCTGCACCACGCATGTGGTGGGACCGCTCTCCGACTTAGGGATCACATTGGGGCACAAGATGTCACCGGACATGTCGTTTCGACCTGTTGGAAACATCTGTAAAAATAACTCCTATTCGGGATTGCTAACTAGGACATACTAGGACACAAAGGCGGACCATCCAGAGAGAAAATACATTATCATGAAACTGACGCTGCTGTTTGCAGCAATGTTTCAAGAAGCAAACTTCAATGCCACAAAACAGACGAAGAGACAGTGCCTTCGCGAAAATGGGCTAAGAATGCGTGAATGTCTTGAAAGCCTGACTACAACTCACAATGGAGCTGAAGGATGCGGCTAGAAACACAACACATGAAATCACTGCGCATGACAATAAAGATCTATTAGATCGCAAGATCGTGTGCAGTGTTGTGAAAAGGGCCAGTTGCACTAGTACTCTATGCACAGCACCCAAACGACACCTGCTGGATGTGTGGCACACACACCCACTCAGGTCCCTCAAATTTGGGCGATCAACGTGTGAGAGAGGCTGGAGTCTTTCGCTTCCTCGAACTCTGCAAGATCTCTCCGTATCTTCACCACTATTTGGAAAGTCAATGGGTTTTGCTCCACAGTTTCCTTAAAGCCGTCCAGTTTGCTCAAGTGCCTATCATGCATCCTCCGACTGGGCGGTGCTGAAACCCCTTTAGGCAGGTTCTTGAACTTCCACGTGTCAAAGGAAGAATCCATGTCCATTAGGTCGCTTTGATCCATATCAATCATTTGGTGCTTTGGATCTACGGCGGCAGTGGCAGCCTTTGTTGCTGTGCAACCCATGAGAGCGATAGAGATCACTTGGAAGATGCTCGAGGAAAGATGCCTTTCACTGCAGGATCAAAGGTTGCAAGCACACTGTGGCGCCCTTCGGGTGGCGATTGTGCCTTGAGCAACTGATGGCTGCATAATATCTACATACATTGCAATCATTGCATGCAAAACACACTCATATATATATATATATGTACATGATATGTCATGGTTAGGTATTTACATATACTAAGCCACGAAGCTACATTGGCAACATATTGTGATATGCATATATGTACATGATTCATCATGATTTGACAATGTATACTTGTAATAAAAGGAGATGCCATCGGTGGACCTTTCAGCGTACACATGGCTACAGCCTAAAAGCTTTTAAACCTTGAACGTGCAAAGCAACAGAATGCAGTATATATATATATATACCAGTCAAAAACACGGGCAAAAGGTGCTAAACCAGCTCTACATTGAAAAAAATGAAAAATTGCAAAAGCATCAACAGCCAACAGCACGACAAATCGATACAAATCGTGGATACCTTGTCGTCCATCTCTTTGAGTGTTGAGACTTGCCCTTGAAGAGCAGAGAAAAAATGTGAAATCTGTGCAGCCTGAGTGGTTGCAACTTGCCGAGGAAAAGGCTGTTTTGGAAAAGGTTGGAAGTTGCAAGTGACTTAAACTGAAGATCAACGTATATACTTGGATTGTCTAAGTGCCCATTTTGCAGGTCATGATGTGAAACAAAACACTTGCAGTTGTGAAAATTGATGGAGAGAAAAAACGTTCAACGGTCAAGCGGTCAAACATTGAACCACACCCAAAATGTCGGCCAATGGTGTTTCTGCAACTAAATCACACCTACTGTTCGGATCTGAGAATGGACAAGGCCCAAACACGCACCATGCTTGCAGTCCAGTCCAAAATTTCATCCCAACCGCTTTCACGAGGTACCTCACAGGGAGAATTCAGGGTCGTTTCCACCATTCTCACCCGGGTGATTCTTAATGTTTGGTCCAACAAATCATTCGAGTAGTATCTCAGTATTTTCAATCTCACGTAATATCACCTCATATTTTCATATGCCATTGGCTTTCAACGCTGCCCACATATGGAGGTCTGACTACAATTCCAACAGGGTCAGGAATGTTCACCAGTTTTAGGAATCAATCAATGCAAATCTGTGTGAGAGAACAACGTGCTCAAAAAGGTGCTCTCAAAAAATTATGCATAGTAGTTACTGTACTACTGTTGATGGTTGAAATCCGGCTAACCAGTTGATAGATGGTTTATCCCATTATTTACGGTGTTTTCTTTATACATCCCAGGTGGTGTAGGATTTCTGCCATCAACAGTATGGATGGGTTGGTCTTAAAATTAATCTTAACATTCTGTTGACACCACCTATTTTTCCAAGGATCACACCGCTTCATAGGCCATCTTGGACGCATCAAAGCTGCGGGTCCAAAGACTGAGTTATCACAAAGGTCACAGTGACAAGTCGTTTGACCACAAGTCGCAGGGGAAAAATCATATTCAACAAATGAGATGTTTGGATCCATGGTGATCTTTTAACACTCCTTTACACTGGGTGTTACAGTCTGTTAAACATCAGGCTCCAACTGCATGGACAATGATATGCAAAGTGTGGCTATGCAAAGTCTGATTGCACTCCCAAAACTTGATACAAAACACGTAGTTTACTGCTTGGCTTTGTTTGATTCACAACTATGTATATATATATAAATGTTTATATATGTTTAATCCTTTGAATTGTTTTGATCACTATCAAATATGAGATTCCCACCAATCTACCTGAGCATCATACAGCACGCGACCATCATTGGCAAAGGGCTTGAGGTGAGGTGCAGAAGCCTACCATTTCAAGAAATTTCAGCAACAGGCACCACATGATCCCATGGGAAATGATGCAATTATTCGGGGTCATTATATGAAACTTTCACCTCATCCACAGTTCCCCAAATCGATGAAAATATGAATGATTAGTTAAATCCCTTCAAACATACAAACTCAATGGGCACGGAGGTAGATGTATATAACTATAAAATATGTCAACATATCTATACATACAAGTATATATGACAAGAAAAGAAACAATAGAAATCATATATAACGTACATATAACTCCTCGCTCTCCGTGTTGTTTGAGGACTCAAATATCTTTGCCCCACACCAAGGTGCACACGGAAAGCTGGCTCTTTGGGAAGAACTCCACCCGTGGATTCCTCGGTTCAGAACACCGAGAGCCAGGCCGTTTCACTGTGAACAATTTGTTCCAGAAATACTAGAAGACCTCAGAAGGAAATCCTGGAACATATTTCAACAGAAGGTGGGGGATCGTTTTAGCTTGTAGTTGTCAGTCTTACTTCTTCTAATTGGTGAAAAAAACAACAACAATTAAGATTTGCACAAATCCAGGCGCACAGCGAAGGTGTCGTTTCGATCGCTTAGAACCGCCTAAGCGGGAAAGTTGCCACATGTTGACACATTGTGAAATCATATAAAGAATATATGTAAATTATATTTGTGCATGTCCATCATTTACCTCTCATATCTATATAGAAATATACTAATATCAAATTCATTCATATTCAATGTATCATGACAGTTACAACATATCTTTGCAAGCATTGTGCCAGACTCGAGTGCGCTAGCAAAACAACATTTTGAAATTTTGCCGATTGTTTGAGGTTTCAGAAAAGACTGCCAGCCAGAGTCTCTGTTGACATGAAGCAAGTATCAGCGACACAAGTCCTGAGTGACCAGCGGTTGCCGCCGACAAGTCCTTAGAATATCACCAAACAAAAACTTTGGAAGTTGCTGGGATTTTTCCCGACCAATCATCTATTCTCCTTTCACCCACAGAACAGGGGATTTGTGCAACCCACTGGACCCCAACAAAATTATTATATCATTCAACTGGGATTACACACTAATTTAGAAAGCAAAGTGAGGTTCAAGAGTTCAACACATTTTGAGGTGTTAGTTGGAGGGCATCACATGACGATGGCGGGGATACAAATCACGAATCCGTCCAACTTGGAGAATAAAAACGAGGTGCCACATCTGTGTGAAACACCGCAGCGTCGGATAAGATCAGCAAATTCCGAATCCTGGGCGCGGTAAAGATCAGGCTTACAACATACTATCACTTGTTTCCAAACAACTGTCTAGCCAGTGGTTTCAACTGATGTGAAAAATACAGATCTAGTCAAATTGGATCACTTCCCAAAGTAGAAGTAGTCAAAAAATAAATCATATATATAGTATTTATAATATGATATCTAGATATATAGTATATAAAATAAAAATTAAAACATATTGAAACCACCACTTATTTTCCAGTCTTAACATGATGTCTCTCCATGGTCCAACCCGAAAAAAATGCAGCAAAACTCAGAGGTCCGAACCCTTCCACTGAAAGGCGACCAACCTGAGTTGGGATGTGTCCGTTTTGCGAAAAAAGACCAATGTTGATCTTGAACACACAAAAATTCCCAATGTGACAATGTGGCCTTGGATTTTGATGGATCCTGACAAACTGTCCAAGAACTTCAAGCAAAAGTTCAACACTTCGGAAACATGATCTCGAGGTAGAAAAAACACGCCATACCAATTCATGATGATTGCAAGAATAGTCTTAGTAACATTCATTGCCTAAGGTTTGTTGGCACTGGATCCTAATTTTTCTTTCTTTTTTTAGAAGAAGTTTTTGTTATATATGTTCGGTCATGGCCCATAGACCTCTGGTGGTGGCGCACATGTGTGACTTCCCGTTAGTGCATTTGCCCACGGGTGGGGTTGTTGGCCCCCTCTCCATTTGAACACTGAACATTGAACATCGACTTTCTAGGTGGTGGTTTCAACCCATTTGAAAAGTATTAGTCAAATTGGATCATTTCCCCAGGTAGGGGTGAAAATAAAAACATTTGAAACCACAACCTAGCTATTTATTTACCTATTCAAACTTATTGAAATCTCCTACAAATTCATCTGCAAATTTGAGAGACATTTCACAAAATCCGTCAAAATCCAAAATTGGTCCCCAAATTTCACTGGTGTACAAAAGTATGAAAAACCGGTTAGAAAAGGTTTTGTAAAGTATTAGGTAAGCTTTAAATATGATCACTTTCCGGGCGGAAGGGGCAGGAGCACGATTTTCACCTTGGTAAGGGACCTTGATTCCAATCATGTTGCTGACTCAGTTTCTTGAAACTTACTACAGAAATGGAAAGCTAAATGGCACGGTCCCTACATATTGGTTTATAAGGCAAGGACCCTTACTGACTGGTATCTGTGCCATCTATGTGTTTTTCTGTTTTTTGTTTGTCGCGTGTTTGTCGGATTGAAGTTTTCCACAAAAATGCCTCGATATCCGTTTGTGACAGGATCCATCTAGAGATTTCATTGGTCGAATTGACAAACCATTCGCGCAGGTTTGGCTACAAATTCACTAAAAGTCTAAGAATTGCACAGAGATAGAAAATCAATATCAAATATAAAAATCACAAATATTCAAATCTCCACTCCAACAAACACTGAACCAACTGTGGCACTATTGCATTGATTAGCTTGTGCTAAACTTAGCAAGTGTAAAATATGCCTGATTGGCATCTTTTGCAGGAAGAGCAGGAAATTGACTTGGTGGTGGTTTCAACCCAGTTCAAGTCAAAATGAACATTTCCTCAATAGGGAGCAAAATAGATTGTTTGAAACCACGCCGACATAAACATCTTGTCTTTGTTTCCTGAAATTATGATACTATAAATTTCATGGTGTGGTTTTACTGCCGGATAACCCTTCAACAATAAGGACTTCCTTGCCCTTCAACGAGTTGTACGACTTCAGGCAGAGCTGAGGGCAGCAACAGATCGAGAGAACTTCTCGAACAATTGTCCTTTCTTCACTTCCTGCCACACCTTAGTCGTCAGTGATCTGCTATGAGAAGAGATGTATCCGAGAAGTTATGAACCATGCGCGCTCCAGGTTTCAAGTTTAGAAAGTGTTTTCATATTCATCAGCACCAAAACACAGGTCAAAGTATCCAAAACGGGTGGTAGTCTTCAAAGAGACCCCACATCCCACATCCCGTGGACATGTTGAACATCAATTCTTGTTGCTTCCCTCTACTCACTTGCCCCAACCGACACCATCCCATCTCGGCGTCATACAACTTCACCTTGTAGTCTTAACCTGACATCTGATGGCTTCGAGGTTTGGGTCATCAAAATTGGACACGATTCGCCAAGGAATGCCAACAGGCGTAGAATTTGCAAAGTTGAATTGCTTGCAGGTGTTGTTCTACTTGTTTTGACGTGCACCTTCACTGACGTGTGGAGACATCTATCGCAGTGAAACACATCGTCGCGAGAAATAAAGTCCAAAAGTCTACAGCGTACGGTCACCAACTAGACCCGCAACTTCTCGGCTGCACAAGGTTTTAAACTACACCACCATAGACCTGCAAATACACCCAGCAATATCCTGCAAAACAAACAAATCAACAAAACAAACAAAGTCAAATGGCGCCAAATGGACGAAAACAAATCAATATTGTACTACACAAACCTAGCCAATTGTGCAATCCCTTGAGTACCCTAATTCTAAGGCCATGTTTTAAACATACATTATCAAATTTCATTAACATACATTTGCTTTACCTTGAATACCCTAATTCAAACAAACAAAATAATGCCAAATGTCAAACATGTTAATCCTAAGGCCCCGTCTCCGGCAAAGCTTCAAGGAGCTGATATGAATGAAGACAGGCACCTTAGGTCCCACCGGAGTGGAGAAAATCGGCTCCGTTTGAGAAACCATGGATTCACATACCACGTTGGTGGTTCAGAAATCCCCAACATCCACCTGAAAACACATGAAAAACCCTGTAAATAATGGGATGTTCTCCATATCAACTGGTGTAGGATTTCTTCCATCAACTGTATGTTTATCATTTTTCAGAGGCAATCTAGTAGTATTTGGGAGTGTACGTGGACACGATCAAAGGTCTGCACTGATTCTTTGATGGGTACTCGGAATCGGGTAATCTTAGCTGCTGAGCCAACTGTAGGAAACTGAAAAGAATTATATACCAACTCTAACTTATAACTTTCAAATATACCCAAATATATAGATCCAGTCAGTAACAAACCAACAACCTTTTACCATCAACTGAGCATTGATCGAATCCAAAAACTACTACGACTCCTCAAGTCCGGCTTGTTGAGCTAAGCCACGTTCAGTTGCTTGCCAGAATACGGTGACCTCAGCAAGCAATCCCAGGAATTTCGGGGTGAGTCATCCTGTGGCTCTTCAACGATGTTTGTTGTGAGACTTTTGTTCACATGTATCTGGATTCGAATTGGATGAATGTATCATCACTTCACCAGGAGTTCAACAACTTCGACCTTAAAGGAGCAGGTCCCAAATTTTATGATTCCCAATCCTTTACGTAACTTTCGCAGCTGAAGCTGAATCCCCAAATTCAAATCCCCTTGCCGAGGGACATTCAGGCGAGCATTTCGCAGGTGCTTTAGAGACTTGAGACAAGCGTAGCACTGCAACGGCCGATCCTGCCGTAGAGTTGGAGATCAATTGGAGGTTGAAAGAAATTAAGTGTTGAAGAAAATGATCTTGAAAAAGCTCAAGCTCTTGTTTCGAAAGCTGATTCGTCTCAGTGACTGTGCAAATGTCTCCTCTGTAAAAAGGAAAGCTGCCACCGATGCTTCTGCCGCAACATTGACTCCCAAATCCGCCTCCAGCTTCAAGGATGTTAAGGGTTCCAAGCTCTCAGAAAATGTGCATCCATCTATTCAGCCAGTGCTTTCAGAAAGGTATGAATTGAATTTAATCATCCAGCGACCCATGGGGAGCTCCCGCAGTGCCTTGTTGTTCAGGCTCTGACGTTTCCGAGCCACAACCTGGAAATGGCGGCAAATGCTGAACTTTGGGTCAGGACATTTGCTGCTTCAAGAATCAGGAGCCTCGTTTCATCTCATGTCCACTTCAATTGAAGTTAAAGCTGTTGAGTTGTTGAACACATTGACATCTTTTATGGTTTAATGCAATCACAGGTAACGGATCTATCTTTACAGAATCAGAAAAACGTAGGTGTAAATATATGTATATATTATAATGTCAACATTGCCTATCATCTTTTGGACTACTGCTTTATTTATCTTTCCAAGTGCTTTATTCTATGCTGGCTCAATTTGTTGCAATACCACCAAGTTGCATCTCTACACAACTTATCAATCAATTCCAGTTTTACTTGCCCAGCTTCCTACATTTGGAATATCTTCTACAATAACATGATGGGAACATAAGGGTACGCCTTTATTCAGAAAAACATGTTGACTGGCCACATCAAATTCATCGACGTCCTAAAAGCAATCCGCAATCCTACTAATCCGTCAAATATGCCTAATCCGTTGCAATCCGTAATCCGCTAGATATCGAGGGTTAAAATTGGAGGCATTCTGGGACAGGTTAAAGAACCCCGTCGTGTGGGCTTGGCAGCTTGCATAGATTCGCGTTTTTCCAGACCACATGTGAAAGGAAAGTCTTAATCCCAAAATGAGCATTTAGAGACAGAAAACGTTTTGTTTTGCTATCGCTGCTTTCAAAAGCTTTCCGATGCACTCTAAATACAAATATGATTTTGGATGAATTTGGTACTGGTTTAGCAGGCCCAATCACGCTTTTTGCGTACACACGTTCGCTTTAACTCAAGGGCGCTGTTGAGCCCAAACAGTCCATGCTAAAGGAAACACCAACAACCTGCCTTTACACATCGTTAGGCCACAAATGTCTGAGAAAAGTCTTGATAGCAAAATGAACATTTGGACCCATAAAAACTTTGGTTTTGCTATCAACACTTGCTTTCAACAATTTGCAGATGGCTTCAAACTACACATGTGAAAGAAAGACTTGAAAGCAAAATGGCCATTTTGAGCCTAGGAACCTCTTCTTTTTGCTATCACCACTTGCTTTCTGACACTTTGCGCTAGCTTCTCACTACAAATGTGAAAGTAAAGTTCCAATAGCTTTTCGCTAATTTTCACGACTCATGAAAATATGTTTCCATCCAGAATCAAGTGGTGAGGACAAAACAGGACTTTCCGGGAGCCCAAGAGTCTTTTCTTTCACATGTGTAGCCAGACGCCATCTCAAAGCATCAGAAAGCAAGTGGTGATACCAAAATGGAACTTTCGGGCCCCAAAAGTTTCATTTTGCTATCAAGCCTTTTCTATCCCATCTGTTGTGAGGAGCCATCTGAAAGCATCAGAAAGCAAGCAGTGATAGCAAAACAAGACTTTCCAGGGCTCAATATGTTCATTTTGCTATCAAGACTTTTCTTTCACCTTTGTAGTGAGCAGCCATCTGAAAGCATCAGAAAGCAAGCAGTGATAGCAAAACAAGACTTTCCAGGGCTCAACATGTTCATTTTGCTATCAAGACTTTTCTTTCACCTTTGTAGTGAGCAGCCATCTGAAAGCATCAGAAAGCAAGCAGTGATAGCAAAACAAGACTTTCCAGGGCTCAACATGTTCATTTTGCTATCAAGACTTTTCTTTCACCTTTGTAGTGAGCAGCCATCTGAAAGCATCAGAAAGCAAGCAGTGATAGCAAAACAAGACTTTCCAGGGCTCAACATGTTCATTTTGCTATCAAGACTTTTCTTTCACCTTTGTAGTGAGCAGCCATCTGAAAGCATCAGAAAGCAAGCAGTGATAGCAAAACAAGACTTTCCAGGGCTCAACATGTTCATTTTGCTATCAAGACTTTTCTTTCACCTTTGTAGTGAGCAGCCATCTGAAAGCATCAGAAAGCAAGCAGTGATAGCAAAACAAGACTTTCCAGGGCTCAACATGTTCATTTTGCTATCAAGACTTTTCTTTCACCTTTGTAGTGAGCAGCCATCTGAAAGCATCAGAAAGCAAGCAGTGATAGCAAAACAAGACTTTCCAGGGCTCAACATGTTCATTTTGCTATCAAGACTTTTCTTTCACCTTTGTAGTGAGCAGCCATCTGAAAGCATCAGAAAGCAAGCAGTGATAGCAAAACAAGACTTTCCAGGGCTCAACATGTTCATTTTGCTATCAAGACTTTTCTTTCACCTTTGTAGTGAGCAGCCATCTGAAAGCATCAGAAAGCAAGCAGTGATAGCAAAACAAGACTTTCCATGGCTCAACATGTTCATTTTGCTATCAAGACTTTTCTTTCACCTTTGTAGTTAGCAGCCATGGGGACATGGTGATATCGGGTGTCAAAATTAAACAATAAGCCGTAAACACGTAATCCGTAATCCGTGCCTAGGATTGAGGATTTGAATTGGTGTGGTTAGGCTAACCACCATGATCCCTGAAGAAGCCTTAGGGGGTGGCATTTGGGGCTACACTTAGATTCCCATGATATTATTTGGTAATTCAAAAGTATGTACACACATAAATTTGATCACTCAAATCAACAACCAATATCAACGATTGGTTTTCTTGCAAAACCAGTATTTCGTCAAACATTATCCCATTAAAACCATGTCTTTTAAAGAGGAGAAAAACATGAAAAAACTATTCCTGTTGTTACAAGCCGATGTATTCCATAATGTGCAATTTGCTTCTACAAGAGTATAGGTTGATATGTTCTTGCAATCAATCATCTGAGTATTATTGACACCAAAAATGTGTGTTAGTTACATATAAAATATATATACATCATTTATTGTGATCAAATGTGCCATACGAATGCCCGTTGGTAATACCTGCTCCATCTCACGTTCACTAAGTTTGGTCCAAACTCTTCTCAAACTTCAAACACATTTGCCGGAACGTGATAGCATATGTTTGGTAGATCAAATCATCAAACATTGCTGTATGCATTCTATGGCTCCCGCCTACTGAAGGTTTTGACATGTTTTGTTCCCAAGATGTTGCAATTTAAAAAAAACGGCTCAAAATAGTCGCTATTTTGCAGCCAGTACAAAGTGCTTAAATATCTATATATTATATATATAAGGCTGGCAATTAAAAAAAAAAACACGAGTTTTTCCTGTCGTGGTCAGAATTTGATGTTGTTTCGACCTGCAGTGCGTGGTGGTTCTTGGGCTCCAAAGTAAGAACATCACTGGCGTCCTGAGATCGCGATAAAGGTTATCAAGGTAAATCAGGTTGCTACGGCGCTGTGGGCCTTCCTCACCAAACTCTTTGTTGATGGTGATGGTGGAGGACAGAAAAGTTTCTATCAGATTCTACAAGGAGATTCTCTCTTTGATTTCAAGGAACTTGCCCCGCGTACGGAAACTCCCGGGCACTACTCTACTGGTAAAAATGCATTCAAATACCTTTCATCCCAGCGATTCTGATGACCTAAAAGAATCCTTAAAAACATAGAATTCCTTCACAAATGAGTGCCGGTTGAGGCATTTTATACGGGACAAATCACAAAGGTTTCCATTTGATAACGGGTTAGTCGCGGAGGGTTGTATGCGTATATAATTGCAGTTTATACAGTGTAATGATATATTACTACATAGTTATGTATCTGTATCAAAGTTCTGAACTATTCCTTCAGCTTCGACTTATACCTTTTTTCCATCTTTCAATCAGCCTCTCCCCGGTCCTGCAAGGCTTCAGAAAGATGCCCAAGGGCCTCTTGTGCCACCATGCGGCGGAGCAATGCCTGGGTGCATGGCATCAGGGGGTTAAAGGTAGCTAGGGCCAAAATGGTGAATCACTGGGCAGAGAATTCCTAGCACCAAGAGATTAAAATCAGGCATTCATGCAGCGCAGCTATCAAGAACATGCACTAAATGGAGGGTCCGTGTATTTGGGTGCATGTGCTTGCACGATTCGTTGCTTTTGCAAATACAGTACTACAGTCTTGGAAGGGACGCTTCGTGCAGACGTACACATGACTTCAGGATTTCCATACGTAAGTATCACCTGTGTGGTCATGTCTTGACATCCAAAAGCTTATCTGGAGAGTCGTTCAATTAGACTCTTCCAACTGTTGGGGTTTCCTTGAGGACAAGAAAGCGACATGCTTCGCCTTGATGTTCGCTGGTTGTTTCTTCAGAACCTTGCAAGTCGCACACGTGGAACTTGTTTAAGGTTGAGAACTGCCTTGAACTTCCAACGGTTTTTTCAAACTACTTCAAGATCCCCAAATACCAATCAAAATATCTAATATTGCAATAGCAAAGAGATTAGAAGCCGTTGGTTTTCATATTTTTTTCTATGTTATTCCTTCATCTTCAACGGAAAGTCCCAACTGGTCCTATCAAAACTGCCATGAAAGCGAAGTATCCTATGTCAGGATCACCTCGGATGTATCTGATAGCACCAGCTCATGCCTCAAGCGTCGTGGTCAAGATGATCTACAATAGGATGTAGAGAGCAGGGGTAGTAGACAACAAACATGACAAGCATTTGATCGATTGTTCAATATTGATAATATTGTATATGTGTGTGATTGTATTATATTGATTAATATATTGTCCAGTTGAATATGTAAACTGAGTTAAAGACACCAAGCGTCACAGGCACCACTACGGGGGTTCAGCTCTACCTGCATTGAGTTCTCCACTGCTTCAGTTGGGCAAAGCACGCAGCACGGTTGTTCAAACCTTAGGCATCAGGACTTGACTATATAATCAATTATGATCAACCCGCCAAAAAGTACATCCAGCACCAAAGCAAGCCATTTAGCCATTTTGGGTGGGCTTGTAATGAGCAAAAATCCTAGAAGCCAATCTTTGACCTATTTTCACTTAGTTATTCACCCTAGTATCAACTGATTCAGAGGAATTTATCGATCATTCTCAACAGCTTTCACCACCTGGCAATTGGAATTCTCCATTTATTTGTTCCACCAACCTTTGCCCGCCGGAACCGGGCCCCCCCATGTTAAGGATAGCAAAGGCACAAGTTAAGGCCAGCTCGGAGTCAGAAGGGCAACACCTGGGAGATTTCACTTTTTCATTTTCGATTGATCGAAAAACTCCCGGCTAGATAACTACTGTTGATGGAAGAAATCCTGCACCACCTGGGATGGTTAAAACCCTATAAATAATGGGATACTTATCATCCTTGGTGGTGCAGGATTTTGTCCATCAACAGTATCATAAGTGCAAAACAAGTGCTTGTGTTTCTTTTGCAGTAATCTTCAATTTGTAGACCTTTACTTCCATTACTTCGCAAGGTTCCAAGATGTTTTTTTCCCTCTTTTTCCCCCCGGCTCAGAACTGGCAGGTGATGAATTTGCAGCGCTAGCATGCCACATGCCTTTAACATGGCTATTGCATGCTCCCACTGCTCTCAGCCAGCGTTTTGGTGGCTGACATCAGTCAGTTTGTCGTAGCACTTAACAAACAATCTGCAAATAGGACCAATACATCCATACCTTCCCGTGTTTTGTGCAATCAATCATCAACGCTTCCGTTTCAGAATCATCTTTAAAATTAGGGATCTTGATCCCTCCGTTTTGACCGGATGTGCTTTTAGCTTCACTGAGACATGGGACTTTCTGTTTGATCTCAGCCCACGCCAAAACGCCAGGATCCTGTTTTTGGTGCAACAGTTGGCCAATACCAAAGACCATTGCACTCACCAAGCTACACCAATTCAGAAAAAAAGATTCACTCTCCTGGGGTCCCATCTGATGTCCCCCTTTGGAAGAGTTTGGCTCTCAGCAACTACGAAAAACGGAGGTAGTAACAATCAGGGTAACTTTTTTTTGGTGTCAAATCTGAATGAAATAATTCCTACCTCCATGGGTCAAACGGAGAAGCATGTGTGGCCTAAATGCAATGATATCAGCTGTTATCAGTCAGTGTTTCACACTCACTGATGCAGCTGTGAAAAACGTGATGCAACGGCAGAAGATGGGACATGAGATGGGAGGCGGGTGATTCATGACACGATTGGACACAGAGCTATAGCAATTCAACAAGATCTCTCGTGGATTTTGCATCAGTTCTTTTTAAGTCAATTGCAAATATTATCCCTTGAAAAAACACTTGACACAAGAAGATGCTTCAGGATGCTCCAAGTTGCTAGAAACATTTAGTGAGCTTTACAGATCTCTTTGTTCAGACATGACTTAAGGACATGCATCGTTCTTTCAAAGACCTTCACAGATCTAATGTCCCGATCTGATGGCTCAAGGCCCTTCAGAAGCCACGCAACCACTGACACCTCCTTCAGCCGGTGATGTGAAACAAGAGTTTCCCATCTATGATCCAACATTAAGCAACTACAGTTTTCAAATGTTTTCAGGGGTAACGTTGCGGTCTCCATTGTTGGCAGTTTCGGGACATCGGGTCGATACCAATTGAATCCAGATTCCAGTCCCAACTGCTAGCCCACATTGGCACAATTTTGACTTGATTTAGAGATGTTGCAGTGCCAATCCAAATCAGCAAATGATGAGTATCACCATTCACAATCAAATAATTGTATATAATGGAGGTTGCAAGGCGGACTTGATTGTAATTCTCAAGCCTGAATCACTTTAGGCAGATTCCCCTGCTGGGCCAGTTACCTGACATAAACTTTAACATCCCATCCATCCGTTGCCTGGAGGGAAGGAGCGTCTCAGCCAAGAAACGCTCAACTGCACTCAAAGGAGGATGTCACCTTGCTACAAAAAGAATTGGAAAATCCTTGCCGTTTCAAGAGCTTGGGATTTTTCTTCCCTTGGCTGCATGAATTTGAATCGAACAATGAAATGTAGAAACAGGAAATGAACTTGATTACAAAATGTGACCAAAAAATGCACTTTGCCCTTCCTTCCAATACCCAGCACCTTGCATGGATCCGTCGGCTCTGTAGGAACCAAGCCCAATACGCTGCCAATCTCTGCACCACTCTCCTGGGCACGAAATAATATGTCACAAGACATATGTCAACAAAAAACGATGCGATGTCTTGCGGGACATGATTTTTGTTGAAAGCCACCAAAAACACTTGTACGAGTACCAAACAAAAACTGTGCATGCCAGGAAGCTTTTAAAGTGGAATCTCCCTGCAGGATTCGCTTCCGAAATCCTGAAGCATCCGCCAAAAACCATCCGAAAGAAAGCCATGGGTTAAAACAATGGTTTCTTCCCATGAACCGTTTCAACCTGTTTCAGCAACATCCATCATCTCCATCAACATCCATGGTTTTTTGTTTCTCCAAGGTGCGAAGGTTGTAGCCTTCGTTGGCGAAACCTTCCAGACCTACGTTTCTGCAATTTGCCTTGGGGAAAGCCACGTTTCCCAACGGGTTGGAGGTGCAACAAATCCCAATCTGGTGAAGGGAACTTCATCCTGCGAAGGAAACATGGTGAGTTTTTAAAAGCACTGCCAGAAGGCCCTTTTCTTTGACGCTCATATTCATATATTGTGTATATATATATATACATCTCATACTTTTATCTTTTGACGTCATTGGGAATCATCAGAAGATCGTGTAAGTGCGGCTTTTGATGCGCAGAAATGTGCAGAACTCCTGTTTCGGATTGTTTTGTTGAAGTGGAGCTGCACTACTCCGCGACGCTCAGTGGAGTTTTGATCACTACTTTTGCCTGCTTCAATCGTGAGCTTCGCATCTATGAGTTTTGAGAAGATCACAGCATTCATGCATACTATGTATTACTATGTTGTACTGCAGACCAGCTCAATCAAACCATAGATTTCTCTACACTATCTGATATCATGAAAGTTGTTTTCTTGATCATTGATACGTATATGCATAATACATATGGCTGGTTCTCTACTGACATATCATGTATGTTGTGGACAGGTATGGACAGGTACTTATATCATTCCACCCCATTCCACCCAACATCTTCATGACATCTTCCATTTTTCGAACTTGTCAAGTTGCAATGATGTACTCGGAGGCCTGCGTTGTTGTCCAGTCGAGGTCCATATCTGCCGGAAAGATCTCCCCACTGGGCATTCTCACAAAGATGCGAGTCCGCCTCAGATGATTCCAAGATGTTTCCGGATCTGGGTGACTATTGAATGTCATATATCATAAGTATCATAGCTCGGTAAATGTAAGTGCTTATGATTCGTAGTATCTTAGATGTAGGTAGTACATATCATATCATATTGCATTTGACATCCGGGTGAATTCGATTTTGCCAAGATCCAAATTCCTAAATTCCAATCAGGGGAGATCCCTTTAGGGATGTTGTCACGTGACGAGCAAGCAGGAACAAGGCCCATTGCAATCAAATGAATGCAAAGAGAGATTGATGTATACAACAACGAATCTGTGGGACTACCCGGATGCATTCAGGGTCTAAGGTGAGAACTATGGAAAAAAACTCGAAAAGTCGAAAAGTCAAAAAGTCGAAAAGTGGCAGCAAAACTCGAAAAGTCGAAAAGTCCGAAAAGTCGAAAAGTGGCAGCAAAAGTCGAAAAGTC
>DF239139.1:169943-234014 GCA_000507305.1 Breviolum minutum Mf 1.05b.01
GCGCGAAAAAGTGACTTTTTGACTTTTTGCGCGAAAAGTGACTTTTTGACTTTTTTGAGTTTTTTTTTGAAAAGTGACTTTTTGACTTTTTGAGTTTTTTTTCGAACAGTTACTTTTTGACTTTTTGCGCGAAAAGTTACTTTTTGACTTTTTGACTTTTTGCGCGAAAAGTGCATATTCTCGCTCTATGGCTTTTTTGCGCCGCGAGCGTCGCTTAGAACAACTTCACGTCATTTCATGAAATAGGGTGTGAATCAATCTTGGGCCATCAATACATTCCTTGAAATGTTCACACCGACTCCAAACATGCCATGGCAAAGAATCTCTGACCTAATACCTGCACGATCGTTAATCCAAACTAATCAGATGAGTTTGATATGCGCCATTGTCAAGAGTCCCTGTATCAATGGACATCTAGTCTATTATCCTCCATTCCATAGGAACACTTATAATAGGAGATACAGACCCATCCTGGTTTGATTTATGTTGATTTCCTTGGCCCCGCGTTGCCGGCGGCCAACCTGGGATTGCGTCTTTCTGCGACCAGCGCCCTCCTGGATTCTGAGGTGGCTGTGACCTCGGTGTAGAGTAACAACCAAAAACAATCAAGTTGATGCAACATATAGTGAACATTCAAGTTGGATTAAGATTGTCAGGCCTGGAACCAGAACATTGATGTGTTTGACAATGATATGATCGTTACTAATGGTAACTATTCTTTTCTTTTGTGAGTGCACCTTCCACACAGGTTTCCAGTTCATACTGATCAGCATTTGAGTCCTGCTTCTTTCTTGTGTGATATCGATTTTATCTGTATCTTTACATTTTGGCGAAGAGAGATAAGGTTTTGTTCCAACAAGTCTGAAGCTTTGGATCGTGAAATATTCGAAAGTGATATCACAAGAGCATCCCTGCAAATCCACCGACTCAAAGGATTGCTAGTGTTCTAAAAAACAGATTGGCTGTACAGAGAATCTTTGATGTCGTGTAAGCACCGTTTAACAGGTGTTTCCAGATGAATGAATTTAACAATAAGCAATTCGGTTGAATAATATCAATGTAGGATAATGTACACAAGTACACCCTGCACTGGCATGTGATATGAAGTCTACAACAACCTCCGACAACCTCATGGGCTGAAATTGTGAGGATCCATGACTGACATGGCATGGGACGGAATCTTGGCAGGCGACTAGAAATCCTTCTCTCCCATCGCGTGGCAGTTCAAAGATCAAATCATCTTCAGGGCGCCTAACTGCCGGGATGCCGTGAGCTAGATTGAGCTAGTCAAGGAGTGCATCTGAATGAAGCGAATATAAATAGATTTCTAACAACTCTCCGAAAACTTCTGGAAAATGATGAATCATGATGAATCACTTCTAAACTGCACCAATTTGATCAATTCCTTGACATGCACAAGCGAAATGGAGCCGCTCCCCATGGCTCCATTGCAAATAACACCAGGTGTGCACCCCAGCCTTCTACAACGGCAAAACCAACCCATTGTTGCCTGCCAAAGCGTATCACCATCTGGTCAAATGTTCCTTAGCCTGAAAAAATCTCCAAATATGAAGCATTCGCTGAAAAATTCAACTTTTTTGTATTGATTTCCTTAAACATCACCATCATGCTATCCTCGATTTTGATGATCATACGAATCATACGCTTCAACAAAAACCTGGCATGTCAGGTTTAAGGGATTGGCACCCGTTGGCACCTGTGTGGCTGCCCAGGTCACACTAGTCGTCCCCACTTGAGCCAATGGCAAGCCATAGAATCATGCATATACTCGGTAAAACGACCACCCAAAATGGACCTTTCAAAGGTAAGTTTATTGACTTTGACGGATTCTGAAGCAAGATTGTTTGATTGTTTTGCTATCTTTTTTTTTAATTTGCTGATTTTGCTTTGATGATGTTTTTGCCATGGTTTTCCGGCTTTATTCATGTTCCAACCCCTGTCAAATGAAGATTCAGAACAACGCAGGCTTCCATTTCTATCCGATGGACCATTCGGATTCGAAGCTTCGGATTCGTTGATTACATCACTATTACAATATACAGATCATATACACCATAATCACATACACACACTGCACATAACACGGGCAAATTACAACAGTTCAACAACCTCCAACTTCCTCAACTAAGGCCTTTTGGGGTGATGTTATCTGACGTCAATCCACTACACCGCACAATCAAAGAAAGACATATATATTGTCGTATACTGTCTGTGCATCATATATGCATCATTTAAGTATACAAAACTCATCAAGACTCCGTATTTCAGCCTCTATAAAATGCTTGAATTGGCAAGTAATCTCCATCTCAGACTTCGACTCCAAAGCTGCTGTGTACTGCTCAGCCGCAGCGGACCACTCCTTGGTCCATTGGTGCTGTGAGGGTGGCCGACAATCCCAAGATATCCCAAGGTTGGTGGTCTATCATAGAAAACGCTGACTATAAAGAGAGTGGCACCTGGGGAAACCCTCATTCTACCAATTACTACCAACCTTAAGCGATGACCATTGACTCATGTCTGTGGCATCAGTTGAAAACAAAAACATGTGCACATCCAAACAGGTGTCTGTGACAAAGTTCAGTTGTTGAGTCCCAAGTTGCCATCAAAATGGCGAGTCCAGCAAGAAAACTATAGGACAGGGGTGATGTTCATCCAGCTCTGACATACATATTGCAGACTTCAACGTGAAGGGCTGGAAATAGTTGGAGTCCAATTCTTTGCATCAGCGGTCAGAATCTTTTGGAGGACAGTCGTCGCGTCAAGAATAAAAGTTAGGTTTAGAAGAACTGGTTTTGTGATCTAATGAACTTGGGTTTCCTTTTGCCAAGTATGCAAATTCGTGAAAAAATCAGGGAACGAATCTGAAAAAACCCTTTCAAATTTCAAACCTGTCCCAAACCAACATCTCACCTCCACCCCAAAGTCCCATTTTGAAACGTCATCCCCACCTGTTGAGCATATGCTGCAGTGCCCTGACGTTTCAACTCCTCGGCCTCCCACAGAAAACCCAGCTGTCAAAAAATGGCAAAAACTTAGTGGAAATCACCTTGAAATACCATTACCATGATCATCCATGTTTTTCGTGCCAAATCATTGAGTTTGTAGAGAAATGGACCAATGGGAGCTGCCATCGGTTTCAAGGTTTGTGCCTGAGAAGCGTCAGGACCAGCCATTGCATCGGACACTTTCAAGGATTTTTGGTGTTTCCAGTGACTTCATAAGGATCCTAGCTAAACTGCCACTTACCTTGGCAAAGGACAATTGGCCATCTCGGTTCAATGAGACGCAATCCCTAAAACCAAAATATTGCCTCACATCACTTGGCAGAGTGCCATGTTGTCGTAGAGCGTTTTGTTATTTAATCTTACGAATTCACAGATGATTTCATGGTTGTTACATGTGGGCACACTCGGGCCGACAAAAAACTATGTTAGGGCTGCGAAGTGCCACGGTGACAATTGGAAAATGCAAGATGTCCTGAAAAATTGTCATAGTCGAATTCGGGAATGTTGCTACCATCGCGAGCATTTTTTATATTCTAAAGTATTCTGGTGTGCTGCCACCAGGGTGTTCTCATATTTGTATACGCATCAGCATTCAACGCCTTTTCTGTTGCCAAGGGAACTGACATGCACTTCCACTCCCCCGTACTGTACATCCTGGTATGTTGGAATCAATCACACATACAAGCACCCAACGTAGCACACAGCACACGGCCATGAATCCTTGAAGTTTCACTGAGTCCGCCTTCTTCCTCGACAAGCGCAAAATGAGTAACAACACACTTGAAACACAAGCAAACTAAAACAACAAGTGGGGAAAAAAGTTGCCTCTCGAAGTTTCCATCCGAGAAATGATCAGCTGACCCCGGCCACTCCACTGATATGGATGGCTGATTGTAGAAAGGTTTATTTTTACACTTACACTTTATCTTTTTTTTCATTTCTGGCAAGCTAAAATTTGAGACAAGACCATACCCCTGCAACAGTAACAAGTGCGTGAAATTTGGGGCAAAGTATTCAATACTGAATGATTTTTAGTTGCTTTAAACTTTGCATTTCTTTGAAAAAAATTGCATCCTTTGCAAGTTGAGATGTTTGTTTCTTTTTTTCTCTTGAGAAAAAAACCTGCATCCCTGCAATTTGTGATTTTTATTTCAGATTTTTTCTCTTCAAGAAAACTTGCATCCCTGCAAGTTGAGATTTTGCTTTCAGAATTTTTTATCTCTTCACAAAGACTTGCATCCCTGCAAGTTGAGATTTTGCTTTCAGAATTTTTCTTTTTTCAAAAAAACTTGCATCCCTGCAAGTTGAGATGTTGCTTTCAGATTTTTTCTCTTGAGAAAAGACTTGCATCCCTGCAAATTGAAATTTGCTTTCAGATTTTTTCTCTTGAGAAAAAACTTGCATCCCTGCAAGTTGAGATTTTGCTTTCAGATTTTTTCTCTTGACAAAAACTTGCATCCCTGCAAGTTGAAATTTATGTTTCGTAATTTTTATCTCTTCAAAAACTGCATCCCTGCAAGTTGAGATTTTGCTTTCGGAATTTTTCTCTTTTCAAAAAAACTTGCATCCCTGCAAGTTGAGATCTTTGCGTCAGATTTTTTTGCAGAAAAAAACTTGCATCCCTGCAAGTTGAGATCTTTGCTTCAGATTTTTCTCTTGACACAAAACTTGCATCCCTGCAAGTTGAAATTTGTGTTTCAGAATTTTTATGCTCTTGCATCATGCCGCCGCAAGTAGTGGGCGCAGATCGCCGCTGAGTACCCCACCGTAGACCTTTTGCGGTAACCTGTCAGTGGCAACGTGCTCCGTTGTTGCTGAAGACTTTGCTTTCTCATAGGATGCTGCTCAATCGCAAACGACACCCCCCCCCAGGAAAGGGGTCGGGGGGGTCAATACTTAATTCCGCAACGTCCCTGGCGAATCAACGTTCATCAGCATCTCAGCATCTCTGTATGTTCCACTTATTAAAATACATCGGAAACACAATCTGGTCCCAAAGCACGTGGTTTTACGCCGGTGCCCTAACTTTCAGCCATAGGAATCGGCCATATTGGGAATTCTCCTGCGAGAAATTCTGACAATAAATTCAGCCAACAAATTTCTTTTGGCCGGCAACATAATGCTCTGGTAATTTTGTTGACTGAAAAGTTCTGCTGTTATTTTGAAAGTCGCTCCACCTACCCCCCTGCGCCATTGTCCTGCACACACCGGCTACAACCCTATCATTTACCTCTCGCATAGTCGCTCTGCCCAATGGAACTAGAAAAGCTGCCAAGAGGACATAGCTTAACTCCAACAACGACACAATGATTCACCCGGAAGAGAATTCTTTCAGGATCCTCAAGCGCCATTGTTCTGCACACAGCGGCTATAACCTTATAATGACCTCTGGCATAGTTGCTCTGCATGCAACTATGCCAACCCTACGCGAACTAGAAAAGCTTCCAAGAGGACATAGCCTAACTTCAACAAAGACGCAATGATTCACCTGGGAGAGACTCCCTTCAGGATCCTCAAGCGCTATGCTAACCGCCAACCGCTAACGCGATGTCCTAGAAGCAAAAATCACGTAGCGGAGTGCTCTTCTCTTCAAGGTGTGGATGTGGGTCGAAATCGCTTTTCTGGCACTTGACGTAATGAACAATCAGGCAAACCCGGAGATCTCAGGGCTCTCTGGCCCCCAGACAAACAACAAATGTAACACTGTAGCAACATGGGTAGGCAGCATTCATGGTTTGTTTTCCCGATAACCGAATACCTCAAAATGACTTTGTTTTTGATGTGATGATTTTCCATCCCTCTTGTTTTCTTGGCTTTAATTGCTGATTTGGACCCCCAAATTCCATAAAAACTTGCAGGAAATGGACCAGGTTAGCGTACACCTTTCTATTCCAATGGCCGCAGCACTCTAACACTAGACCTTTCTGCTGGGATAAGCGGCGCCCGCGGCACGAAGAAAGGCTCGAAACCTCAAAGTTGGAACCGTGGCGCCAAAGGATGATCTAACAATGATCCTAGTTGTCATAGCATCAATCCAAAGCCATCCAGTGCAACATTTCAAGAGTCACTGCTAAAGTTTACACGTAATGAAATTTAATCTCTATAAACATATTTTTACAGATATAAATATATATATATTCTTAAATATATACATATGTTTATCTATACCTAAAAATTTTAATGCCTTATACGATAATAAAAATTAAATATAACACACCTCATGTCACACATCATATTGGCTCTACAATCTATGATTCTCGCGTTTGCTCACCCCGACCAATCTCATCAAAGCGACGAATCTCCCTTGAAGGAAATGGAAGATACAACTTTGCAAGGCCACCTGGACGCACAGTCCACAGTCACAGTTGTTCATGGCTTCGCCGTTCTGTCTGGGTCTTGCGATGTGGGTTCGGGGGAAAACGGAGTTGCTCTTATAGTTTCTGGTAGTTGAAGTGTGGTGAACTGTCCGTCCGGCGGAAAAAGCTGCTGCCGCAATGCGCAAAAGGTTCTTGCAGTGGTTCAATGTGCAACATGCAACTGCCGAAGCTTGCACCATCTATGCTCCATGCACTGTCCGAATTTCATTCCATGTGTACTTTAGTTCAACTTGTGCTGGAAGGGTGCCTTGTAAGACGCCATCAACATGGGACCTCCTTCATTGGTCCAGTAGCTAGATAGGAGCGGTTTGCAATGGTCGCTGCCTCCAGTTCTGGGCCAGCAGGCCGTGCATGGTCGGGCGTGTCCTTGCATAGGTGCAAAATCTATACAACACCTAGTTCGCTGCATTTGCCAAGGCTATCCACAATGTTGCGCTTGACCAAAGAAGCTCTGCCTAAGCTACCGCACACATCAGCCCAAGCAGCAATGCTCTTAAACCCCTTCTTTTCCCAGTCAAGGGTTTCTAGAACCCAACGAACACTTTCCGTGCCGTGTTCGTCGTCCCTTTTTTCGTAAACTGCTAAAATAGCTTGGGCGAAGATGTTTGAGGAAGTCGTACCTTTGCCCAAAACGCATAGAAACTCTTGTGGTCCATGTATACCATGTTTGCTGAAGGTTTAATATAGATGTCACTTTTATCTTGGGCTGAGCTATGTTTAGCTACATATGCTTTTGCCATAGATGTTGCGTTTACTTGGTGAAGAGAGTTTCCGATTCTACCCATACTCGCAAATGGTTTTACCATAGATGTTGGATGTTGCGTTTACTTGGTGAAGAGTCTCCGATATTATCCATATCCCCAAGGGAAACAGGAATATCTCTGTGCAGATATGTCGTAACAAAAAGTAGATGACTAAGAAGGTCTGAAAGTAGGGACCGCCCACAAACCACCAAAGTTTCAGGGGTTCTGGCCAAAGTCGTTTGATGAATGGTTTTTCGCAAGCATACGTTTAGTTGCAGAAGCCCTAAACCCCAGAATGCCATTGGTAGATTTGCCAGCTGCAATCTTGATGCAGCCATTTTAACTCCCATTTGCTTGCTCTCTCGCTGTTTCCGTGGCTCCATGGCCATCACACTGACAAAGCGTGCTCGTGGCCCTGTGGAGTTATGACAAAGGTATGACTTTTGTGGATTACGTTCACATTCGGAGAAAGGCTTTAGGTATGACTTAGGTATGACTTTGTCGGATCCCTGTATGTTTATTGTAGAGATATCCATGATTTGCCATCAATGTTCGCAGCAAAGCTTGATTGCCATTTGGTTCAAGTCTTCATGTTTGTAGTTGTTTCCCCTCATTTGAGCAGGGAGCAGGATGTCTGCTTGAAAGTTGGTGCCCCTGCTCCAAATTGAGATAGCTATGCAGCCTTCCTACGTTGTGCGCGGGCAAGAGATGCAACATTCTGCCAGCGTACAACTCAACTATTCTCCTTATTTCTCCTTTTACTCAGGATGATTTGCCAGCTGTACTTCATGTTTCCTGAAGATAAATGTGACCACAAACCTTATGCTTGTGCTCATTCACAAAGACCTGCCAAGCAGCAGCTTCTATGACAGTCAACTTTTTTGGTGTTCAGCTTGGCGTCAAAACTGGATGAGGCTGGAAAGTGAATCCAGGAAGGCCTATTCGTCTTATGAATTTCCCAGGCCAGCAGAAGCTGGAAATCTCAAAATAATTATTTTAGGATTTATTTGGCATTTTTTTAGCATTTTTGAGCGATTCAGGTTTGGCATTTTCATTTGTGGTTGGCATTTTTTTAGCATTTTTTTTAACATTTTTTGGCATTTTTTTGCATTTTTTGAGCATGTTGTTTTACCATGTTTTTCTTAGTTGCTTTGTTGGTTTTTTCCTGTGTTTTGAGATGTTCTGCTATTTGTGTGGGCGTGTTCTTTCCTGCAATATAGTATCCTTACAAGATTTGACCACCTAAACAAATCCCTGCTGGGCGTGTTCTTTCCTGCAATTGTGTTTTTTCATGCCTTGCTTTTACCATACACTTGGAATATAAACTACAATGCTGTTCTGTCACTCTAAGCCTCTAAGCTAGGTCCAGGTTGGTTTTTCTGACGGTAATCGGCATAGTCCTCATGCTACTAGTGCTTCCAGTGGCTAGCAACTAGTGTTGCCCCTGTCCATGAACAGTTGTAACTAAGGGAACCCTGACCCTTGGTGAAAGCAGTGGATGTTTCCAGTGCATTGGTTCTTGGTTGCTCTGCACAACACATTCGTTCAAAATTGGCAGGATAAACAAAACACCTGGAAAAAAAACATTAGATGATATACTTAGTCTATCAAGAAATCAAAGACCAACACTAGCTGTGAGAACCACCAGTACTCAACAATTTCTTCGAACCCTTCGCTGGTTGGAATTGGAATGGGGCTACAATGTGACACCACCAACAACAACAAAAACAAATTACATTTGAAATCTTTGTTTAATCAATCGTCCTATCCAGTCCTGCCCTACGTCTATCAAGAAATCCTGGTAGTCCTTGTTCACGTCGGAGGCTGAAAGCATCTTGTATGGAATTCCCAGGGCCTGAATCAGAAATCCAAAACAAATCTACACTTCTGCCACACACACGTTTGGTGGCTGTGGCTGTGACAATGCAGTATAGTATTGTAGTTACCATAGTTACCTGGATAAGCAAAGAAATGGATAGTTACAACAGAGTCTTACTAGTTACTAGTGTGCAACGCTCTGCTCTAAAAATGGATCAAAAGACGAATCAAAAGACCAGCATGTGCCTTCATGACTTCACCTTCTGCACATACGCCAGTGCAAGCAGAAAGGATGTTGACGCAATGCATGTTTGGTGGAATCTCTAAGTCCCATGCTGCAGCTGCGCCAAGCAAAGCTTCAGACCACCAAAACGAACTAGAAGGGGTGCTGGGAATGGAGTCTTCTTCATCATCCGTGCTTTCTCTCAAGTCAACCTCTTGCCATGTTTGTTCTTGATCATGTTGTTGCGCTTGAATCTCACTCAGCAGGGCATCATCCCAACCCATGGCTATGGCTGGGGCTGGGGTGACTACCGTGACTAACATTCTGAAAAACACTTGAGTGCCCTGTTGCTGCAGCGCAATTTGTGCTGTGCACACTCGCCATACAGTCACAAACACAATGAAAAGCCATAGCCATATGGCCATATGGCATTAAAGGGAAAGGATTGAAAATGCAGTGAAGATGAGGAAGCAAGTGACCAAAGAAAACATGAGGACAAAACATTGGAAAATTCAGGAGCTCCACTTGGCAGAAAAATGCCAAAAAAAAACACAAAAATCCCAAAGAAATGTCAAAAAAATGTCAAACAAACGCCAAAACAATCCCAAAAAAATGTCATGAACAATTCCAAATGCCAAAAGGCAATCCCAAAAAAATGCCACAAATAAATATTTTGACCACCCTCAGAGTCTGCTGGTAAGAAAGTTTTAATATTCGTCAAAACTTGCAACGAGTGACCGGGGTCAGGCTTTTTGGTCAGTAATGATGTTGGGAATTCAGGGAGAAATAGCAATCATCACCCCTTCATATCACTCGGTGACTAACATGTTGCAAAATCTCAAGCTGTCTCCCAGACTTGGAAGACAGCATCTACAGCTCCTTAGGCGCACCATTGTACTTGAGTTCCTTGCAGGATCCAGCCTGGAAGGCTCTGTGATTGGCTGACTGGCTGCGATTCATTTCTTTGTTGGAAACATATTTGTAGAGGTATGGCATGGCCCAAACATGGTGGAAAATTCAGAACTGCACATTTTCTCTCCGTCCTATTCCTGCTTCGAACTTATTGCTGTTGTTGTCACAGTGTTTTTCCATTTGCGCTTGCAAATTCACCCGAATCCTTCTTGCTGCTACTAGAGTCACTACTGCCAACAACATCTTGGTCCCACGACAATACCTAAAAGTTAAATGGACAGCATTGCAGCATTGTACCAAGCACTAATGAGTCTGCCTTACATCTCTGCATCAACTAATATAACATATGCCACTTGTTATGACATATTGTAAGACAAGATAAGATATACTGTCACATAATAGAACATATCATTTACAACGTGTATAAAACATATATTGCACATATAAAACATGCATGTATTCATGTATAAAACCTATTGCACATATAACATGTTCATATATTAATCAATGAAAAGAAATACTATATCTATATTTCATGCATTGCAAATAAATTTATATTCAGGCATGTATCCCTAAGTCGCTATCACACATCGGGTTTCAACTTCCAACGGTGCCTGCATTCTTATCGCCACCACCAGCTCCACTACCTCGACGAGCCATTGCCAGGACATGAAACCTCCAGTGCATCAAGCTGTTTTGGTGCAGGAAACAACCTTGGGGAGGATATGGGATGCAATGATCAACAGATACAAATGATAAAGATTGATAAAGGATCGAAATATCATATCAAATCAATACAAAACAAATGCAGGATACACTACAAATGTCATTAAAAAAGTAAAATCATTCGTCCGCTCAAGCTCAAGCTGTTGCTTCTTTTAGGTGGGTTCATTTTTGGAAAACATTCGACTGAGTACTCCAAATTCCATCGCGCACACTCGAACTTTGGTGGATGTGAATCAAGATGCTGCGAGGACAAGGGAAAGCCGAGTTGACCTGGTCACTAGGCAACTATCCAAAAAAATACCCTACAGAATCTTCATCGTTCATCCTACATGAAGATCAACAAACATATTCTACCATGTTACACAATATCTATCAGATTTGTACCAATATTTCAATAATTTCAAGATATTTCAAGCCCCCAACAACAACATCTAGGGCTCTTGCTGTCCTGCTGGCAAATCTTTAAAGAGTCCAATCAGCTTCTCCTGATGAATTAGCTTGAAATTTGCATGGTATATTTTGTGGCCCATCTCGTTGTTTACTCTTCTCAAACAAGACGGGGGTTGCCAACAAAAAAAGATCCAACTAATGGGCATCCGACATCCTCTTCACATGATCATTGCCGTGAAAAAAAACATCAAAAATGTGAGCCCTCGTCTAAGATCTAACCTATCGAAAAAACACAAAAGAGGCCATTGATATCCAAATACAGCGGTCATTATATTACCAACCCAAACAATCCACGATTATTTTCGGGTCCCATCCCTCAAAATTACCATAGGTTTATATATCAAGTTTGATCCCCCCCCCCAATATGGGTACCCTTTTGAGACCCCTGAAATATCCCTACGGCTGGAAAACTGCTCCTGAAGTTGACGCCGCCCAGAAGGCTCTAAGGCAGCTTGACCTTTGATTTGGTGGCTATGAGGGTCAATTCTTTTAAGGAAGTCATGCTAAGGGGGAGATATTCTACTTAAAAACCATTTCATTCATTGTACTACTTTGAGGAAATATCCAAAGTAGATGTTGATCCTCCAGTAACAAAACCAACCTCTACTTGTAGTTTGATAAAAAGAGACAGGAAAGGATCCGGAGACATGAAATGATGAAAATCACCTTGCTCCACCGAAACCGCATGGTAACGTGGCAAAGGCGCCCATTGCATCCCATTGCTCCCAGGGAAGGATTCCTGAGCACGCCTGACCTGGTTTCATCCCAAAGACCTCAGCATCTTCGGTGGAGAATGCCACCACCTGAGCAACACGGTGTGGATGCCAACATGCAAAGCAATCAGAAGGAGTACTAGCTACAGCTACAGTACTAAGTTTCCCTGAACAGCAAGAGACAAGTCCAAACAATTTGGAGTTCACTAAAATACAACAAGCTTCACGGATATCGTGATCACACGACCATTGAGATGCAAACGTCACCCTTTATATGTTAGGCAAGTTTAACCCACATACACAACCAAACCAACAAAATACGTCACATAGTTTATAGATGTTTCTAGTTAGACGATATACCTCGATATAGAATCCTCAGTATACCGGAGCAATTGCCTTCTCAAAGTGTTTTTGCAGTTTCCTTTGTGTGAAAGCTTCAGTGCAAGCTTATATGAGCCTGTTACATCTTGGTGTTATATCAACATATTTCGCCACCACTGGCTTATAGCGCTTCTACATACATGGTACATTTCAGGCAAACCAATGTTTCACCCAAACCATTTCTATCCATTTTTTGTTGCGAGGCAGGTACCAACGTGTCTTGATTCACAGGATCAGCGATGCGCAAACATCCCTGGCTCGGAAGATTCGGGTCAGTGTGAAAATAACAGGGAAAAAATCTCCCGGTTTCAAGAAAATGACATAAAAAACGAGAATAGACTATTGACTATTCTTTGAGGGTGGCATCTTTCGAAGTGTGAGATATTATATATTAGTTTCAGGGGCATACTTCATCTTGGCATATCTTGGGTATGCAGAATTTGGAAACTGCAATGGTGGCCAAAGCAAATTGGAAGCAACTGAGAAAAACGTCGATACACAAACCACATCAAACCACCAATACAGAGGACACCTAAAACTCCGGAACTCTTGATAAACATACCTTTCCAATGCTTCGCCACCAAAAAAACAATGATCCCGACGCATCCCCTTGGCTTGACCGGTGAGAGAAATATCTCGGATGCTGTTGTCTGACACCAGAGTGCCAAATAGTTCACAGCACATGGCATTCTGAACAAACACTTTACCATTTTTGTATCATCAAATTCATCAATTCACAAAGCATCATGTCAATCTCAAAAGCTTCGAATCGAATCTTTTTTCTGTTCACCAAAAGGTTTGTTATCCGTGGCCGCAGCCTCGAACTTCCAAACTGGTCTCGAAGGTTCACAGCCGCAACTCAGCTGATTAGGCCTTATCTCCTGAAACGCAAGAAAGTGAACAGATGTGAGAAGAATCAAACTAAAGTAGCTGATGGTAGCTGTTCATTGCAACATGACAGTTACTCAGTTGAGGAAACAAAGCAAAAGCGAAAAGCAACTCACTGATTTGTGCGGTTTCAAAGTGCCCTTTGGATGTTCAAAATTGCCAAAACCATCACAACACGTGGATAGCTAAGGCAATTTGAGCGCAAGGGATGACACTGTTTGTGTGTGTGGGTGCTGATCGGTTGAGCTGCAATTCATCTTCGAGCGGTCAAACCAACATCAAGGAAGATCATTGGTTTGTGTTGCCTTCGTGTTTCTGTTCATATTCCCTGCAAGCTTTTGCCAGTCACATGAATCACCACGTCGCAAAAGGTCTGGGAGAGTGACCTTAGTCTTCTTCACGCTAAGAGGGAAATCTCCCACTTCAGGCTGTTCAGGAAGAGGATCACCACGACGTGTGCGGAAAATCGCGCCATCCTGTCACCAGTATCACTAGTAGGTTGTACAGTTGCAGGTACAATTACACAGCAATTGTTCATTTACGCACGTATACTTTATGTATCATCCGTATATCATCATCAAATACCAGCCAAGTATCATCCAACTATCATCCAAGTATATCATCCAAACATGCTCAAGATCACAAAGATTCACCAAAATACGACCGCTGACCTCTCTCCATCGATTTACTTGGCTTGGCCACTCCGGAGAGAAAGGAATGGTCGCCACTTCATGTTGAACCTGGAATTCTGGAAGAGCAAAAGGATATACCTTCGACTCGTATGGTTCTTGTGTTCCAAAATGATGGACTCCAAAAAATATGTTGGTTAGTTACAGAAATAAGCAACTAACATTCGCAGTTTGGTTCTTCCTGAGGGTTTCTGGGGGAACCAATATTATGACTCCTGAACTTCGCATTTCGCAACTTTGGACACATAAACCGAGATGGCCTGGAGTTTCACATTTAAACTGTCCAGGTTTGCAGATGCTATGATTCTATGATCCATGAGCAACATGTCAGTCAAAGAAGCAAGAGATATCAAGAGGTATATACACCCAAAAACAAACTGCTGGAACCGAAGCCAAATGTGCCCTTAGTGGAAAATGGAAATCTAGAAGCATCAATCTTGGGTGTTCATTGCTTTTCAACCATAGTCCGATATGATATTCTACAGTGAACAACATGAGCCAATTGTGGCAGATTTTCCTGCAGCTCCTTTGAGGATCAGCTACGATCAACAGGAAACATGACCAAGACTTAAATCCAACCGATCAAGCTAAGATATAAATATTATGTGACTACAAACCACCAAGAAACACCGTGGTTGATCAAAGACTTCAATCCCAGACCACATCGACACCAAACAAAAAGAGCCTCCATAAGGCGTCGTCGCGATCTGGGTGGTTCACCTCGTCGCTGGTATCAACTTGGATGGATGACGCAAATGGTGTACTGTAGTTGAACATCTGATGCTCTGGATTTGCTTTTGGTTTGTTCTGCAAGATTTTTGTACCTGTTACAGTAAGTAAAGGATGCCCCGGATGCAGTAGTTTCAAGGCAAAGCTGTTGCAACTTCTGATATTCATTAAAATCAAAAAATCACAAGCTAACAGGTGGCACCAAATAAAAACATCCAGACTTACTTAGGCAAATTGGTGCATTGTCCTAATCACCCTGATTTGAAAGACCCCGTAAGATGCCCCGCTGGGTGTCCCCAACCAGTCTCAATCCTACGGCCTTCTTCAACAGGAAATCGCAGTCCACAGGTGCGACATGTCACTGTGATCAGATCCTGGAAGATGACATTCTCAAGAGGTAAGTATTCTAATAGAAAAGGCTGGGAAAGTTCAAATCAGCTTGTAAATGTCTTGGATACTTTCAGTTGATGTCAAGCTTTTTGTTCAGTTTATATCAATGTACTGATTCACTCCACATCTGCATTTACAAAATGCATACTGTATGTATGCATGTATGTATGCATTCATGATCATGCATGTATGTATATACATAATTATGTATATACACTATACCGTACTATAAACATAATACGTACAGTATATCGCTCCATGTTAGAGTCTCTCTACAGCTGAAAACAAAGAATAAAGCAAGCCTTCACCGAGCAAAGTGTGAAGATCCCTCCAAATATCGTTCCATGCTTCGCGCCTGAAACCTGATCCCGGCCCATAAACCCCCTTACTTAGGCGCCTCTGCTGCAGGGGACCGAGTAAAGCTTGAGTCAAGCTGGCTACCAGAAATCCCTTCTAGTCGGAATTTGCCCAGGAGCAAATTGCCAGGTGCCTGCGGTGCACCCAGGACACCGGTCGGTGACGGTCAGTGTCATTGCTGTCATCCCATTCTCTACCAATTTCCTTTCAATAAATGTTCAAATGTTAGTCACTGCTTTTGATTAATTCATGGACTGTATTTGTCCACATCACCCAGACTATTATTCTTCCGGCTCAGCTACCTACCAGCAAATTATCAGCACACCGAGACTCTTAGGAAATGATCTGCAAACATAATTCACATTTACAGTATAGTATATCCTTGCATTGTACAATACATGTCAGGTCAATAATTCATTGATATGTTTTCAATTTTTCTGCTTTGCTGGGCTTTACTGTCAATTTACTGTATATACCGCTTACAGTAATGTATATGGGGCATATAATATATTCATGTGTATTGTGCACGTATTGTTCAAGTACTTAGCATGTACAAATAAAGACACATCTGAAATATCTCATCCAAACAGCAGAATCTTCCCTCACCTCTGGTGTCAATGCCGCACGGATGGGCTGCAATTCCTCCTTTCAAAAGGGGGGTGATGCGTGAATGCTATTTGAATGTTAGTTGAATAACTCAATTTCAGGCAATATCTTGTGCATTGATACTGTCGTGCGTTTGAAGCTCTATCAATTCTATCCAGGGTCCCAACTACAGTAATTCCAGAGGTAGCTTCACAACATTTATACGTACTTGAGACACGAGTACTGAGTACCATACAGCACCATGGATTGTTACTTTGGCCCTAAAGTCTAAATGAGCACAAGACATCAAATCAGTGATCAGTCGGATCATGCAGCCATGCCATGCCTGTGGAACCCCCCCGTCGTTCAATGCTTCACGTTTCCCGATTTTCCCGTTCGATCAATGGATCCCGCGGAAAAAGTTAGAACCCAAACTCCAAAGAAACACTACCATTATCACCATGATCCAAAAAACACCCCCCAAAAAAAAGTTCCCAGCCTCATCACCGGTTCCGAAGACACTACTGAGTTTTGCTGCCTTCAGCAAGGAAGCAAATTGCAGCGCTGTTTCCACTGAGATTTCAAGGTAGAGATTTGGACAGCCGAGGACAATAGAAACAAGTTCCATTCATATCCTCTCAAATTTAGGCTATTCTTGTAATGATGTGTTTGTATCTTCTAAACTTTACTCTTAGGTTTCTCCTAGCTAACCACCACCATTATGCCATCTTCTAAGATCTAAACATCACATGAAGTGCCAAGGTTCATTACAACCAAGTTGCACGTCTGACGGTGCTAGGATCCACCTCCGCCTCAACCGTCAGATCTGCATGGGATAGAAAAACCCGAGGTTCAAATATTAAGGTTCCACTTTGGGAACAAAAATACGGGAGTTCTTTGGAATTCATGTATCCGTAGGTCCATTTTTGAGGCCAATCATTCTGAGCCATAATATTAGTTAATATGCTACATGTATATTTTCGGATCAAACGTCTCATTCGACAGCTCTTGGATGTTTTGCTTGGGTTGATCCACAAGCTGGAGAGGTGGTCATTTGTAAACGTCAAAAAAGAAAGGTGTGGCCGATGTGGATTAATATAACAGTTTACAAAGAATCATAATATCTATCATTCTTACTATCATGTCATCTCATCCCAATTAAGGAATCCCCTGTCAATACTGGATAGATCTAATTTATTCTAATTTTGTCTTAAGATAAGAACCCTTTCATTGGAAACGCACCGCTCAATGTCATGGTTCCGAGTCATGTGATAGTTGTCATGTACGTCTCATAAGTCACGGGCCGATGCTTCCGCTTCACGTGCTGCCTCCGGCGCCTGGAAATTCCGTGTCGAGAAAACCAATTCCAAATTTTGTCAACGTTGCCATTCAAGCTCATTCAGTACATGTAGGAGTGCTTGTTGTCAAAGGTGAGACATCAGCCTATCACCCTTATCACCCGAGGCCTGCCAACCAGTTTATTCTAGATGACTGGTTGCAGCTCTCGCACGACTCCAATAAATCCCATCCAGCAAACAGAACAGAGGATGGTTACAGGTTACAAGCCACAAAACACCAAATACTCAAATACTCTTTAAACATCTTGAAACAAGTTGATAATTTGAAACCTTACACCATTCTATTCCCAAAGATCCAAACCAGACCCTCCCAAACAAAAGCTCCCAGTTCCGATTCCCAAACCTCTGCAAGTACCGACACACACAGGGGAAAGTCCGCTTGTATTGGTACAGGGATCAATTCACCGCGGACACCATCCACTTCTGGTAGCCTCAAAGGCTTAAGCTGGATGTAGGCTCCATTTCAGTGCGGAGAGCATCAGAAACTACAAGTCCCGTACTAGGAATGGTTTCAAGCCCATTGGAAAAGTATTCGTCATCTATGGGTAATCCTTTTTTCAAATAGGGGTGAAAACAAAAAACACTTGAAACTACCACTTAGTATACAATTTGTCATACCTCCATGCTGCAAAATCTGCGTGCTTTAGTTCAAAAACTCTGATGTGGCAAAGCTCTCCAAACTTTCAGAAAGGTCTCACGAATAAGGCCCTGGTCCCAATCCCCGGAACATCATTGCGATCATTGACTAGGACTCCAACACACTACATTCCATACCATCCGTTTATCACAATGTCATCGTATCATTATACATATATATATATATGTATAATTTTTGATAAACATTACATGTGGGCCGTGTTCACTGTAAACAAATGTACAGTAAATATACTACTCTTTATGGGTATACTAATAGATTCTCTCCGTCGCAGTGCCAAGCAACTCTTCACCGCGCACGTTGGTGATGCGGTAGCTCTGCAAATCGGCCGTCGCTGCCTTCAAGTCTTCGGACCAACGGAAGCTAAAGTTGATGATGCGACGTTGATCCCGCACCTCAACGGTGATAACGCCCGAAAAAACGCAGCTGGTGAAGTTGATGGGTTCAGAAATCCGGGATCCACACGCCAGTTGAGGTTGGTAGGTTATTATCCCAATATTTACAGGGTTGATGATACATCCCAGGTGGTTGTCTTGGGATTTCTGATCCATCAACAGTATTTCTTCTATGGTTTGTTATATTCAGGTCAATCATCTTAGATTGAATGTAAAATTAAAGCAATTGCCTTCCACCAAGAGATTTTGAGCTACAGCAGCTACAGCTATATACAAGAAAAACTTAGGCCCAAACTTCTTCCATCCTGGCGATTGAAGCTGAGAACCACGGGTTTAGGACATTGCGCAGGCAAGCATTTCAGAGTTTTTCATTGTTCAGTCTTGACTCACGCAGTGGGTGGTTGCAAACACTTAAGGCGATACCAACTCGCCCTTCCGATATTGAAACCTCTTCCAAATCAAAAAAGACAATATATGTATATAGTATGTACGTGTATATATATATATATCATATATTTATAACATTACTAACAAAAACAAATTTCATGTACAGCACTGTACAGTATATCTTATACACTTGTATCACTTGTAACTGTATCCTTTCTTATTCTCTCCTTTTTATGAGATCTCTGGGTGTTTCTCCCAGGAAGGAAAAAAAACTCCCCACCAAATAACATCTTCAAAAATCAAAAAAATCATCTTTGCCATTCACCTTTCACCCATGCCACCCTGGGTGCTCCCTGCCAATCGGCATAGCGCCGCTCACGCACTGGTGGAGCGGAAGGCGCTGCTGGAACCTCCCCTGCGGCAGGCTCCCCTGCGGCAGGCCTGGCTGCAGGCCTGGCCAGGACTGTCAAATTGTATGCATTTCGGGCACTTTCTTACCACCAGAAATGGTCATTGTTGAGTCAAACTGATGCAAAAACAAAGTGTCATCTGGGCATGACATTCATCTAGACAGGTAGATCATTCTAAGGTACTGGTCGTATATACCCAACATGCAGTGTGGGGGATTCTGTACGTGCATCAGGGAATATGAGAAGGCCAAAGGAGGGCAGAGATTGATAATTGCTGACATGTTAAATGATCCTCTTCACCAACCTGGAAAACACAAACACAGAAGGGGAAACCTTGAGTGTAGGAAGACAACAAAAATAGACCATATACCCACATTGAGAATCATAAAATTAGAATACCTGTGGTGTTTTGAATCAGCTGGCGTTTATAAGATATATAACGTGACCAGAAATTCGAACCAATCTAATTAATTTCATCTGATTTGCTCACCTGACTAAAACATGTCACCAGTCTTCAACTTGGCCTTGCTGGTGGCTGACGTTCGAACTGCACCACTTGTTGGTGAACACGTGCCTGCATCAAAGCTGAAACCCGATATCTACAGGTCGTGCTGTGACAAAGGAGTTGTAAGACAATCAGCCAAAATTGTACAGAATAATGCGTATAAAAACCCAAAATGAGTTGCTCCATGTTGTTCCCTCCTTGGTCCAGCAAATGATGTTCATGTATGCTCATGCAGCATGCATGTTACCTGATTTAATGGGCCCTTCTTTAATCGATCACAACAACCAGAGGGATTTATGTGTGAAATGCCTCAAACCGTGAGAGCTCAAACGGGATATGAATGAGTATGACGTACCTTTTCATAACCTGTCACCCCTGCCGAGGGACGCGAACCTAGATGTCGCCAAGAACAGTAGAATTACGATAATTAAATCATTTCTCACAGCAGATTGAACCATTCACACAAAGAAGAAAAAGTGTACAACATTGTACATTTACAGTTGGCTGCCTTGTGTTGATAGGTTTCAAAGTTGTGGTTTCTGTTCATTTACGCAGAGTCCCACCTCCAAGTCTGGTGTACGGTTTGCAACTCGAATTCGCACATCTTGACACCTCACTCATAGCCACATGATTTCAGTACCAACATCATGTCTCAACATGTCTCGACGTAACGTGTAAGCTCAAGCCGCGGACCATGATGGCAACGGAGTGATCTGGTCAGGGTCATCTCTGTGGTTTCATGTCATCGTCTTTGGTTAAGAGTTTCCGTACACAAGAAGTGGGAAGTCAGTGTAGTGGCAAATTTGGGTGAATGCATGTTGCAATCCACATGTTCCAAGATGTTGCATCTTTGGGATTTCTTTGGGGCTGACATTTCGCATCAAACCCAAATTGGAAACAACGTCATTGACACAACTCGAGTTTCACACCACAGCCTGGGACGCCAAGGCATAAAGGTCGTTGGCACCTCCGGGTTGACTTAAAGTTGAACCCCCATGTTCCAGGAAGTACCTATTGCATGTGACCATGTACACATCATGGAAACCTAGTACGGTCTAGTAATTATCAGCATCACGTGTCCCTTTCCGGACTCCCCTCCCCCCCTTCATTTTCCATTGCTTCGTCTAGAAGTGCACTGCGTAGAGCCCCCAAGTGTCTGGGTTGATCCTGCAAACAACTTTCCGGAAAGATGCCATGAAGGGAACGCATGCGGAACGAATGGCTGGGAAAGATGCCATGACACAAGTAGATTGAAGCGATGAAATTGATCGGATATGATCGGATATCATGCGTCTGGGTTGACCTGCTCGAACTCGGATGTTGATGCATCTGAGTCCACTGGAAAAAGATCGGTCAGGACATGTTTGCCACCCATCATACTGTGTAAGATGAGTTTCTTCACAAGTGTCTCTGTTAAAGTCATCGTTGTGGTGATGATGTCTTGAAAGTCGCGAACCTCTGCCTTCATCAGTTCCATGGCTTTCACAGTGGAGGCCTCAAAAACCTCTAACGAATCCGTCACCATGAATTTGACGGTCTCTTTCAACAAATCCTTGTTAGCGTGAGATCCACTATGGCCATTGTAGATCTGGCCGATACTTGGGATCTTTGGCAATGCATCCCCTTGACATCCAGCGAGGAATGTCTTGGCGCCAAGACGTCCCAAGCTCTTGTGCAAACTCAGCATCGCGTGATGTGGCTCTTCATGTTCATCCTCCGGGCGGCACGCGCCCAATAGTTCTGCGATCGGGGACTTCATAATTTTGAATAAAAGTTCCACAAAGTCCGAGTCGACTTCCATGAAAATCACTTCTCCTTTTGTTGAGCGTAGTAGCTGTACTTCGATCCTGCTGACCTCTTTTGAAGTCATCCTAAGCAATGCTGCTCAAAATCGCTTGAGAACTAACAAATTGCTATCGTGCAGGCATAGGGCAGGCACCAGTGATCCAGTAATTATGATCCAGTATAATCCAGTGATCCATGCTCAAGTTGCCTCATTCAAGCAAATTTCAATAAAATTGTGCTGTGCAGTCATCTACGGCCTTCGTCTTCGTTCTCCTGATTCTGCATAGCTTGCTCTTCCTGTGACTGGGAGGGGGCTTTCGATTTGCTGCATCCATCCGTGTCTAGTACCTCGTCAGCCTAGTACCGCAGTAAAGAATTGGATTGAATCACGGGATTGGGCCTGCCAAAAAAAAAGACTAGAGCCTGACTGTCACACCCTTGGATGAAGCATGAAAATGTTGATACAATTCATCCAAAACCCCTCCTGTGACACCTCTGGCGGACGATTTCTCACCTGGCTTCCAAGAAACTTCTGCCAACATCTCTGCAATGAATTTTAAAATATGGAGCGAACAGTAAGCATTTTATGCAAAAAATCGGGATTGATATCCAACTTCATGCCCACACAATTGGAACGGAATTATTTCAGCTTGATCTTATGATCTCTTGAAAGTGCCACCTGACAATTGGAAGGTAAAGCCACTCACATTCTGCAGGGATGACATTTCTACCAGCCACAGCCCATAAACTGGTGTTAGTGAAATACATGTAAGCTGCAGAGGACAATAGGAGTGAATCACTTCTTTACTTGCTGTAAATGAAAATAATATGCTCCCGTTGTTGTTTCCAATAAGATCCACCCGGTGTTTCCGGGATTTTCCCGTCTTGATCTCGCACAAATTGTTTCAGGCAGGCAGACCCACCGGATCTTCAGCCATAAATCTGTCCTCACTTTTTGCAGGGGGAATTTTGAACAAAGGCAAAACAGCAAGAAATCAATGTCAGACCCACCAACTTCAAGAATGTGGATAGGTAGAATATATATATATATATGTACCATATATCTTTTAATTTATATCAGCAAATGAAGATTTAAAATTTGCTGAACATATCAATAAAAGAAGACACTGCTTCACAACATTCAACAATTTCTTTATAATTGTGTACTTCCTATCAAAGCAAATTGTCATTTTTTTCTGTTCAAGTCAGGTCCGGTGTTCTTTCTTTCTGACTTTTTCTTGGATGATCTCATAGTCTCCCCCACCTCAGACGTTGGAAGAGCCATTGCGAATGGAGGGCAGGTGTTGCAGCTCGGACTTCTACAGCTGGACTAGACCTTAGTTTTCGCGAATGACCAGCCGTGGTGTTACTAATGGTTGATTGGAGTTGTTGGATGGTCAATGGGAGATGGTGAATTTTATATTAACTTTCACGGAAAGATGTAAAGTTAACATCCGTGGATTTTGAGATGTCTGCACTGGTAACTGGTAAGCACCAGTGGGAGATGCACTGATCCAATTAGAGGGAAAACATGGGACGTATTAGCAAAACAGGTTTAGGTTTGGTGGAATTCTCATCCAGTGTCGAAACCTCTACACCAAAAAAAATATTCACCGCAATTGTCCTAAGCTGCGATCCTATACCAAAAGTGAGCTTTGAACAATAGTATATATCTTGGGTTTTTTTACCCCCCACTATGACCACTTCCGAACCATCACACTTGTCTTGCAGCCTTCAACTACTGCCTTTACTGGGCGTGGGTGAATCCCAGAAGTTCCCCCCCTGAAACCATCACGAATCAAATCTTGCCAATTGAAAGTTTGTGTCGAAAGTCATGTGCCGCAGATTTCTGTAAAAGGATTCCCTTTGCCGGCCCGTAAAACTTCAGTTACGCCGAGGGTTTTTGAGGTTGGGACGTTCCAGGTTGGAAATTCTTTTGGCATGTTTTTTTTTGCATGTTTTTTTTTCAACTAAGCTCATGATTTGACGATTTGGGGCCTTCATCTTTAGCAAAAAACTGGGTGCCATGGATAGCCAAAAAGGGCATACCTTTGAAAAACACAGGATTTTAAGCTGACCTATGACCAGCATACCCCCTCTGCCCCAAGAACCGCACCAATCTGTGGCCAAAAAGACCTTCGTTTCTCGATTTATAGCTAGGACCTTGCAGCTCGCAAGAGAGACCCCTTTCCTTCTTACAGCTACGCATCGAAAAGGCAACATGTTCCTAAAAATCAATTTCTGGCTTCATTTCACTGATCTTGATATATGTATACATAATATATGCACATATTATCATATTATAATGAAATCTTAGACGATAGACTGCTATGATGCCATGCAAAACAAATTATGTCTGTTATCTGTTTTAGAGTCTCACATGAACAATTAATCACTTCAACAAATATATCATTATATATGGGGGTTTCCAAAAATAGGGATGGTTTATAATGGAAAAGCCCTATTAAAATGGATGATTTGGATGGTACCATTATTTTTGGAAACATCCATATCATTATATATAGGTCTCAGATGATTTCAGTCTGGATTTCTCATAACCTTTCGTTTCGGCCCAACACCTGCACCACGAGATCTTCAGTTTCAGCAAAAGTCAGCTGATTGACAGTTTTCCTTGGGTTTGAGCTGGGTGTGCTGTGAGATGCTGCCCGGCCATGCTGATGAGCTAGTAGGAAAAAACTGCCTAACAGTTACATGCAACAACTAACAACCACAATTAGAAGAAAGTGATTGTCACCAAAAACCTTGAGAATCTCTGGCTCCTCTACAGGTCTGCTGGTTTTTGAATGTTGCCCCTGCTACTGACTTGAAGGCCTCTTAGTTGCCGACAAGTACCTGGAGATGGTCTCTTTGGATAGTCTGCTCCTGAACCACATGACTATTCCACACACAAGTACAAATCTTATATTAATTTCTATTCTTAACGCAGTTGATGCTTTTTTCATGACCTTCTAACCTTGTTACGTAGCCATATCATGCGGAAATATCAGGTCCTGATGAAGTTCCAAAGCTCAGCCAGTGTGGCGTTGGTGTGAGCGTCTGTGGTTGGAAGATGCTCCTCAAAGCACAAGGCATCACAAGGCGTTGCCTGAGGTGGTTGGTTTTGGACGTGAAATGTTCTGGCTAAGTTAAACACAGCCAACCATCAGAAGGGACCGCATCGCATCTGATGTTGATGTGCTTCCACCGTCACAGAATTCTTATTGATATTGGTCGACCTGGCTGTACTAACCTTACCCGTGGCAGTCTTGGAGAAAAAAAAATATTTATTTGGACTCCAGTGATTCATGTACATCTGCAAATAGAATTATGCATGCGTTCACACAAATAGAAAGGATTTTACAGTAGATTCCTTTTCATTCAGTCTGTACAGATCCGTTTAATTGGATTTTTTGAAAATATGGCATCCAATCTACCTCCCCAAATTTGTCATATCCGAAGGCACGGACTTAATGATCCTGAATTTCTAGCTGCTTCAAGTTTTGCAAGATCCAAGATTTTTGGAGAAGTCTCAAGAAATTTCGGGTCACAAAGTATGGACCAAAGGAACATGCCTCAATTTGAATTGAATCCGGCCCACGGATTCATATTCATAGCATCCACCCAGCCCTGGGCTGCTCCGGATTGACGCACTGCAAGTCTTGAACGGTAGGAGGGATCAGCACCCCATTGTCATCCTCAGCGGAAGAAATTCCACGTGTCACACAGTGTATGTGATAAGGTAAAAAGCCGCACAACATATATGTAATGGTCCTCCCTCTGTCTACTACGAATCCTAATATTTTGTACATTATGTTACATTTCTATACAAATTTATAGAAACCCTTCTTGACTGTTGGGTTGATGCATATGCATGTAAATCATGTAAACATTTAATTATATGTCTGTAAATATATTCCCATATATTCCCTATTGTGGTCCAACATGGAGCTGGAACGCCACGTTCCAGCTCGCTGTGAGATTGCTGGAGCTTGAATCATGGCACATAAAGTCTAAGTCAAATATTCCCATGATGAGGCTTACGAATTAATATCTAACAATCAAACCAAAGAAATTCATGCAACAAGAACTCCTTTGTTAATCTGGACCCTTACTTTGGTAGACTCTCATCCAGATTGATTGGGTAGGGGAAGGCATGTGTTGCATTTCTCAATGCCTCTCCAATCGCTACCGTAACTTCATGCTGTCACAAACTCCTGCCCTTTTGTGTTGGACATCATATCGACCATCAAATCCAAACTCATGTCTCCAATAGTGGCCTCAGATTCAGTAGCCTAGGATCTCCATACGGGCACCTAGGCCTGAGGACCACGCCTGCTTGTCAGAATCCGCGATGGCCACACTGGTGTGCTTCCTCATAGATTTATATATATATATATATAACTCTCTCTCTCTCTCCTTTACTGCTTCTGCTCTGACTCTACTGTTTTGCATGGAAAATAATGAGACCGGATACGATCAACACAACGAACAAAAGAACAACACACACCAAAATATACCCAGAGTTGCGAAGTTGCTATCATATATGGACCAATGATTTGAGTGTCCCGCAAGGAATCCCAGCATGATGAAAAGCACCGTGGAGCAACTTCTTTAAAAACATGAAATTCACAGCTGCAAACACCACGAAACAAAGGACATTTGTACTTCCACAGACCCATCCAAATCCACTGCTAGCGAATCTAGTCACCTTTTTCTAGGAATACCGTTGATACCCTTGCTTAATGTTGAAGTCAACACTTTTAGGCTAACTGCATCAGCCAATCTCTGCCGCGTCTCTTCCACCACAAATTCAAATATCGTGGTTGCTTGCGTTTTGCCATCATCCGATGTCCACGCCTGTATCAAATGATGGCCATTCAACTGGAAATTCATCATTGCAAACGGTTAGATGGACGGGACTATCTATTTAGATCAATCGACTCCCAACCTGTTCTGTGTAGTGGTGTGTCATGGCTTCTTGTAGAGAAAAAAGCTTGAAATAATTGAAACATGTATGCATGTTTAGTTGGATGTTGAGGAAAATGTTCAAAAAATGCAATGCACTCATCACAAGCTGCACTTTTTGGACACAAGCTGCAATATGTCGCTTGAGACTCGGACACAATATCTCCAACCTTCAAAAAGGGCCTGAGTGAAGCGGATTTGCCCCTCTGGAAGGTTGCAATCTTACAATGGATCCGAAAATTCGAAAGGCATTCAGAAAGTCTTGGATACCGCAATAGAAAAATCGGGACTGGACCCAAATTCATGATGAATGATATATATATATATATATACGTATATGGTTGGTTGTCAAAATGTTGGTTCCTGGATTGGGTCTTAATACATCGTTTCCATTGGGGCCCGCTTCATAAGTATCTTGTGGGCTTACCATACCTTCATTTTAGCAAAATCTAGGATAAAGTAAATTTTGTGTGGCAGGCGCAGTAGCGCAGACCTTTTTTCTGGCTTCGCTGCTATCAGTGCTGTCATACCACTGACCTCCTCTCGCTTTTCTCGCTTGTGTCTTGGTGGCTTGCTTGAAATACCCATGGCTTGGTTGGCCGAGTAGTTGGTTAGCTGGTTGGTTGGCTAGCTGAGAGGATTGTTCGATTCTGTCGGATTTTTTGGTGTTTGGAGGTTGCACGTCAGGTGGCTGGCGTTGATCTTTACATGCGGGCCGTGTGGGCAGGTGGCTCTCCAAGCGCTCCNTGTACTATGTTTGTTAATCTAAATATACATAGATATCAAGTTTCTATGATATTTCTGCACTTGAATCAATGTCTGACCTCACAGGAACTGCATAAAATATGTAAAATACAATTATAGAAAAAAGGGTCATCTACCTGAACCTACCTGCCCTTTGCTTTACTTCTTGATAATTTGGGTCTCGACTGAGGCTCTAACATGTTGACCAAGGAACCCGGCCCAAGTTGTGACACTTTCACCTTTCGTCAAAGCAACGAATCAAAGAAAACCGGGAAAGCCTGTGAAATCGTTCCCCCGAAATTACCAACCAGGAGGACGACCACAACAACGACAACAACAACAACAACAACAACGACAACGACAACGACAACGACAACGACAACGACAACGACAACGACAACGACAACGACAACGACAACCGACAACAACAACAACAACAACCACAACAACAACGACAACGACAACGACAACGACAACGACAACGACAACAACAACAACAACACCAACAACAAAACCAACAGCAGCAACATCAACAACCACAAAAAAATGCTACTGTTCCTACTACTCCTACTCCTGCTCCTGCTCCTACTCCTACGCCTACTACACCAACTCGCTAACTACGCCTACTGCGCCTGCTACCGCTGCTGCACACACTGCTACTACGACACACTACTGGTACAAGTTCTACAATGTACAATGCTAATGCGAGCTATTTCAGTACAATAAACAGTACTCAACTACTACAGTGGTGCTGCTCCTACAATCAGAAGAAAAAAAAGCATCAAAAGACTACATACAAAAAGAATCCGCGAATCTCACAACATTGCCCAAAAAGGGAAGCTGTAAACATAATACAGAGTTAAAGAAATCAGCTGGATAGAAACTTCACTGAACAATTCAATTCAATGGGTTTGAGACAGGGCGTTTGTTCCTAGCTGCGCTTGCTCAAGTCGAGCTGATTGCCATTCGCCCGGGCCCTTCCATCTCTACCAAATAAACAAATCTAGGGAGCACATTAGGTGCGGTAAAACCCAGCCCAAATCATCGTAGCCGTTTGCCCACAAACTGCAGGCCTGAAGGGAACAGCTAGGTAGCAAGGGTTCACTGCTCCAGTCAGCACAAGGCAGCGTCGTGCCAACTGATAGGTCCACCACTATGAGGCTCATGCAAAAAGTATCCGAAGGAAAACCATTGTATGGCCTCACCGGGTGGCGTCCAATAGAACTGGCTTAGCATTTTCTTGTTGAGATCAAACTTTTGTGATATGGATCAAACAATAGCAATGACTCGAAAATCATCGTAATGCTGTTGTTTTTTGTGACCGGTCTTTACACGAATGAAATGAATATATCATGTGTAGAATATGTATAAACTATTATAAACTGATTTGAAGAAAAAACATTGACTAACATTTAGACTGCATCACTAATAAAAGAAATCCTTTGTATATATTGTGAGGCGCCGTCAAAATCTGTTCCAACTGCCTAGTATTAAATTGAGAGGGTATCGTGCTTCTACGCTTTTCGGGGAGGTCGTATCGTTTTAAAAGTGTTTTGTGATGTTTTGTGCACGCACTTGAAAGTTGTCTTTGGGGGGGACCCTATCTTTTTACATCTTTTTACAGTGTTGCATCTTGAGCCATTTTCGAGCCCTGAGTAAACTGATCTTCGATTCTGTTGACCTGTGGAAATTCCCAGAAAATCATTTTCACCTAAATGCCGGTGGATGTCCATGGATGTCCATGGATGTCCATCAGGGTCGATCATATGCCCCACCTTTGCGAAATGATGCCAGCTTTGGCATACTCCCAGAAGAAGCTATACACCTTGATAAACTGAAGACATGCAGGAAACGGAGGTTTGAAAAGCGTGGCTTCGGAGAGCTAAGATGACCCTGGAACTCACCCAAGGCTAAAGGTCGGAAAGCACACCAGCATCGCAAATATGCACGTGTAATGAATGTGATACAATTTTCAAACATGTCCGAAGGCACCTAACCTTACACATCAGCCAAAGAGGAATTCTCAAGAACTATGCACTCTACCATCATCCGTTCATCATCATCATCATCATCATCATCATCATCATCATCATCATCATCATCATCATCATCATCATTCATCATTCATCATTCATCATTCATCATTCATCATTCATCATTCATCAATCATCATCATCATCATCATCCAGTCATCATCCAGTCATCATCCATGCATCATCCATGCATCATCCATTCAACATCCATTCAACATCCATTCAACATCCATTCAACATCCATTCAACATCCATTCAACATCCATTCAACAACCATTCAACATCCATTCAACATCCATTCAACATTGTCCATCCATCAGTCGCATTCAATCTCAGGAGCTAAAGATTTTAAGTTACCATCGTTGAGTTAAGTCTCTGACATTCACCGAACGTTGAGGTGGAATGGAACTGATTCGCCTTGGAACTGTGTGAATCGTTTCGAGGGAAAGTTGAGATTCTGATCATAAAGATAAGCCATAAAAAACAGAGAATTTGAAGCACCATTCCGTTTTCTGATTATCTTACTATAAATTTGGAGCCACCATTTACTGTTTTTCGAATTTTGGAAGTGCTCTATCTAAAGTGGAGACACAATCACGTGTGGCAACCAAGGTAAATATCAGGTTTGGCGGTGCAATGTGCTGCAGGATGGTATGCATCAAAGAGTGCTATCATGCTGCTGGCTGCTGCTGATGATGATGATTATCATTATCATCATTCTTATAGATGGTGGACGAAGGATAATGACAATATATATATGGATAGTAAATAGTAACAACGTAATGATAGTAATGGATGATGATGATGATGATGATGATGATGATGATGATGATGATGATGCTGCTGCTGCTGCTGCTGCTGCTGGTGGTGGTGGTGGTGGTGGTGGTGGTGATGGTGGTGGTGGTGGTGGTGGTGGTGGTGGTGGTGGTGGTGGTGGTGGTGGTGGTGGTGGTGGTGGTGGTGGTGGTGGATGATGATAGTAGATGATCCATGAGAAACGACAAAAATGACAAATGATATATCAGAGATTTTAACAAATCATAAAGGGTAAACTGGTACACATTTAAGTGATAAAGAGCAAATGATCAGTGATTGAAAACGGGGGAGAAGGAGTACGCTATGGTTTGAACCAAGATGAAGCAGCTTGGATCTTGCTGAAGGCACCATGCACCCGAAACACCTCTTGACCGCCCGGGCTGTCCGGACCAGTATGGATATACGCCGCGATCTGGGCGATCGTTTTCAGGAAGCGTCAGCCTTATCCGCTATGGCAGTAGATTCTCAGTAGATGAAGATCGAGCAGTTTGAAAACTCAGTGCTCTGAGGTCAAAGCCCTGGTGAACAGAGATGTCGACAGATCCAGAAATTCCATCAGTAAAAAATTCCCCTACTTCAATCCCTGTTGTCACAAGGGCTCGTGTTGCAAACTGCAAACTCAGGACATTTAAAATCGCAGAACCACGAGGAACAGATCTGTTGAAAACCATGATGTACTTAGGGTACTTGTAAGGGTACTTGCGATACTGGTTCTGGCGGTCCAATCCCACAGTTGATGCTTCAATTCTCAAGTATTACAGTTTTCAAGTCCTGATACAGGATTCCATTGGGTCCTCTTAATGCCGATACCGATCTTATACCAATATCCTAGCAAAGCACCAATGGAATACCCAGAGATTGATCAAAACAAGACTGAGACTGCTACCACTCCAGGTCTTGAGCCACTTGATCACGGGAGAGATGAATCTGCCGGTGCAAATAGGTGCTGGGGGGAGAGTTTCTCCATGCGCCATTCAATGGATGCTGATGTTTCATTCTTTAGAGAATCCTGAAAACTAAAACTAAAGTACAACAAAACAAAAACAAGAAGAAAAATATAGAAAAACAACAACCACCAAAGCAACTACCACCAAAAGTGAGCAGAAATGTGAGGAGGCCAAGACCGCATTGGCCACCATCCCGGTCCCCGTGGTCCAACAAATTCGCCAGAGTCACAACTGGAGGTCTGGCCTAAAAGGATTCGGACCCAAGAAGATCCCACCCCGGTGCGGCAAAACACATGTTTTTCACAACTCATCCGGCAATATCTATTCCAAGATGTTTTTTTTTGGTTGCATTTCAGAAAACGACCCCAAAAAACCAAAGACTACAGAACAGCCAGAAATCAAAGCTACGAGGACGCTACACCCTAGAATATCTACATGGGTACTAGAAAGATCTGCTACTATATATAAATAACATCACTTCAACCCTAAAAATGCGGGTTTCAATGTTGCAACCCGAAGCATTTCTCACTGTGGGCTTCCACACGTTTACACTAGTGACCCTCGCAAAGGCCTTGGTCACTTTGTCACATTGTTAGGCAGGGAATGAAGGGATGAGCAAAGCTGATGTTTTCAATGACTATTGGCATTGCTTTCACATTGGTTTACATTGTTTTTTTAACAGTGTGGTACCTTGGCTTGCATTCTTCTGTTTTTCTGTTGGCACAGTTTTGAAATACATGATTTTATATATTGTTTTCCCCCCCGTTCATCTCATGTGTGATATTATGTTATTAAAATTGTCCTTCTGATATCTTCAAAGTCAAGCAGCTTGAAAGAATCTATCACCACTGTTTTGAAAAGGCTCAGTTGATATTGGTGTGCTCTTTTCGTAACTTCTCTTTTCGTTAGACGGTCTACCCGGTTATTGCTGGCGGCCTTTTTGAATACCGATGGGATTGATAGGTCTGTGTTGGGCAAGCGTTTTTTCATCCGGATTCTGAACGACATGGCTGGAAGCAGTGGCCAATGTCGGTTCTCAGGGTCGCGACTTGTCGCTATTTGGCATCCAGGATCATCATCGTGACAACGCTTGGAAGCAGCCATTGCATTCGATATTCTGCCAAAACATCACCAAATTCAGGTCGAGGCAGCAAAGCTCTGTTGTCATCAATCAAATTTGATGAAATTCATCAGGCATCGAACTGTGCCATCAATGCGCGATGGTCAGAAACCTCCAACTTTGCAGTGTCCGTTTGGAGGGCAGTATCCCAAACAGCCACATTCAAGGCACGGTCTTTCAGCTTGGACGATACAAAGATGTGATCCGGCGAAGATACCAAAGACACCTCTCGTCAAAAGTGGATTCCACATCAAACTGAAACAATCCGAGGATCTGAAGCAATGATGGTTGGAGGGCCAAAAGCAACTAACTGAAAACCTCTGCACTACTGGTCAGGGGAATTTTGCAAGATTTTTGTGGAAATTCCAAAGATTTGCAAGACACAAAATTGTCCAAGTGCCCCATGGCCCCATGGAAAATGTGCTAAATTCATGAAAACTATGGAAATTCTTCCGATTTTCACAGGGAGTTGACCACCTTGAGCTTCCATCCCAACCCCACCAACCTCGGGTGTACGTAGGGTAGGACCGGTAGGTGTCCTCCGACTCAGTCCAACATCGTCCATTACTGTCAGCAAAGCATCAAACTCCTGGCCATCATCCAAAGCCTAAGTTTTGGGAAAAACTTGTCAGCATTTCTGCGTGAAATTGGTATGCATCCATCGAAGGCAGAAAAATCCTATGAAATGATGAGTCACGGGATGTCAAAGGGTGGTAAAATGCCTGGCAGGAATGATAGCAACATGTACTAACTTGGATTTCTCTGAAGAATAAGGGATCGACTCTTTTATGAAGTTTTAAATTTGTCAATTCATTTGTCCTTTGGTCAGTCTGACAGTGACATGAGCTTGTTTATGTTGGGGTTCATGAATCTGCAAAAAAAAACATGAAAGAATGGCAATGGCAGCTGCTGATAGATGTCAAAGTGCATGCCAAGTCATGAGAATGTGGACACTGAAATCTGCAGCGTCCAGAACTTGCAGACATGTATGTTACAGCAATAAAGTATATCATGATATTATGTATGGATGTCTATACTAATCTATGAGTATTGTCAAATATTTAGATAAAAACGAGTATGGAAGTGACCATAGAGTCAAGGTGCTCGACCAAAGTCTTCTCCGCACACATTGAAGTCCCCTTGCAGATTGCTAGTCAAGGCTTCAGACCACCGTTCTTCAAACATGCGGACGATCTACCGTTTACTCATGATCTAATTGATTTTGTACAACTGGACTCAGTCTCAACAATCTCAACATGATTACCACATTGCATATTCCTTTCATGATTTTTCATTCTGACTTCTGATTCACTAATGTTCACTCCTTGCACGTTAAGGAGGAATTTTAAAAGATGATCGACTGCTAATAATTGCATAGACGATAGAAGAGAGAAGCGTGTTTTGCCAACAGATTGTGTTTTGCCAAAGGTGTCGGAAATAATATCATCAAATATCCACGGAACAGTAGTCCTACAACCACCAGTAACATCCCTAGCGAGATTTATGCAAGTATGGTATGCATAGATGCGAACAGCTTTCACAGCTTTCACAGCTCATTGGGGGAACATCTGCAGGTTCTAAACAATTTTTTGGGGGGGAGAGCAACCTTGAATTTCGCATCGTTACTCATTTCTTGGTCAAGTCTCCAAGCAGAATCACATTGTCCTCTTTGATTGCCTGCCAAGAGTCTCTTCATTCGTTCAAGCTTTGTCCGGACAATTCAAAATACCATGCATGAAATACCCATCTCCAGCTACTAAGAGAAGCCAGTTCCAAAATTCGATGTTTGGTATTAATTATGTGGCTTCGTTCAGTGCATATGTGTGCATTGTGCATCAAAGCATAATTGCTGCACCTTGATCCGTTCAGCAAGTTCAAGCCACTGACTTGCTCGTACACGGCGCCAGTAGGTTGTATGTGCATGTTCCAAATGAGTCGTAATAATCACCAGTTTCATGGAAGGAAGCTGCACCTTCCAAAAAAAATTGGTGGGATTCGGAAATATGGTGAGAGGATTCCTTCTGCATGAAAATCACGAAAACAGAGGCATCAAAAGCTGCTTGACAAATTGCACAAGAAGAACATCTTAAAACAGCTTCCAGATGTTACCACAATACGGGTGTTTCCTTAAATGGTGGTATTCCCAAAACACCCCAAAATTATCATTTTTTGTAGGAAAACCAATGGTTGCTGGGTACCACCATTTTAGGAAACCCCCATATATATATATATTTTTTTTTATTCACTTTTCGTGTACTTTCAACAACTGATTTTGCAATTCTGTCTCTAGGGCTTCAACATCTGCTTCAAGCTGATCAACTTTTGCCTCCACTTCCAACCAGCCCTTGGCAGTAACTCTCCTTCGTTGCTGAAAGATGTGATGTTTCTCTGACAAGATCGGGTGCTTGGAGCAGATCAACAGGCCCGAGCTTTGTCCCAACCACGGTAGGGTCGCCTACCAGCTGTCATTGAAGCTGAGAAGCTCAATCCAAGACAAGCATCAATCAACTCCTACGAATAACCAACAACAAAACAGAGACAACAATTTGTAGGAAAAAAAAGATGGAAACACTTCTAACAATTCAAATTTATGAAGGGTACCTATGACTTCAAGAAATTGGTCACCAAGTACTTTTTAGATCCAAGAGGCGACTGGCGATGTTTGATGTAGAAATCCCAGATCAGCCATCCAGTCTTGGAGAGAACAGACTTCACTCTTATCACATAAAGGTCCCAAACCAAAGGTAAACCTCGTGGCTTTCCGTTGTGATCCAAGTTCGGACCCAAAATTCGACTGACACTTGGAGTCACTTGATCCATGAAGAGAGCTGGCCAGAAGTGCTTTACTTATTCTTTTAATGAAGACAATGTTTGATTCTTCAACCAGAAGGTTGCAGTATTGCTCCTCTCAATTGTGTCCCACCAATCTTCGAATAGCCTTGCATACTTAGAAAGCTTTTGCACAAGAATGACACAACAAGATCTTCCCAATACCAGCCCAGCTAGGTCCAGGTGTTAGTCTCACAGGAGAAACCTTCTGGGACCGCTCAACATGGGGTTTTTTGTGCACCGAGCAACATCTCTTGTAAAATCACAATCTCCACAGGGACGGCAGACTCTGCAAGGATTTGTTTGAAGGCTTCCATCCTCTGAGAACGATTAGGTCCACCAACATAAAAGGAATTCCACATGTTCCTCAGCAAGAACTCAAAGAAATGCATTTGTTTCCAATATGAGTTCATGTCATAGTTACTTCCTCCTCCCGATCATAGCAAATCCTCCAACTGTTTACCGTTTGTCCATAAAATTTATGTTTACGTATGAATCCAGAATACTGTTCACTGATAATCAATCCCCCATGCTGTTAAATTGGAATGTAGATCCCTAGTGTTGGTTGCAGTGTGTTGCAGTGTATTAGTGTATCTCTTTTTCAACAAATTCATCCGGAGTCCTACGGGCCTAAGAGCGGGTGTACTCCCTCCGAGGTTCTGTGATACAACGGAAACTCGCGGAAGGCCAGCGTTTTCCGTTTGCGGAGGTCGCGAAACTGCGTCCCTGCACCTGCGCTCAGTTGGACTGAATGAATTTCAATCTCACTTTTTCAGGCTGATTTCACAAATTGCCAAAGATCTCACCTTTTCCGTAAGCCGAAAACCCAAATGACTCAACGGACCCATGATTCCATCTTCAATTTTCAGCCGTAAACCCCGGATTCCCCACCTGTCATGACGAGCAGAAAATCGTCCCGAGCTCCAAGCAGCAATGGCTAGACCGGCCGATGAAGCGGCCAAATGGCGAATCCGTGTCGACCGCATCCAGGTGACATGCCGACAGTTGTTTTTGTTGGTTTGAAGTGATGGTTTTCTGTTTTTGAAATATCTGTTGTTTGGTTTGCCTTTTGTTTTTTGTTGGTTGGTTGTTGTTTAGATTTTCCTTGTGATAATACTGTTGTTTTCAATCATTTTGATTGAGATGATGTCGGGTGAGGTGGAATGCAGTTAGTTATTTACATATGGTTATTTCATTGTTTGATTCCGACTACGACAACGGCAATGATCCATGGTGGGTGAGCCAAAGACCCTGAGCCACTGACCTCACCTCTATGGGAAGAGACGTCGCTCTTTCAATGAACAGGCCTTCTGATACTTGCTGATTCCTGATGATAACTGTATAAACTGTCTAAACTGTATAAATATAACTGTACGTGCTTGGGTAGTAGGTAGTGTTCCTTCATGTTCCTGCCCTACCATAGCATTCAATTTTGACATGAATCCATGTGTTCACTGATCATCCACAGTCCCTAAGCATGGGTGAAGAAACAGTACGGGGGTTCAGGCTGCAGCCACGATGAAATTCAAGTGAAGTGTCTGGTTGTAAATGACTAAAAACATCCAGACACTAAAATCAAGAAGCACCTGTTGAGATTTTGCAGAGGGCACTATGCGGATTGAACACATCCCTGTGTTCAATGTCATGACCTTCAATGCCAAACATGTAAAAATATGTGAACATATGTGAACATATCACCCATCTTTGCGCCAAGCATTGACAGTCCGACCGTCGTTGACATGCAAGAAAATCATCTCTAAATTTGAAAATGAAAAGTCATCGTCTCAATCTCTGCTATCCTCTGATCTTCAATCCGTGAAAGCTCAGCTCTGGACTGTATTTCCGCCAAGGAAAAAGAGTTCCTCACCCGGACCCTCTGTTGTATCCAAGCGCCGGCGTTCTGGGGTAGGAACCTTCACCAAATCCTAGCAGTAAACATGTTGGGAGGGTTGGAAGGGCAGGGTATTCCAGTTGGAATTGGCACGAGCTAAGATGGCAAGGATGCTTTGGTTCCATCAAAAATCGCATGGGACCTTACCAACGGACCCCTAAGGGGTTGCTAAAGCTATTAGATACTCAGGTTTAGGGGTCCGTTCAGTGGGTCCTGTTGGAGATTTCTTGGATTTGTAGCGAAAATTTAGATCAAGGGCTTTCATATACTTTGATATACATGATTTGAGAGGTTTTTTTGATGCGTTTTGTTTGTCATACAAAATTGTCTGAGAAATGTCTTATTCAAAGCAAAGCATGTCAGGACAGATTTTGGAGCCACCAAAAAGACGTCCCAAAAAATTCCAAACCCTTCATTGATCCTCAGGATGTAAAGCAGCCAAAATTGGTGCCAGCCATCCCTGAAAGTGCACTTGAACGTGGTCACCTGACCACGCTGATGGGCGGAAAATAGAAACAGATGGGCCGATGGGATCAACAGGACACCTTTTCGCTGATGTTCCATGAAACAACCACAGGATGGCATGTGATGGCAAATGATTGCATGCCCAGTATACAAATGTGGCCCCTACGGGGTGAGCAGAAGGGGCTACTGGCTATCAGGCTTGACCGTATCCATGTAATGCTGCAGGACCTGGAATCCGAAACAAAGTGTCGAAAATTGATGTTTCATTTGCATGATTCCTGTAGATATAATTGATTAGAAACTTGTTGTTTCACCCAACGACATGTTTTCTGCCTTTTTTGATGGGACTGTGACTGTGACTAGAATCCTCATCCACAATTCTACACTCATTTTTCTCAGGTGGTCTCCAAGTCACCGTTTTGGAGCTCGGCGGCAACTCGAAGTAATGCTTCCTGCCAAAGCAAAGGCAGATTCAAGTTTCATGAAAACCCTGTGTAGGACTATGATGTCATGGTGAGAGTTCATGGATAAATTCTCGATATTCCCATCTTATCTTCAGATTCAAAAAAGAATCAACTCAGAGCATCTCATCAACTTGAGGATTTTCATGGTTTTGCATTGTCCTTGCCATTCCTTGCCCTCCTTCCTGGTCGTGCACCCAGCTGGTCCCTTTTCCATATGCCGAGAACATTCGGCAACGCTCGCGGAGGTATGGGTATCCTGCTTCGTTGTCACACCACAGCGTAGCCAGCCACACTGCAAAGGATTCATTCATCTCATTGGACTCAGTCACAATCAGAAAGAAGAGATGCTAAAATGGAAGTTACTTGCTCCATCTAAAAAACCAATGCAAATACAAGTAATGTGGACTCGAAGGTTCAGGATATTTCAGCCTCGCCCTTTGGTTGGACAAGAGCTTTCCCGCGGGAAGACGAGCGATTTCCGTCAGCAAAGTTGGGGCAAAGTGATGCGGATCCAAACCAAAGTTTGACTCTGAAACTTCTGTATATTTTTTTTCCGCCACAGTTCTTGGGTGAGCCTTTTTGATGAAATATTCTGTGTTCTCCTTTGAATGCTTTTATCTGTCACATGTCACACCCAAGGGCTGAATGGTGTACAGTCAAAGGGACAATCACTGCTGCCCCGAACCTGCAAAGCTCTATACACAATGCACAATGTACATCATCAATGTACAAGCTTAAAGATTCCAGATTGATGCCAAACACTGGCAAGCATTCTGGCAGTTGTGAACATCATCTTGAAATGATTTTTGATAGCCTTAATGCAGTCGATGAGTTTATACTTCCACAAATGGTGCTTTCTCGTGCACAATATCGAAAATCACATGAATCATGATTATTCAATAATTCTCAAAGAGTACTTCACAAAGCATCACAAATCTTACAGTAAATCCTTCTAAATCCTGAACTTTGATATTGCATGCAGCTATATCTCCTGCCATCTTAGGAGCACTTTCAAAAGCGCATGTCCATAGCCTGCAACAAACAGCTCCAACGCCGATGGTGTCTTTTTTCCCGCAAGAAACAATCATCTATGAAGGTACTTGTAGGGCACGAAAAATGCCACAAGTCCAGCAGAATATGGTTTAGAGGTGTAATATGATGCAGGCATATGAAGTTTAGTATGATGGATGGATTTATATGGTTACATCTTTTCACCGGATCGCAATTGAAACAATCTCGTTGTGCGGTGGCGATTTCTATATCAGGGTTGATTGTGATGCCTACGTGGATGTTTTTTCTTACCTCCGGTTCCCATAAACAAAACATATATTGGCAAAACATGGGCTTCTTTGCATGCACCACCATGGAAAGATCTATCAAAGCAAGGTGAAACCATGTAAAACCCAAAAATGATCCATGTCAAGTGGGTCTTAAACCAAGTTAAATATAGTTGAAATACATTTCACCAACCTGGAGGGGGTCCGATTCCATACAAATACACCAACATATACTATATATGACATCTATATACCTGTGGAAAACATACATTAGGATCATTAGGATTCATTAGGACTCTATATACACACACCTTTGGGATCTTTCATATCCTTCTGCGCGGAAATCTGTCGGGTCCACGCCTCCTTCTGCAAAGCTTGGGTGTATTCAATATTGTGCTTTAGCGAGTCGCTTGCAGGACACACCTCTTGGGCATCTTGAAAGGCCTTTGCGCGACACGTGAAACTGGCAGAATCGAGAAAGGAAAAAACATGCCGTCAAACTGACTAAACTCTTGGTTTTAGACGGGTGCAAAAGGATCCCGTGGTCACCTATCCTTAAAATGTTGTAAAACATATTAAAACATCAACCATTGCAAACCATGCTCGTGTTTACAATCTCTGTGTGTTGATCGCAGATTCAGGTCATGCAACGTCAATTATCGTTTAAGACATGACAGTGTTCTGCTGTCTCTAATACGACACTGACCTGGGCGTGTCTTCAACACAACTTTGCACAACAGCAATTCCACACCACGTTCCATCATCCAGAAACAACATAAAGCCAATGACCGCACCAAGGTCGAGGTTTTCAATTTTCAAAGGCACTTCAATGGCATTTTGAAAGCGCTCCAATTTCAAGTAGACCAGCCCTGAAAAATTCGGTCCGAGATTCCGGATTCAATGTAAGTCATGCACAGCTAAGTTCAATGAACTCTTCTTTTCAAACTATTCAGAACTTTTCCAATTCAAAACATCACTGCATTGTTTTTTTCAACCACACCTTTTCCAGAGAAAGCCCCAAAGTGTCGCGGTTGCAGTTCCAAGGTCTGAGCGGGGGCACCAGGCAAGGAGGGAGAACGGGAAACCATTGGGCAGAAAGTGGGGTTCCCCACTAAGTTTGTTGTCGTCTCACTATCATGATCGCAAAAAAGCTGAACCAGGAACAAGGAGGAAAGCAAATGTTTTAAGTGGCAACTTTTTGTATGCCGTGATATATCGCTTCAACATTCTATTGAAGGAAATCTTGCACCAACCTGAATCGTCAAATGACTGTGATTGCCTCAACTGCTTAGCCAGCTATTGTCCCTCAACACTGCATAAAACAAAAAAAGGGATGGATGTGGTGTCATGTGGTGTGATGTCATTTTCCTTGGATCGATGAAGTTTTTGCTTTTGGTCATCAGTGTCAGTCCGATGGCGTTGTCGTTCCCAGTTTGCCTTGTCAATCTCTTTCAGTGAAGAGCCATAGTTGCCCAGCAAATAGTCCACCTAGGTGTTGGGGGAATAGCGCTGGAAACTGCATACCATGCAAATTCTGCACACTTCCTAACAGCAATTTCACCAGCATTTGTACTAAGGATCAACCACGATTGCAAGAATCAATCCCATTCGACGGATGAGGTATTTTGCTGAATCTTGTGAATTTTGATGGTAGAGAGTAGATGGGACATTGAGATGTTGATAAGTGCGAGTCCGTTTTGTTAAGCCGCCTTGAATATCCTTGAATTCTTTTCCTCTGGGGGCACGGGTATGGCGCAACTGGAAAAAGCCAGTGGTTCGAGACGCCAGTTGCATTTTGGCCGGTTTTCTCGCAAAACCAGAACCAGAACCAGAGCCCTTGCTCCAGTTAAGTACTACAAAGATGGCAAAAAATACAGCATGACTTGACCAGAACCAGAGCCCTTGCTCCAGTTCAGTGTCTTCAAATGTCTTGACCAGAACCAGAGCCCTTGCTCCCGTTCATTGTCTTCATGTGTCTTGACCCGAACTATACGGCTTGCTCCAGTTTAGCCTACAATGCAGACGTATCATTTCGCCTAAATCGTCTTCATAGACGTCTAAATCGTCTTCATAGACGTAGGCGCTACATGTCTAAATCGTCTTCATAGACGTATCATTTCAATGTCTTCAACTTTCACTTTGGCCTCACTTCCTGAAAAATCCGCTTGCTTGGTGTCTGTTGACACGTCCAAAGACTTACTGGAAAAAATCCTTGCTTGTGGCAATGTCATGCTGCAATAAGCGGCGGCCAGGCAAGCACTTGCAAAGACTGGACAGGACACCTTACGGGAAAGCTCTGCAATTGGGCAAAAACAATGACAGTCATCTCAATTACTTTTCTTCGAGTGATCCCCACCATGACATTTCAAAACAGCCACGTTGACATCACCCTCGTTGTAGATCTGTCGGGTGAGGGTTGTTCGATTTTATGTCATGTCATCCTCATCTCCTCCTCCTCGTCCGCGCTTCCTCCTCCTCCTCCTCCTCGTCGTCTCCTCCACTGCGACCATCTGCGCCGGCTTATCTGCAAAATGTTCAATGGCACTTTTCGGATATCCCACCATCAGTCCATTCTTCAACATCACCTTTTCTGCAGATTACCACTTAATGCACTTTGCTGTGACGCTGCACAAAGCCGAATTGTTTCAACAACAATGTCTTGGAGATGGGGCATGCTTGCTTTTTTGGCATATCTTGCAGGTCAATTCCAACGAACACTGTTTTTAAATTTTCCGCCAAATCTCTTGGTGGGAATTCCTTGATGGCATGTAAGGTTGGTGCTTGCTCAATGATGGTGGTAGCGCCATCAAGTCCACATGCTGAGCGCGACCGTTCCCATGTTGGCCGTGAAAAACACCTTTGTGAGAATTACCCTGCGCAACGGCAACACCATTCTGTTAAGATGGGAATACCGCCTGCATTCTTTGCACAAATTGACAAAGGAGCTTGCTCCTTGCCTGCACGCACGCCTTCCGTCAGGGGACGAAGGAGAAACCATTTGGGCTTTGTCACCTGTTGGCAACTGAACAATTGAACAAGACTTGAAAACCTTCTTCAAATGGCACCTCTGGCCAAGTTGCAACATACAGATTCGGGTCTAGAAGCAAACGACCTTGTCTATCCTGATTTCAGCCCCTTAACAGAGCAAGTCATTGCATATCTCCGGACATTCTTTCTGGCATATCCTGACACTGTTTCTGGCATCTCGTCTGACATTCTTTCTGACATTCTTGCTGGCATTCTTCCTGCCACATCTTCTCACGTTTTTCCTGACATTCTGTTCCGGCAGCTCTTCTGACATTCTTTCTGACATATCTTGTGAAATTCTTTCTGGCAATCTTTGTGACATTCTTTCTGGCATATCTCCTGACAGTCTTTTCGACATCTCTTCTGCCATTCCTTCTGACATTATTTGCATGTCTTCTGACATGATCTGACATTTCTGACATGTTTCCTGACATTCTGTCTGACATTCCTTCTCACATATCTTCTGACATTCTTTCTGACATTCCCTCTGGCATATCTCCCGGCAATCTGTCTGACATTCTTGCTGACATATGTTGTGACATTTTTGCTGACATTGTTTCTGACATATCTTCTGACATTCTTTCTGGAAAATCTCCTGACATTCTGCCTGACATATCTCCTGACATTCTGTCTGGCCGCGGATGATCGCGGTTGAGGTTCGGCAGCGAACACTGGGCGCAGATGATAGCTGTTGGGGCACGAGGCGAGGAGAAGAAGGAGGAGGAGGACGATGCACTGACACAAAATCTAACAACCCTCACCTGACAGTCAGCTCAAGAAACACGTCACATGGTAGCACTTGTGTCCAAAACTCCCCGCAACTCATGGAAATCGTCACAGCCTTTAACCAGGACACACTTGTAGGCCATGTTCCACTCAAGGGGGCAATGATTCCACCCAAACGAGCCGTAGCTTCACATATCATCAGGGCAGTTTTGGCAGTGCTACCGCTGAAGATGGCTCCCAAGCCCACATAGACTGTGGTGAAGCACACATCCAAACAAAGTCGTCCCATCACCGCAGCTGATAGAACAAGAGCAGAACCTGGCTCTCCGGTGCTGCAAAGCAACAAACACATAGCAGCCACGAAGAACGCCAATGCCTCAGTACAAATTGCGATTTTTCACCACACTGAAAGGTAGCCCACCGAAAGAAAAATATCTGCAAAAAAATCTGCAAGACTCCCTGAGCTCCTGGCCTGAACAAGATTCCTCCCATACTTGTCAGCGCTGAGAGCCAGTGTGTAGCCAACTATATCTCCACCATGAAGAAGACTGGTGCTCACGTACACACTTGGCGAGAGTTGTCCAGCTGAATAATTCAAACCATAGAAACCACAGCCGCAAGCGAGAAACCCCACAGACATTGCCACCTCGGTCGAAGCAAAACCGAAGCTAAGCGATATTTCGGATGTCTCTCAGGTCGAATGTCACCATCCTGCATGTATTACGTCAGATGATGTCACGGGATGCCACATGTCGGATGTCGTCTGACTCATCTCTAGTTAGCATGATCCCTTTCTCTTTTCCTATTCCATTCAAAGTTTAAACCATCTCTGTCCTATCACAGGCTGCCAGAAACACGTGCTATATTACTATATTTGTCTGGTTAGCACTTTTGTATTGTTCCTCTATCACAGTTACTTCTCCCAAATGTGAAATAGTAACAGTAAAGTCTTTCTCTTCAACTTCTTGGCGACAGAAGGTTGGAGTCATCTGATAATGAGTCCAAAATCAGAAAGCTTGCTCGGTGTTACATTGGCTTAGGCTCTTCTTCTCGGATACGATGTGGATAAGTCATATATGACTCGAACATAACACAGCAACATACATGGGTACGATAATCTACTATCTTACAGGGCACGAGTATGAAAATGAGACAAAGAACCATTGCCCGCTGCTCTTCAGAAGTCATTGCAGAAATCCCTTCTCCGGATTTTGCAACCGGGGAGGGCTCCTGATGGTTTCTGAGAGCTACTGGAAGCGACTGCAAAATGTTCCACCAATTGGGAAAGGCAATGACAACAGCAAGAATCAAGGGTATAGCCCCCCACAGCAGAAACTCAAGGCGCCAATCCATTGTCAAAGTGAGCTGACTGCATGACCAAGACATGAGCATGGTAAAGATGCTGTACATGATGCTGTTGAAAACCAAGACTTGATTTCCTTTGCTGGGCATCCGTTCTTGTAGATACATACACTGCAGAGCGGTGATGTTCATCAATAGGCCATGGATGAAGCGGACAGCCGTAAAGACCATTAAATTCCCGGCAGTCAAATGTGGCAAGGTGATAGTGGCTAAAGTGACCAATAGAAGACCAATGATATGTATCATCAACAACTGCTTCTTGTCAAAGACTTCCTTGCGCTCCAAGGAAGATCTCAAATGGACCCATGGAACCCAAGTCAAAGGGAATCATTCGATCAATTTCAAACACGAAATGAGTCCGAAGTATTAAATAAGACAGAAATCTATATAAACAATAAATTAAACAAACATCCTGCATCTAATCTGCCTTCCAACTAACTAGAGTAAGTTTTTCGCACCTTCAGAATTACATCAGGGAATGAACCTGTATTTGGCTGCGATTTATGAACCCTTCATGAACCCAAGTCTGGTGTCAATCATGACTGAAATCAAGAGCAATCTCAAATTCACGGAAAAGATATGTACAAAGATCGTGCAAGAAAAGGACTGACTAAGAGAAACTGCCCACCCGACATTTCGAACTGTGACCTTTTTGGGTTGGAAGTGATCCTTGGATGTCACCTCCAACCAAGGACCGAAGTGCTTTGAATTGAATCACCTGGCAAACCATATCTGCTCATGGTAAGAAATCCTCCCCTGAAGTTGAATGAATCAGCACGAATCAGCAATCAAACGTTTGTAAAAATCAAAGAAACCCCAAATAGCATGAAAGGATATCAAAAGTGGATTCTTTAGCCGGTTTCTTTTTGCAGAAAAAGAGGGTGGCCCAACCCTTTCCACCACTTTGCTCATATCTGAGAGTCTAATGCTCGATCCAAGATGAGGGCACTTGCAAGCCAACCAACAAAGATGGCCTCGTCAAACGGAAACTAACGGAGAGGCAACTGGGCCAACCCCAAAAAATCTGAATCCAACAGAAAGGAAGGTCCTATCTGTCTCTGCAGCATCAGAAGCCGATCTCAAATCCTTGTGATCATGGCAAGCTAGGGAGGGATTTCATGCTGGTCACTTGTCGTTCAAAAAATGTGCAGTTGAAAAAGGAATGATACACAAAATGTCAAAATGCATAGGCGCTTTAAAAATAAAACTTCCATGTAAAACCCATGATGCCACAGTAAAAAAACTTACAGTAAGACTCATGCATCCAGTGACCGTGGTGGTGATCGGAAGTGTTTCTGTGCTCAGGCCAGGTAATGAAGGATCTTGAGCAATCTTCAGGTCGAGAAATACCGGCATCACATGCCACACAGGTAATGCCAAACCGCCAATGCATGTACCAATACCAAGCAAGTCACGCACTTCCTGGCAATTGTGCTCTCACATTAGCAAGCAACAAAAATGCGTTGGGTCAGGATGTTGCATTTTGTTTTGATGCAGAGTTTGTGATGTTGATACACTGAGCCCGCAATTCCTTCCTGAAACTGTATCCTCTTCTGCAGCCAGTCAACCCTGTTGCACCGTTTCACCCACTTCAGTTTGGATTTGTAAGCAAACCATGGCAAACCCTTGCAAACAATAAGTGAACATACTGTTGATGGAAGAAATCCTCCAGCCTCCAATAGATATTATAGAGAATCTCCCATTAGGGTTTCATATATTCAAACCGCCCTTCGAACTGCTGTAGGACTTCTTTCATCTACCTTAGGATGTCCGAAAGTCACGGACCCCCAAGGAACCGATGAGATTTGCCCCCAAGCCACCCCACTTGAAGCCTGCCTCCTCGTTTATTTCAAGCTCAACTTGTCCAAACTTGGGAGCTCCAGCTCGTGCACGACGAACCAGCTTCCTCGTTGCCAATGGAGTCGTGGCATGTCGTGTCGGCTTGAGACGAAAAAAGGGGAAAAATAGGCGTAGGTGGTATCCCCAACAGCAAGGAGGTTTGCACTTGTAAACTAGCAATTAATTACCACCTTTTCTTTGCCCAAGCAGTGTGGCAAAGTACAAAAGTATACTTTCAACATACAAAAGTATACTTTCAACGTACAAAAGTATACTTTTGTAATTTGAAAGTATACTTTCGAAGTACGAAATTATACATACTTTGAAAGTACAAAAGTATACTTTCAAAGTACAAAAGATGCTTTCGAAGTACAAAAATGTAATTTCAAAAGTACAAAAGTATACGTTCGAAGTACAAAAATATACGTTCAAAGTACAAAAGTATTCAAAGTACACCAGTCTACTTTCAAAGTAATTACAAAAGTACACTTTCAAAGTAGCAGAGTATAAATTCAAAGTACAAAAGTGAGAAAAAAGGGAGAAAATAAACTGCAGGAGAACTGAAAGGCAAGATGCGAACGCGACGAACGCAAGGGGAGCTGCCTTCCTTTCGTTAACATACCCATGATGGAAGTGAGTGCGCACAAAGACGCTGCTGTAGTCTCAAACCGGCCCACACGCAAACAGTGAGGGCGTGGCTGCGACTGATCAGGAAGCGCAAGTGCCCGTGCAGGTGGATGGTTTGTGTGAGGTGGCCGATTGCCAAACTTCACAAAGACAAGCCCCATGGTCCCTTTGGGAGCATCAAAAAACACAATGTGAGCCAAGAACCTTTGGGGCAAATTGTCCATAAGTGAGCTCATGTGCATCACTGACTGACATTCAAACGCAGTAAATTGATCTTGAAGTGGGATTGTTTCGGTCAGTGATTTCTAGGATAGGCAACTTTGACAACCTTTGACCATCTTTGGCCACCAACAAACCATGAGACTGCACGTCGAGCACCCACCCATGACAAATGAGGCCAGGACTGTGGCTAAGCGGTTCCAAGTTTCGGCCCAAGCAGGTTCAAGTGTTGCTGCATGCAGGAAACCTTGGCAGAAATTCCACCATTTTCAAGCGGTATCATTGAAACATAACTTGAGACCAGGCTACAAAAAGAAAGGTGGAGAGTGGAGGGAGTTCATAACTAGGACCTCACCTTGACTAAACAGAAGCTCGTCTTTTGAATGTTTGCCAATGTTTGCATCTGACTCGCCCAATATGTTTCGTGATAAAAGAATTCTATTGCCATATCAAACAAAAGACATTGGCCATGACTCATGACTGTTCATTGCATACCAGTACCAAACGTCTTTGCAAAGGAAGCTCATGCTACCATACATTGGCTTGTTCATTTACAAGGGATATTGATGCATCTTATTCATCATCTCGTTGTTTCTCAATAGCATCCGAATAAAGTAGCAGTACTAGAGCTGAAATCGAGGAGTGCTCGTGGGAGTGGGGATAATCGGATAACCGCGCTGTCCATACTGTATATGATCTTATTCGTGAAGGGACAAAGAGCTGCCTTTCGGGGTGAAACTGGTGTCGTTGGCGATGCAAAAGGATTGATTGTTTTTTTCAGGGAGATGAGATGTTTCACTACAGCAGGGGCCCTGCCCCTTTTGTTCAAGGCAGACCTCCCAGGTGATCGAAACCAAAGATCCCACAAGTTGATGTGGCTTGATGTGGGATGTGAGCATTTTTGTTTTCCTTCGCAAGTACCTTTGAATGAATATCTTGAACACCAGAAAGACACACCAAATTATCTACATTGCAACAGGCTGCAAGCATCCTTGGAAGGTGCTAAAGCTAGTGAGAACTAAATGTGCATCTGGTAGTATTCAATACCATAGAGACTCATCAAAGGATGGACTCAATGAAGGAATTTACATTTACTCTTTCCACAACCTATCTTCTCTGATCTTATGCCACCGGCTTCACCCGAAGTGTGTTGCACCCATCAAAGAGGCTGCATCCACTGGGCCCAGCTACATTGTTTGGCCAACTCCAGGTCACCCTCATCCATCAAGTTCGAGCCCTCTGACAGTAGCGTCATAGCCACTGGGTTCTCGTGGAAGTACCATGTCTGCCACCTGAGCCGACTTGAGTGCCATTGACGATATGTCTTATGTATATATATATATATATATACAACATATATCTGCATGTACATATGTTTGGCCCGTAATCTGTCAATTGTGGCAATTGGAATGAAAATACATTGTGTGAGGAATGGAGAGAAATAGTCATGTGAGGGTGTTGACAGTCAGGCTGGTTCCTTCGCTTTCGGTCTTTCTATGTGTTATCTTGGAACACTTTGGTTGCATATGATCTTTTTTTGCAGTCCTCATGATGGTATCGTTTGACCACCCCAAACTCAAAATATCATCACTATTGCCACCACCATCATCGTAAAATCGCCATCACTATCCTGATCATGGTTGCCAGCGGCATCGTTGTGATTGCCATTATTGTACCCGCCGTCATCATCGGTATAGTATGAGGTTACAAAGATAAAAATATGTATATATATATATAGATATTATAATGTATACATGGCGTACCCACAATCTATATTCATCGTTTGTTCATTCACTCATTCATTCACTCATTCATTCACTCATTCATCTATTCATTCACTCCTTCATACATTCAATTCATACATTCAATTCATTTCAATTCAATTCATTTCATTTCAGTTCATTTCATTTCGTTTCATCTCATTTCATTCATTTCATATACTCATTTCATGTCATTACATGTCAGTTCAGTTCACTTCATATCACGTTACTTAAATTCATTTCAATTTATTTCATCACATTTCATTTCATTACAGTTTATTTCATTCCACATCATATCACTTCATGTCATTTCATTTCACATCATTTCCTTTCATTTCTCTCTTGTCATTTCACTTTATTTCATCTTTCATTCACTCACTCATCCACGCATTCATATATCATTGTCCACCTAACATCTGTCCACATCCAACCTTTGAACATCAACGTCTGCTTCTGCTGTCTTTTAAGGCTCCGACAAGAGCCGTTCCAAATGCCAAGCGCGAGTGGCGTCTGCATTTGCCAGCTCATCTAGCAGTCGTTCAGACACTTCCGCCTGAAAAGTCACCCCTGGTGACAGTACTGGTGCCCCCCAGGGTCGATGGTTTTTTGACATGAAAAACGCTGAACAGACACAGCTTCGCAAGATTTCCTGGTGAACCGGTGTATCTTCAAGATTATTATTTACATCTAACATACATCTAGCACATACCTGAGAGGGGGGGAACGAAAGCCAGCAAGCAGCAGTGTTTTGTTAAATTCCGCCACCGGCCCACGGCAGAGAATATTAATAGTTCCAAAACACTCTAAAATCACCTGTTTCAGCCTCGGCGGGCCCAAAACATCGCATATTTGTTTAAATCCACAACCCACTCACGGGCGGACCAGGGAGGAATCAATCAGGCATCGTGCCAGAATTGCCTAGTGGTACAAAGGGCTGCAAGATGGCCCTCTGGTCCATCCTACTTACCACATAGGGCTGCATTGTTTTAGTCATTTTGCAGCACACCCCCTCCCCCACCCCCCCCTATGATTCTCGCTTCGTTCGCAGCCTACCGGCTGGCTTTCGTACTAGCAAAACTGTTGGTCTTTTGGAACTGCGAGTTGCGGGTTCCAACAGTCTTTTTGTTCTTGCCTGATCCAGGGTACTCCGCAACGACCCAACCAGTTTCGCAAGTTCCTGCATTTCTGTGTCTGCCGAATCATCTCCAAAAAGAACAGAATACCCAATAAAAGGGGTACAAGAGATACAGGATCCATTCAGATAAAAAGAAGACATGAAATACAGTACATATAGACACGAATTACAGAGGATGAATCTGCAATCGGGACACCCACAATTCCAAAACAAAGTCGTACAAAGTCAATGCACATACTGTATTCCCCCCAATTGTTGAAGTGACCACTCCCACCTTTAGTGGTGCACCCACTCGAGTCTCACGAACGGAGGTCGTAGTGGTCCTAGTCCTTGGAGGATTGAAATGGCTGAAAGTTATGACATGTCACGCCGTTCAATCATCAGCTCAATCATCCTACTGCTCATGGCTGAAATCCTCCACCTGGGATGCTTGATGTACGAAACACTAGCGTATGAAGCCCTCCCAGTTTATGATTTGATCCATCAACAGCTGTATCAGGTCATCGTCATTGAAAACATATGTCAGCTGTTCTGGTTGTTGTTTGGAAGCGTACAGTGATCACTCAGTGATCAATGATCCACTCGCCCACCTTTTTTTTGCCGCGTGTGGCAGGTTCATGTCGCTGTGGTGCCTCGAGCGTCCGATCATGCAGCACGCGGATTTGTTCAATCTTCGGTAAGTTTCACTAGCTGATTTCAGATGTTCATCAAACGTAGATGTGAATCTTGATGAGTTTGAGGTCCATGTATATTATGTATGTATATTATGTATCTGTATGTATATATTATGAAATATATTCTGTCGTTATATCTGGGTGAATCAAAAAAACCTACCATTTTTAGCAATTGGGCTTATGAATTTTAAATCGGTTTTGTCTAAACATGATACCCTCCTGGGAACCAGCATATCCCTTCCCAAAACACTTTTGAGTCGATGATGTTCCTTTTTCCAAAGGTGGGATATGTGATCGTTCCCTGAAGGGTATTCTATCTGACCAAAACTAATCCACCAGACCCTGATGCTTTCGATAATTTTCCACTGAGAGGTGGTACAATCGCTGAGTTGGGTTTTTTGGGTTTGAGTCCCCCGAATGCCAATCTACTTGGATCCCGGATAACTAACCGCTGGCATCTAAAGATTGATGGTTTGTTTGGTGATGTTTTCCCCTTTTCCAAACAGGGCATGTTCAGGTTCCAGCCGATACGCCCCTGGAAATTCACAAAGGAAGGTTTGGTTCAGATGATTTTCCTCTTCAAACCAGTTAACTTTTCAGGTTCAAAAGCCGTGAATTTTCCAGGGTGTCGTTTTCGGATGTCTTGGGAGGCTCATCATCAGCTGGTTGGGGTGTTCATCATTCCCCGAGGGCAACAGAAAAATTAATAGCAAACGTGAAGTTTCTTACGAGTGCTAAGCAAAGGGGTTGATTTGTTGAGGGTATAAATATACGTATAACAACTGTATAACTTATGACTATCATATAAATTGGCTAAACTGAGTTAGTTACCGATTTGGAATGCTTTTAGTAAGGTCTGGTCGGTCAGTAAGAGTTGCTTGCTCGTCGGAGAATGTTCATTCTGATTCCCAAACCCAAAGGGCCCCAAACCATCAGGAAACCCATAGCCAGCTGAACAAAACTATCAGGGATTTTTTGTGACGTGAGCCGATTCAAGCGGTTTCAACCAAAAAAACCCTTTGTTGAACAAAAACGGTGTGGAACTTTGACACCATGAACAAATTATGGCGTACTTCCAAGCTTCAACTATGACAATTTCCTGTCTAACCGTTCAACCTTTCAACTGTCTTTCACAGGCCCAAAAAGCGGGGAAGATGATTTTTCACGTCGTGTCGTTTATTGGTGACTAAAATTTCAGGCCCATCCGGAACAGGACGCAGGCCTGGGGAGGTCGTCCTGTTTTCGGGGGAGGCAAACGTGTATGTTTTTGTTCCAAAAGAAATTCAGCTAATGGCTAATTGGTGGTTTGCGGCCCGGTGGTTTGAGATTCTAGGGGTACTTAAAACCAATCCAAACCCAAACTCACAAACCAAACCAACAATTTTCACCATAAGCTGAGAAGTTGAGTACGTACTTTCTGAATGTTGACATGTTTTATCTCCATTTTTGAGGGGCAACACCTTTTTTTTGAAGAAAAAAACCATTCAAAAGCAACATCTTGGAGCCAGGGTACCCCGCTCCGCGCGCCCTTCACCCCCGAAGGAACTGACCCAAAATCATGGACCGTCGCTGAGGCGCAATTTTCAACCTGGTGTTTTTTTCTTGGGAAGATATTATAGTCTGTAACATATGGGTGTTTCCAAAATAATGGTACCCCCAAATCATCCATTTCAATAGGGTGTTCAATTATTTTCACCATCCATTTTGGGGGTTTTCCCCCTAGTTTTGGTTCAACACCCATATACATGTGAGTTGTATGCGTACATGACACATGATTGTGAGACATTGTGAGACGACTGGATGTATAGATCAGTAGATACTTGGGTTATAATCACGTACAAACATATAATAAACACCATACGTACAGAACAATGTAACAATATACACGACATATAATAGAGTTGTAATAGAGCGGATTTATCTACATCAGTGTTGTATGATGTGTCCCCCACCTGTCAGTCAAAGAGTCAAGTCCACAAGTCCCTTGGAAATAGATACTAGTACTGCAAAGTGCTGTACTTGACAGAAACAATGTACTGGCTCGTTTTGAGAGGATTCCACCCAATCTACATCAACCTACCATCTATACGGAGCAATTTTCCACCAAATCGAAACTCATCGACGTTGGAAAAAGGTCGCTACGGCGGTTTCTGTGAACGAAAAAATGGCCCCGCTGAAGATTTCATCGGTAACAGAAGAATCCATGAAAATGAAATGAACGGATGAAGAGCAAATAAACAAACGATATCATGGCCTTTTAAAAGATAGAACTTATCCAAACATAAATAAAACTCCTTTTGTAGGAGTGCAAGGAGCCAAAAGATTTTGTGGATTCACATAAATTATATGGGAAACATCAGTGCCTGAGGGGATCCATCCCACCGAGGATCCAACTCACCGATGGACCAATCATCTGAGGCCGCGGCCTGGTGCAAAGCTTGCAAAGCATAGCGCTGCAGCTGGCGTGACGAACTACTCTTCGCCAGCCTCACCCGGCCATTTGGACGTTGGACTCCTGGACCCAAATTATATAATCAAATTATGCATATGTACATATATCGAATATGCATAGTTTATTTATGTATTACATATACATATACGATATATAAATAATACAAAATTTGGCTCCTCACACAATGTCAAATGTGCCTCAATTTATGGCAACCACCAGGCCGAAGTATCTCACCATTTTGGAAGCTCTGCAGTGCTTCCATTCAACAAAATCCAATTTGGCAAAGTCAACAAATGTGGACTGCATCATTTCCCCAGGTTTCCCAACAGTTTCAGCACGGACTCAAGCTGATCCGCCGCCTGAGAACTGGAAGATGGAAGCCGCTACAGTCAAGATGTGAACCCATCTACAACTACCATTTAGCTTTGGATCAAAATGATTCAACCCCCACCCCCGCAATAAGATTCATGCTTGAAATATATGAATCCCCAACTTGTCATCCGAATCATCCCAGACTCGTCATTTTTTGGGACATTTTGTTGTCCAATTTCCAGAGCTTCGAAACCGTGGATCCCCGTGATCCCAAACATCCAACCGCCTGAGAATCGGGAGGCAAATCCAATTTTCCAAGTACTTCGATGGCACAACGTTTCACGCTCATCTGAACATCCTCCAAGGCTGCGTAGATCACCTGAGAAAAAAATTTGAGACGAGGAGAAATGGCATAATTTTGAACATTTCATTGACTGACAAATGATATAGAATTACAATATAATGATAATATGATAGATAAAATTGAAATTCAAGTATTTCGGTGAGACGGGCACCTGTGCTTAAAAATGGCACTCTCTCTAACCTAGGGAGAATACATCACATGTTCGTCCTTCAAAATAAAGGATAAAATTGATAATAAACATAAAGTGCACCTATATTATCATGTTCATAAACATATGTGATAAAGTGCTCCTTTTTCATAAACATATGTGATAAAGTGCACCAAGTCTTCAGATCTGAAAGGTCTGAGCAAATCTTTTACCTATCTTCTGATCAGAGACACTTCTTTGAGGATCTGCTGTAGCCAACCGGACCGTGATGACCTTTCCATGGTGTGCGGTTCATTGAGTTCTTCAAGCTCCAGAACTGTTGCAACATCTCTTGAACTGATTTTTTGGGTTGACAGCCTCTCTTGCTGCGCCAGGCTGCCCAAAGCGCGAATCTCAGATCAACGATGGGGCAAAACGATATAAAATGGGGATACGGGGATAACAGGTGCTTCAGATTCCCAAACTCCCACCAATTCGGACCCAACAACTCCAATTTTTCACCATTTGGTGGCAGTCAAGCTACACATTCTTCGCGCACGTTCCTGGTGCGAAAATCTTCGGAGTTTTTCGGAGAAGTCCCAGTTTTTCAGTCAACGTTTTGATACTTCAGATTAAACATGATGAAGTCCTAAACTCTTTGCAGGAAGATACCTGCAGTCTGAAGTATCCAGATACTATCCTGAGACCTGCCAATCTCATGCAAGTTTCCTAAATTGATGTTGAAACAAACACCTGCAAATGTTGACTGATGAAACCTCACCAGGAATTTCATGGGTGGAGCTTGACCATTTGATAGTGTTAGCCCACTTCAACAAAGCCCATCAACCTCGTATCATGGTGTATCACTTAACATCATCAAGAGACCTTTGAAGTATACCGTATACCGTATACCGTCTAAAACCTTGTGAAAAAAGGTGCTCTTTTGTGTGCTCCAAAGGTCTGGCAAAGAACAACGCCATAATTCGACTAGAATGACTCCAGCCTCTCTTCACATCTCGACTCGCGCAGCAGGGCTTGAATTAAACACCCGCGCGCCGTGCTCGATGCCTCATGCTCAGCTTCGCCCCACATGATGATATTATGGGCTCAAGGGGTTCTCCCGAAAAGAAGATAAATTGGAGTTACGTATAGATACGCGGCAATCGAAGACTCCAAAAGTGGGCATGGATGGGCCTGGGGGGATTGTTGTGGCGCTCGAAAGTAAAACCACCAAACCGAACCTGGAATGGAAAAACCTCAAGGTGGCGGTATGTATGTGGTTTGTGTGGTGCACTTCCTGTCACGTCATGTCGTGTAAGATATATTAAGATATTCTATATGGGTATACGCTGGTCTACAAGTGAAAAACGCTGGTTTGTATGGATTATAGATGTCCTTGTACCAGGATGTATCAGGAACCTGGCTCGACTTGTCTGAGACTTGATTCCCAGCCACGGAAGCTCTTTTGAAATACGTTGCCACACCAGCTGCTGCTGCTTCTTTGGTGGCAAAGCACTCAGAGCTTAGCAGTTTCAAAAGAGCAGCCTTGCAAAACAACAACAACAACAACAACAACAACAACAACAACAACAACAACAACAACCACCACCAGATCCGGACAAAGGTGCGAGAAGAATCAAGATTTTGGCTGGGAACCTCCGTTTCTGACTAGTTTCAAACTCAGGTCTTTTGCATGAACTCTTTGCGAGAATTCATATTAACAAAAAAGATGCCAAAATGCGCATTTTGATAAAAATGAGATAAAATGAGCATGTTTGTGCATCATGTGTGTTTATAGTTTATATGATCATGAACAATACACGTATGTACTGCAAGCTATTAGACACTCTGCGTCCGTTTGCATTCAGCTGCTTGGAAACAAAACAACGGCAATACGTTACGCTTTCCTCTACTGTCATTAAGTTTCATCTCTGTATTGTGGGTGATGCTGTACCGTTCGATAATCATATTTCCAATGTTCCTGTAGGGACACATGTTTTCCAAGTAATTTGCCTGCTTCTTTTCATGACCCAATTATCAAGTGTCTGCCAAAGATCTAAAGCTGCTTGCGCTAAGCCGTAGTCATCCTCCAAGCAATTTGCTAACTGCAATGCATGGCACGCGCCGTGCAAGCCCATGCAAGCCAATGCTTTTGCAGCCTCGGGCGAGAAGGAGAAGTTCTGAAGATCAGCGCAACGGAGGAAATTTGTAGAAAATGGACCCCTCGTGCCCCTCATGCGGCATTTGGTGCAGAGTTCACAATGGATACTCATGAAGCTAGGGGAACATGTTGAACAATGGTGACACTCGAATCAGCTTTTGGCCCAGATTCACTTTCAGCCACATCCACAACGTGATCCTGGCGTCACAAAAAGTCATCAGAGTTGCCGAAATGGAGGTACTCCTCCGTGACCATTGTACCACCAAGATGAGCGAAACTTCATTCACCCATGCCAAATTATCATCAGAAACTGAAGCTACCCTGTTTTGACTCAACTTGTTTTATCTCCTTCCATCCCTCTATCCACTACAAGTGCACCAATCCTCCCTTAAGCGTTTCCGGTGGGCCTTCAACAACTTGGACAATTGCAATGCTGCTGCCTCCCGATCCATCATTGGAGTCATGTCGTCGTCCTCATCATCGTTGTCGGAGGTAGGACCCTCGACCAAGCCATTCGAAGGCCTGAAGCCATGGAGGTCATTGTCCTAATTATATGGTATCATGATTTGGAAAATGCTTCCAAAAAACCACGTCGAAAAACATCAACCATCAGGTTAACTTAAAATGACAAAATCTCCAAAACCAAAATCACCTTCACTTGAAATTTCTTATATGGATGTTTCCGAAAATAGTGGTACCCCCAAATCATCCCATTTTAATAGGGTTTTCCATTATAAACCATCCATTTTGGGGGTTTTCCCCCTATTTTTGGAAACACCCATATAACTCTAATATAATTTTTGTCATTTTCCCTCCCACTCATTTCAACCTCCCACCTGTGATCCCCACAAATCTGACCATAGGTTTCTGCAGCTGCACGTCTCAAAGACCACTGTTCCAACCACAAGCAATTGGCCACCGTGTTGGCAGCCCAAGATGCGGATTGGCCCAGCATGGCCAAAGCTGCCAAGACATCACGCAACTCAGCACCATCAACCATACTTGTCCCTGTTCCACTTTGTAAGATAAAGAGTAAATCATCTGCGAAATGCTTCGCTGCTTTGCAACCTAAACGACATAAGGCTAGAGCTGCAACTCCGCGGACACGTGAATCCACATCTTGTAATCTTCTGCCAATGTCTTGATGAATCTGTGGCAATAGTCGAAGCACTTCTGGACCCGAACACTTAGAAGCCTGGAAAACTCGTAACGCTGCCCGACGGACATCTGAGTTTTCATGAGTCATCAAGGCAGCTGCTTGATGAAGACCAACCTAGCCAGGTGTTTGGTCTGTTAGGTCCTAATGCTGACTGAAGCGAACGTTCACCAAAAAACTTGTGAAATAATATTTTAGTAGTTAATCACAATAATATTGCTATATGCATGTATATGCTATACAACGCTGTCACACTGAACAAGTAAATCTTCCAAGTATATATCTACTAGTAGCTACAACAATTTCGAATCTTCATGATGGATGTGTTTGTCCAATGCCAGAGCCTCGCCCACTTTCCTCAAGACCTCTACAGCAGCTTGACGCTCAGATGTCTGGCCAGTGATGAGGTACGGAAGAACCACATGTGCTGCGACATCTCCCAGTAGAGCCAAGCCTTCAACCGCATCGTCCAAGACGTGCTGATGTTGTTGATCTTGTGAAAGCAATGGCGAAACGAGATTTGCCTCGGCTCAAAGGAAAAAGGCATCAAAGAAATTGAGAAGCGATCTGTGGGCATTGGCATCAACATGCGTCAAGTCAGCAAAACATATTGTATACATGTGTAATGATCATTCAACTGAAAGATTCGAAGTGCTGAGTGATCAGTCCACTCAAAATCAGACGTAAGACAAATGGCAACTTTCATTTTCCAGTCATTACTCTTTAGACTTTAAAAATGGTGTGCATAAAGAAACTCACTGTGGTAGAATATACTCAGGCTATTGCCATCTCATAATTTACATATCTTTAACCATTGTATTACGATGTCAAAATGGTCACATCAACAAGTTGCAATCTTCCCTGGATTCAAGCATTCGATCTCGTTGGCTTGAGCGGAAAGCTCACACAGAGATTTGGCCGCTTCGCCCCGAACATCCGCAACCGGATCTTGGAGACATGGAACCTTCAGATCTGGTGAGGATGGGGGATCCTGCATGCCTTTGAGGAAGGTAAAAAATACCAACTTGCAAAAAGGTAGATCATGAATTGAATCGTCATGAATATTGCGATATGTGATTGTATGTGATTGTCATCATCAAGCAGTGGTGAGTCCAATATGAATTCGACATTTCAATGTGAATCCTGTTTTTCAAATGGGTTCTGACACTGCTGACTTGGTGCAGTAGTAGTAGTAGTAGTAGTAGTAGTAGTAGTAGTAGTAGTAGTAGTAGTAGTAGTAGTAGTAGTACTGCCAATCATCAAAGTAAGAGAACGAGAAGAGTACCGAGACTCGTAGTAGCAACAATAATCATAGTGCAAGAAGAAGCAACTGTATTAGTATGTTAGAGTATATTTTCTTCCCGTTGTTGTTGTTGTTGTTGTTGTTGTTGTTGTTGTTGTTGTTGTTGTTGTTGTTGTTGTTGTTGTTGTTGTTGTTGTTGCTGTTGTTGTTGCTGTTGTTGTTGTTGTTGTTGATGTTGTTGCAAGCCTTGTCACTGGGGATGTTGTTGTAGGTGTAGGTGTTGGTGTAGGTGTTGTTGTTGTCGTCGTTGTTGCTGTGGTAGTTGTGGTGATTGCTTATGTCGTTTCTCTTGTTATTTATCTTAGTGTTTCCCTTGTTGTTTATTTTGTTATATCTATCTCAGATGGTGGTTGTTGTCTGCTGGTGGAGCCGAGGTTCCATTGCTGCTACACAAGGCTGGGCTGCTGATGGACCTGCATGGCTCAAGGCACGCAAGATGCATTGCCTGACCTGGCGAAATTGGAAATCAAAAGTGGAGAAAAGCTGCTGAAATGTGATACTTCTACAGAAATTATAAAGACTTAGTGTAATCATAGTTGAAAACTCCCAGTTTTGGGGATGTGGGAAAGCACTAAGAACCACAATACCAAACAAGTCATGTTCAAAAACACTCAATTCAACTCCGCGGAAAGAGTTTCAGAAGGTTCAGTGGGTGAACTTGAGACTCTGTCGAGTGGCCCGGAGAGCCAAACACTGGAAAACTCATCCTGGAAATAAAGCCAAAGTCGACCCCGATTTTCGGGGTCGACGTTGGCTTTGTTTCCAATGTATAGGAAAATACGGAACAAATATGAACAAATCAACCTTGCCATCCCACCTCCATTCTTGGATGGAATTCTGTTACCCATGGCCCTTCATTTCTTGCATGCTTGCCTTTTCCAGGTCTCATTTCTCCGCTCTCGCCTTGTGATTTTCATCCTGCAACATGTCGCCCACTTCAGCGATTTTGCTGAGGCGTTTGGTTGGCAGCCGTGCCAGGCCATCGGCAAAGCTTTCACGTGCTAAACCTCCAAGGCGAAGATCGTGAAGTGTGAGGGCTTCCTGGGCCAAGCAGGAATTGGGGCCTGGTGGTTTTTGAATTCAGTTGAGATACCTCCAAGTAAAAAATCAAACATTGGGGGAAAAGGAATAGATTGTCAAACGTAGATATCATCGGGTCATTCATTCATGGATTCATTTTTTGCAGAGGCTTGCTCTCTATACGAAGCAACTGCTTGAAGTGCAATGAAGAAATGTTTTGTGAGAACTTTTCACAGCTATGGGAGTTTGTGTGGTTTTTTGGGGCTCGATGCAGATGGCAACATTGAACTCTCCACTCTTCTCAAATATACAGTGGTTGAATCGGAATGTGAAAAAACATGAAACTAATAAATGATTCAATTGATGTTGGCAGAATGATTACAGTATCTTTTGATATCTGGGAAGCCATTCCCACAAAAAACTGAAGTGTATCTCCTTTCCACTGACATGGGAAACACCCCTTATAGACTATGTATATATACATAGAGTATTGTAGCTAGGAGATAGTGAGAAAAGAAAGAGTCGGGAAGGCAAACCTGCACTATAACAGTAGGCCTTGACACGCCAATCTCGCCAATCTAAATTTCCATAGATCTCCCTCATATTTTGGTTCGCCATCAAATTTTTACACCCCAAATTTCCAAACTGTCAAACTTCCCACCTTGGAATCAGCTTCCAGGAGTTGCAATGCCATAGCTTTCCGTGCCACTGAACCGGAACGCCAGATCCACCTGGAGTTTCTTCAAAAGCCGATCCAGGAGCCCAGTCCAGGATGTATAAAAATAGAGGTTAAACATCTGTAAACAGGGTACCAATATTATACCATTGCATAGTGGCATTGGTTTTAGAGCATGGACCAACCCGAATATTCTTTTCCGAAAAAGTTGAAGTCAAATGAAGTCACTTGGGTCGGATTCCCCTCCATTCATGAAAAGGTGAGTTGGATCACGATGAAAATTGCCCATGCTTGGACTTGCCTTCGGGGAATTTCAATGTGATCCTTGAAGTGTGAAAGCAATGTGCCTGGCTAACGCTTCAGAAAAAGAAAAAACATGATTGAATGAATGCTTCTGGCTGCTGAATCTCTGACCGTCACCATGATACAAACCTTCATCCCATTGCAAATAACCAAAGCTATCAGGTATCCTTTGAAATTCTCGTTTCATGGATCTCTTCACATCACCTTTTGTGTGCGAATTTGATTGGTTTTATGTATAGATCATGGTTTTCCAACCTACTCTAAACCCAGAACTTTGGGATTTGGGGGGGAACTGTGGGTGTGATTCATGAATGTTCATGATATCTTCATGATATCTTCTGAAAAAAGGCATCTTCCCATCCCAAAAAGCTTGTCATCTTCATCCCAGGCCGCCTTTCCACCACTTCCTGTAGCTTCTCGCAAAGCAAGAACCGGCTGAGTGCCAACAGCCTCACAGCCACCACGGCATCGTAACACCGCTCTCCACGGGAATGCGTCAGCCTAGCGGTTGGCATCGTTTCTCAGGTGAACTCCGGTGAACTAAAACAAATAGCACCTGCATAGCAGCTGAAAAATAGAGGATTGTCGGATGAACGATTTGTATGCGCGAACGTAACCTTTTGGGATGGAGTCCTTTCTGTTGAGTTTTTCCGAGATTTTTTGTATTCAGGTACACCAAGTGATCTCAATAATCAGTCAAACGGTCCCGCACCCCTTTTGAATCAGACTTTGCAGCTCGTATGAAAAAAAAGCTGTAGAACATACCAAGTATCCCCGAGTCAAGCACTATCCCATCATCAAACACCGCCAAACAATCAAAATGATATAAAATGATCAAACATTCTCAATGTTGCTCCTTTATTGCGAGACATTCCTTTGCTCCTTGGATCCCTCTAATGGACGGGATCTGAATTTGACATGGGCAAGATTCGATCGCAAGAGGGTGACCGGCCGCATGTCCTTGGGCACCCAGAAAACACTTAGGGAAAGAGGCTTGGATGTCCAAAATGTTTCCAGGATTGTGTTTGGCACTGCCCAAATTACGAGGCAGCATCTACAAGGGATCTCATTCTAGTCCTAGTGTTGTGTGCATGCGCCTCTTTGAAGTCTGATTTTCGGGCAAAGGGGAATCAAAACAAACAATGAAAAAACGAAAAACGCCCTCACAAAAGTCTTACTTTGAATTGTGAATGTTCAAGCCTCTTGGAATATCAACCAATATCAACAGAACAGGACCATCAAGACATATCAAGACCCTACATATTCACCTCCAACTTCCCAGCTTTCGCAGTCCTTATCTGGGAAAACTCCTGCAACTCCTAAGGGCAGTCGTGCACGTCCAGCGAGCCAGGCAAATACCACAGGGAGCAACCTACGACTTCCACGGCTCAGCCGAGCATTTCTTGGGATCAACGCCACGAGCTCTGCAATGTCACAACTCTCAGTGTCCTGCAAAAAGAGTAAGGGTCATCTGAAAAGGGCACTGTATGTACATGTAAATAATAAACTATTCATTGTATGTACGTACAGAACATATCATGTCATGTCATATCATGTCATATTGTATATTATCAATATCAAAACCCATAATATTGATGTTGACATCAAAAATCTAATTGTATAAATGTATCGTATCATAGTGTAATGTCTATATATATATCATATTAATATTCAATGAAATATCAAATTGCATTATATATATATCATCTTAGATCATGTTAGTTATATTGCAGTATATCGTACTATATTTATTGAGGAAGTCGGTTAAATAGATGATTTTTTTCCACGACGTGGTTTCGTGAATCCTAGGAAACCACTCAGGAGTTTCGTGACCTCCAAAGACATGTGTGCTTCCTTTGATGATTGGGGTTGGTTGAACGAATAGCTGATTCCAATTCTTTCAAATTGCCCCAAGAGAAAGGGATGACCATATATTCGAATACGTGTGCCTTACATAGGCCATATTGCACTATATAAGGCTTACATAAGGCTTACTTATTGCCCAAATACCGCTATAAGGGTCAGTGCCTCAAATTTAGTATCGTGAAAGTTCCTTTGACACTGCACTCTAAACCAATTTTCTTCGTGCTGTTTACTCAAACGAAGGTCCAAGCCAAGATGCGATGCTTCGGATCCAAGTTTTCAATTTCAAAATCATTGTCATAAAAGACTTTCGATCGTCCATGGTTTACCGGTATTTCTCTCGGTAAATGTTACAGAAGTTTACAGAAGCCACAACATCCCAGCCACATCCATTGAAAAGATCAAAGTCAAAGTCCTCATATCTGGGACATTCCCGAAAAAATCCACAGTTCTTCGCCAATTCTTCACTGCTGATCTGCAGACCTTTCGGCCGTCGGCGGTGTAGCTCTGCTGCAAAAGCCCCATGCCACAAGGTACGTCGTAGGTCACGACGCCGTGGGCATTGAGATTTCACCATGGCACCATGTCATGGGGAAAATAGCTCGGATTTTGTAGAATAAGTGGAAGCTGAGAATGGAAGGGATTCCCAGGTTTACACTTGGTGATGAATTTGAATCAATCTGCAGAACATAGAAGCCATATTCTGTCAGGTCAGCAGTTTTTAAACTCAGGAATGTGATACGTTTCATGTCCAAAATCCAAGATGGATTCCAAAATGTGTTTGAACCGTCACTGTAGAAACCGCTGACAAAAATTGAAGTGGTTACACTCCAGTAAACTAACATAGTAATTGGAAGCTCCACCCATGTTGATGGTATCTACCAGGTAAAATGCGGATTTTCTATGGCTATCTCAGTTTACCAGAGGGTATGGCCCTGAAGCAACACGGGCCCAAAACAAGGCCGCAACGGTCCAACGGTTTTTCCCTGCTGATGCCATCCTAGGAGCCAAGTGCTTCCATCCTCTGATATACCTTGCTGCTTGGAGACACTTACCTGGACCTTAGCTTGGCAGAGGATACCCCTTGGTATCATGATAGGCCCCTTAAACTCATCATGAAACTGGCGCAGTTTCAAGACTTTTTGTACCCTGATGCCTCAGCCTTTTCAAATCCAGTTCTGGAAATCCAGCAGAAGGTTTGTTGTTGGTTTGGATTGGTGATTATTCCAACAGTCTCTTAATCTATTCTAAGCATACTTCCGATCGAAATCATGGTTGTAGATGTTGATAGGTTTTTTGTGATTTTCCAAAGGCTTCCTATGGTAGGCTGCTAGCCCCAAAAATCAAGGTGTCCCAATTGTAATTCACCAATGTGGGCGGTCCCTTTGTGCCTTCTTGCGGCGGGTGGTAAAGTGATACAAGGCGATGCTGTTCTTAAGTTTTGACTACAATCCACTCCCGCATCAAAAAAAAATGTAAAAATATGTACTGTAAAGATCAAGGAAAAAAAAGTGGGACTGAACTACCTCAACTGGTGAACTGCGAGACCAACCAACGAAAGCTGCTAAGGTACGTTGGTGTTCCAATCACCAGGTCCGACCGTATCTCCTGTAGCCATCACCCCGAGTAGAACCATCGAGGTCACAACCTGAAAAGTCTGTTTAGTTTCGACATGTCACTGGGGGATATCATTGACATCAGTGTCATACAAAAAATGGACAAATCATGAACAGCAAGATGACTTGTGTAACACTTTTGTACTTGTTTTTATAAATCCGCCGACCCGGTTCGGCGTGCACAGTCTTCTTTTCTTATGTAGCATCCAAAATTTTGTCACAAGGTGCCCATCCAAAATCCCCAGTCCAAAATCCAAAATCCAAGATCCCCAAAATCCAAAATCCAAAATCCACAA
>DF239139.1:234272-262388 GCA_000507305.1 Breviolum minutum Mf 1.05b.01
GGTCAGAGGCTCGAATCCCCCCTGGTCTGCCTTTGGGGGCCACTTCAAAACCAACTGTATCGAATAGAGTTGGGGCAAGGAAGCAAATTGAACATTTTTTCAGAGGTCAGAACCCTACAAAATCACAGAAAAACCCTGACTTCCAACCCAGAGGTCAGAACTTTACAAAATCACAGAAAAACCCAGACTTCCAACCCAGAGGCAACTTCGTTGCTATGAACTTTTTGGCGCAAATTAATGTGGATTACCCGGGTCGGCGGCCACAGGCGCCAGCCTGTTTTAAATATTTTGCAAAATGCTCATTCATGATTGAGCATCATCAACCGGGACATAGTCGAGAGTCCATACATGTCCTTCCCTTCTGCTATCAATGTGAAGCATTTACCAACTCAACTCAATGGCCCTGAGCCCTTCATTAAGGTAATCAGATTGAACACTAGAAAGTCTTCCTGCACGACTCCCCAAAAACCTTAGATCAAGAATATCAAAACCAATGACCCTGGAATGTTGGGAAGTTTCAGAAAATGGTTCGTGACCAGGTGGCAAGCCTCAAAATACCCATGTCCATTCCGTTGTTCCCAATCTTTCCCAATCACTTTTTGAAGTTGCAATTGCTTATACTGATACTGTTCATCTGCCAAAATCTGGGCTGTCTGGCAATGGAGCTCACTTGTGGAGCTAAATTCGCTAAGATTTGGCTCGCTTTGGCAACTCCCAGCTGCAAGGTAGGTGCACTGCTTGTACTCCACTCCTGTCAAGTTGATGCGTTTTAATAATTAATATGTATTCATGGGTGGGAATCCAGCAAAACCATGGAATTGGCAATCGTTCTTCTTGGAGCAAAGCAATGTCTCGTGATGACAACAGCCTGCGCATGCCTGCGCCCTAAAAGTATATAAATTTCTTGTACATTTTGCAGGTGAATCGTTCTCTGAATTCGTTCAACCAAAGTTCCATCTCCAGTCTGGGTCAAGCTTCAATTCGAGGCTCCTTTCGTTGGGCATTCAGCTTTATGGAGCTAGAGGAAGATCTACCTGGCGTCATGAAAATCCACGAAAGATCCCCAATTGTTTGCCCTGCCCAGATCTCGGACGTCCAAACGGCTGCCTGGAGAAGAAGGGCAAATGAAGGTACCACACCAACAGCCTTGGCGATCACGCCATGCGCCATGTTGTTTTTGTTTGGTGGAGTTGATGAAGACCCATCATGACTTTGATCGTCTGAGATGATTAATCGTCGTCGTCATCATCATCATCATCATCATCATCATCATCATCATCATCATCATCATCATCATCACCATCATCATGATCTTTGCAGAACAGGAACTTGAAACTAAAGACTACAGTAGTGCAGCTGCTCCACCAGTTCGATGATTTTGTGCAGTCCGAGTGGCATGCGGAAACCGCTGCCAACAGGCACAGGCTATAAAGTTTTTCGCTCTTTGTCGGCTTGCCTTCGTACAGTCATCCATGGCAACCAACATCAACAAACCATAATTACCCATAATTTGCTACCACTCAAAAATCTATCTGTCAGCATCCCTCTGTTTGGCAACACACAATTTCTTTACCTTCCCATGCCTCCGTTGCTTTTCTCAACATGTGCTTCACTGCAAATCTCTTGGGTCGGTAGCCAAGTTGTTTACTGTTGCCATGCTGTAAAGGCTGCATGAATGTCTCAAAACTGTGATGTCCACATTGAAAATGAAAAACTTGAACCAAGTCCCGAACAGTTTCTGATTCAGTCCCTGAGCCCACTTTTTGTTGGTGCACCACTACCCGACCCTCAGATCTCTCACGCCTGCACGGGTGAAGGCCTGATCAAACCACAAAAAATGCACAAAAAATCAATACAAATAAGTCTCCCTGGGCTTTGTCCAAAGCAGATATATGAGCATATGCGGCATATATCAAAAAAAAATACACTTTGGTAATCAAATTGTGCTCAACATCTAAACTTGATTGAAAATTTCAATCAAATCGTTAAAAGAAATGTGTAACTGCTGCTTTTTCCCCATGATGCAACATTCAAATCCTTGGCCAACGGGTCGTCAATTCGTCACCTTCCCAAGCTGAGCTCGAAGTCGAAGTCGATGTTGAGCCATGGCACTCAGCTTTGGAAGTGCAAAAATTCTGACTCCAAGGACTCCTTTGATGTGTTGAACCTTAGGATGTTGCCTTTTTCTCATTTGAAAATATGTATCTTTGAAAAAAGGTAGTTGCTTATTGAGCTAGAACAAAGAATCAATGAATTGACTGATCATTGAACTTTGATTGTTTTTTGGGGGAGGGGCTGATGAATCTGATGGAACTACATACGTCGATCGGTGTCTGAACTTCATGCTGTTTGAAGACCTGCAAATTGGATTTCTGTTGGAAACCACCGTAAAAACTGCACCAACACAAGGCATCAATTGCGGCATAAAGGCTTGACACTCACCTACTGCTCCCCTCCATGAGAAGCAGTTGGTAGGTCTAAACTGGAAACAGCTGCTGTTGTCTGATGGTGTCACGAGTTGATACACCGTTGGTGGGTCGAATTTTTTTGGTCAATACTAGATACCAAAATGCAATTCTGCATGTATCTGGATGATATTACATGATATTACACGTCTAGATATACACACATGGAGCACCTTCGAGAACGACCCTTAACATTGAACCACCCCGACCAGCTCCTCTGGTTGGCCTGCCTGGGGGGGGAAAAGTGCTGCGAATCGAAGGAGGATTCACGGGGGATTCGGGTTGATGCTTCAGCCATCATAGGAAATTCCGATTTAAGAAAGGAAAAAATCACTTGGGAATGGTCATCAAGGCCGTCCAATCTATGAGTATACTCTCATGAAACTGATGGAATTTTTAGGTAGTATGAGGCTCTGTCAACAGGATTTCTCTGTCAACATACATCATATGTGTGCAAACGACGCGAATTATAAGCACCCTGAATTGTTCGGGTATTGAACTACACAAATCCAGAAGGCATCCAAAGCCAATCTGTGCGTGAATGGAATCATATTTAACCAATCAAAAGCCCGGAAATCGCTGATGGATGCCCAAGGCATACTGTTCAACCAATGCTTGATTTCTAGTGACATGCTTTGCGTCTTAAGCCTAGGCATGTCCTAAAGTGATAACTCATTCATACTTGGGCAGGAAACGTAACGAATGGATTTCAGGGCCCCATTTTAAGGCACACACAACATCTAAGCCATTGATAGAGTATGCATGCTGTATGGTAGTATGCCTACGTCTAGGCAGGCATAGCAACTCAAGGCCAAGCAAAACGGTGATGACTGTGATGGCCACCTATCCGCTTCACCCACCTCGCCCTCTAAACCACAGTGATGCAGAACGAAGAATTCAATAGAACCTTCAGCTTCCTGGGCAGTTGGTGTCAACTCGGTTCAGTCCCAGTCGTAGAGCCTGGTCACCCGGCATATCATAGCCTTCGTAGCTGTATGCGATACTAATAATAATCTGTGATGAAAAAAAACAAGGAGATAAGTACCCAAAATCCCTACAAAATCTATGAAACACGTGTGTGAACATGTAAGTCTCTATACACTATCTCACTTTTATTCATCTCATCCTTCAAATTCCATCGAAAAGCACTGGCGAATCGATCATCGATCCCTCGCCTCCACCTCAGCCCGTCCAAAGTGGCTGGGACCACTGGGCTCTGCATCATCGCTCCGATCCAAGCCTGGACCCTGACAACAGCGGCTTGGATATCATGGGATTCGTTGCGACCAATTAAAACCAACCGCAGTTACTCCATTCATGGAGTATCTATGCCAGGTTTTTTTTCTAGGATTTGGCTCACAGAAATTCACAAAATACATGGGATTCTTACAAAAGTTATCCAAAAGCATGAGCAACTGATAGGGACAAAAAGGATTTCTAACGACAATTTTACATCGACAACTTCGTTTCAAACTAGATGAAACTAAAAATATAATCTTATCTAAAGTCTTATTAAATCATGATGTAGGGCCACTCTTTTTTTTAACCGTTGAGTGCAGGGCCGGGGCCACAATCTTGCTAGTAGATTCAACGATTTCAAAGGGATTCGTGTGAATTGTGAATAATGTTTACTTATAGATGTGTAAATGTATACATGGACAGGATAATTTACACTCCCCGCCCCCCCAAAAAATATAGTTTTTAATTGTCTTCCCCTGCCAACCCTGCCAAAAAAGTATGTGTGTGTGTATAAATATATATATATATATACACATATACACATATACGTATGTATATGTATATAGATACTGAGTACCTCTATATTATACTCAAAGAAGCAACCGGGATGTTGACCACTATGTCTTGAAATTTTGCATGATGTGTATGCATCCAAGGTCACCTTTTATGGGAATGGCATTGGAGTTGGAGAGACGGGGCTCCCGGCCATGAGTTGTAAGGATCTCATGGCATCATAGTCCCGCCGCCGTCTGCAAGGCTTGGGAACTACTAGTCATTGGCGGTTTAGAAATATAGGAAATGACTACTGTCATACTTGGGGGAACTCCTTGGAGATTGGGGTTTGAGATTTGGATCTTTTTTGGCCAAAATATGACCACGAACTTGAAAATCTTCCCCCAAGTATGCAGCGGGTCGAAAGAACTTAGATTATAAACAACTTGGAAACCACTGAAAGTTGATTTTGCTGCATTTGGATGCTGCGGTATGAAAGTGACCTGTAAGAGGACCATGTCAGGTAGTTGAGTTTCTTCAACCTTTAACTTTACCTCATATCGCACTCAGTTGCACAATAGTGTTGCTGAGAAAATGACCATCGGATAAGTCCAGAACATGAGTTGCTGCAGATCATACGAACGCTTACTGCAATATCTTGCAATATCGAATCTAGACCCCCCCCCCCCCCCCGCTTTTTTGCACGAGGTTCTTCTAACCCACCAGAATGTGATTTATGAATAACATACAATAAAATTGTGAACCAGTTAAAGGCGCTACTTTACCCCAAACTATTTCAACAATCCTGTGCACCAACAATGTTGCTGGTATTTTCCCCACCGACCTGGGATCCGTCAAGATATCTTTGGCTTCTTTGATGCGCTGAAAGATCCAAGTTTCACCACCCTGGTTCACGTGAACAGTTGGGTTAGGTCATAAGGGATCCTCAGCATGAAGGGGTTGAGTTGATCCATATGCTCCACTGCTTTGGATGAAACAGATTGGTTTTGATATTTTGTGATACTATGTTAAGTTGCAATGTTTCTTTTGTTCAAGCGAAGTGTCACGAGTCCAAACTCTTGATCTGTCAAGGAAACTGTGATGTAGCCTGGAACCATACATGCATATGTTCATAATATCATTCATATCTATAAGTCTTTCAATATCATATATATATATATACAGTCATAGATATATATATATATATATGTATATACATATACTACACATACATGTCCTCATGTCTATCATCTTGGATGTTCGAAAAAAGCTATGGTTCCTTTGACTCCAAAAGTCCGTCCCACCTTGTCTGGATGCCAATCCAAAGCTAGGCGCCGGAAAGCTTTTTCAATCTCCTTGTGGAGGTGCAAAGAAAACCACGAAAACTGCATGACAGCAACACATGTGAAAGGTAACTGAAGCTCTATAAGGGTTAAGGGTGTTGAAACGTTTAAAAGATCTGTTGAAACCAAGTGCATACATGCAGCTCGCATTGCCCTGTTCGATTTTCACATCCTGTCCTCTTTCGTAGCACTTTCAGCAACTCCCAGAGTGGCGTAGTGGTCCATGAGATTGTTGATCTCTGGTCGTTTGGCAAAATACTATCAATCTTATTCATTCTTCATCCTTGTTTACAAGGTTCTCTTGTGAAACTGGTGGGATTTCTTCCAACAGTATGTTGGTGACCTGGTTGGTTTTTTTTTCTACATTGGAGCTGGGTTTCTTGGGGAGAACTTGGTATTTTCAATAAAAATCCAGAGATTCTGAAGTCCCTGAGCCAAACATGCAAACATGGCTTTCTCGGCAACAGCTCACCTCAAGTGTAGAATCTGGCAAGTCAGTCAAGCATCACCAAACGGCCAAGAAACATGCAGTGCTGCAATCAAATCATCTGGGCAATTTATTACAAACCTGAATTTTACGGCCTACTAAACCACCATTTGGGGGTGACCTCGGCGGTTTGGTCGTTATAAATCGCCTTTTGACGGCAAACTGGCATTATTTCGATCTGGCATGCTGATGAACTTCCATTCGGAACTTCGTGCAACACCAAGCAGTGAAACAATTCTGCAAACTCCACGATGCAGAAAAAATGCTCTGGCGGCAATACCAAGATCTTTGTGGTGGCATCGGTAGCATCTATATTCTATATATTTCTAGCCAAAAACTATCCACCCTTTCTCTTGAAATCTCCACCCACTTATACAATCGGAATTTCCAAAGATCGTTGCTGTTGCCCCATCTGTGTTTTTACAATCCCTATGCTGCAATTTTCCCACAGCACCATTACATGACCTGGGATTTTCGTATCAACCTGTGTACAATGCCATTATTATGCCACATATGGCTGCCTGGCTGGCACTAAAGCATGTCACTGAAATGTGTGACATCGAAAGTTGAACCTTCTTGGGCTCATGCTTTTGATGAAAGTGCCTTGGCGCAAATCCGTGAAGGAAGTCCAACATGATACCATCAAGTCTGTTGTGTTGCAGGGACCCTCTAAGAGGCAGACTATAGCTTGTCTCCAGTAGGCCTGCAGCACTTCAAGCGCAGCTGCCATGATTCATGTTAGCTAGTCTCAATCTATACAGAGGTAAGTGGTTTGATATACAGATCTTCCAAACGAAAGGCTGTCAAAAAAAACTGCCCACCTTTCTACGAAAAATCTTCCCCACCCAAAAAGCTCTTCAAATGTTTGAAACTCCAAAAAGTCGATGCTTGGAGAGGTGGTTTAACGGCATCAAATTCCCAGCTCAGAATCCTAAGATCAGCAAAAAAAACAAATGAGTAGATATGACATGATCATGTAATCTAAATATACTCCAAATTCTATATAATCGTGAAATAGATTCCCCCACCGGAACACCGCGGTGTTCAATCTCTACTATCAACAGGCTGCCATCATATCCTCCCATTCGTTGGAGTCTCCCTGTCGACCTCACGATGCTGCTCATAGGGACCCCAGGGTCTGCAATACCGTGGATCCTATCATCCCCAACAAGAGGCAAGTGATCAGGTGTAGAAAAATCTAAGACATTCAATATAGATATGATCTACCCAAAGTTACAACTATAGCTATTAGAGTTCATTAATGCTCTTCATTATAGGCATTTGCTCTTGTATGATGTGTTTCGTTTATGCATTCATGTATCATGATTCATTCACATAGTCTCATATGAGATGCTTATGCCATGCACTATATCTATCTATTCGTCACCTACTTCCCCTCTCCGACATATCTCAACTGTCCTTGCCGCATCCAATCTCTTTGATGATGTTGGTACTTCGCGGGAAGTACTGACAGCGACGAGGATCAGCATAGAGATGTGCTTGCAGGTATGCTACTGTTGATGGTTCAGAAATCCTGCACCACCAGGGATGTATAAACGCTTGTAATTAATGGGATAAACTACCTATCAACTGTTGCAGGATTTCAGCCATCAACAGTAGTATGGTCATTTTCTGGAGAGGTTGCACATACTAGCATGTCTCAGAAATGAGGTTCCAGCTACAACTAAAAGGTGAGAATACTTATGGAAGTTTCTTCATTTTCGGTAAGGAAAGCCAGGGCGACAGACTACACATATATCTAAATAATTCTCAATATCATAACAAAGCCAAAAAGCCAAACATGACATACACTTCCACATATCCAATAAGGAGACCAAAGTATTGACTTTCAGAGATTTTACCAAACGGGTATTTCTTCCTTTAATTTCTTAGTTCCCAAAAAGTCGGCAAGAAGGTCCGTTTTTGGAATAGAAATGAAAAAAATCAGAAAGCCTATTCCTTTTCCTCAATCTCCGAGAGTATAGACTCTGGTCATTGTTCAACTCCAAGAAAGTTACAACACACCCCTAGAGCACACCCCAGTCTATCCCCCTAGCCAACTATGAAAGAAATCCCTTTCTGGCCCGTTGGTACAGGTTTAGGGGTGTTCCAAAGGTGTGTTGAAACAACCTTCGATTAACCCTTCCCCTAGACCCCTGTGCCTGAATTCTTGCCTCTGAGCTCTGTCCCTTTGGCAACTGATCAAAGTCCAAGGTTGGAGTTGACAAAATCCGCCGTGGCAAGGATCCGGTAGCCAAGCTCAACTCCTCGTCTTGCCATGTTTTTGCCAATAGGATCTCCCCAAGGGTCGTAGGTTTACCAAAATGATCAAACATCTGATCAAATTAATGAAATGCGAATAAAACATAATGAAACCAGAATGGGAACAAATGTTTGCTATGAATTGCATCTTTGGGATTTGGAACGGAAACGTATGGAAAATTCAGGAACGTTCAAACTGATCATGAATCATCTGGATTCTGGGATGGGTTGTCATGTGATGTGGGGAGTCAGTCAAAAGTTTGCATGAAATGTTAAGAGTTTTCGAGCCTCAAATAAGTGATGTTTTTGTCGATATTCGTTACTTGTTATCATCTTCTAAGGGAGTTCTTGCATTGACCCAAACATGTAGCACCATCCAATTGTTTGGTGGTTTTAAAAAAGACGCAACCAAAAAAAACACGGCCACGACGTCCTTTTCAGCGATTTGGCTTTCGAGGACATTGATGCGCTCCGCGTGTTCACTTGGAAGGGTAGTTGGATCACCAGGAATCTCCAGAAGTTGCAGCCCAGGTATCCTCGTTGGTTCATCTAAGGCTTCATGCATTCATGGTTTTGTTATTTCCCATCTGGATGACAATACACTCAAAAGACTCAAAAGTTTACATAGACCTTTTTTCATTTCAGATTATATACTTGTTGATATCTAATTCAGTATCATATCATGGAATGGTGATTGACTTGATTGATTTTCCTTCTCGAAGTCTTGCGGTCAAAAAGTCCTCCGTTTTTTGGGCTTCTCTGGTGGAGGCAGTTCAGGGAGGGATTGTGACATCTTGGCCGTCGACTTTGTCCGGATCTTCCTGAGGGCATGAAATCTCCCATGGCCCGTGGTTTGGGTTAAAACACAGCTCTGCACTCAAGGAAAAAATGACAAACATGATATACTTCAAGGACATATCATATACAACATGATCTGGTTCGATAATGGATCAATGAACGCACCATTACCGAGTGTCTGTGGTAACGGTGCACCATAAGGGCACTTCCGCTCCACCAAACCCACGTTTGGAGTAGTCAAACATGCGTAGTGCCGCCGAGCCTGATACATCTGATGACAACACATCCGGCCAAAGAGAACGGGTCTCCCTTTCTGAAAGTAGCATCAATTTGAAAAAAAAACAAGATCTTTAAGAATCTTACAAACATTCACCATTGCCTATCAAATTATGAATTGGATGGAGAATATGTGAGAAAATGATCTCAACTGCCCACATCTTCACCTCATCCGCATGGGCACGTCGTAGTTCTCCAAGGAGGTCGAAGTTCACTAACTTCGACTTGGCCAACTCATAAGGCGGCAAGGCCTCCACTACAGGAGGACGTTTTCGAAACTTGGCCTCAGGTCATTGATAGCGGTGATAAGGCTGATAAGGTGTGCGAAAGCTTAACGGCAAAAAATCTACAAATATATATAGTATACAATAGATATCGTATAGAGAGAGAGGGAGAGAAAGAGAGACTATGTATACTTACATTATACATGTAATATGTCACAGAATTCGGTTTTTTTCGAGAGTACAAGATCGTGCAACAGCAAGGAGTGCTTCAAGTTGGGAAACGGTTTCCTTTTGACCCTGCCTCAGGGACGGCCATGGCATCAACTCCAGGTAAAGACCAGATGGCAGCAGGACACAACAAAAACCAGATTTCCAGAGCTTCCCAGAACGCCCACAATGAATGGCTTGGAACCACTACCCATGGGTTCAGATTGCAAAACAATTCCCTCAGATTGGTTCCGATGATTCTGGCCTAGAGCTGCCAACCAAACTATTGAAAGAACATATATCTCATAGATTATATATACATGGATATATGGTCAATATATTCCGACACGGACTTTTACAAATCAAGGATGCAAAGAATGTTTAAGAAAATTCAGTCATCTCTGGTAGTTGAGATCGAAATGTTCAATAAAGTTGCATCATTCTTTGATGTGTATATCATTAGCTACATATATTCCAATCAAAAAAGATTCAGAAAGCCCGTCCTGTCCATGGTGTTCCCCTTGAAACATCACCTTTTTTTCAGCAGCTCTTGAAGCTTATAGAGGATTGGATGTCTGTCACAAGGCCAAGATTGAATGAAAACTTGAAACAGTGAACGAAGTTCTATGGATTCAATGAGTCCCCCTGACAAAGTCTATGCCAACCTCTGTCTAGATCGGTGCGGGTAGGTCTTCTCAAGATCATGTTATGTTCATTGTCTTTCCAGAAGCAATGGAGGAACCACATCTTCCTCCACAAAGATTTACTGGGCAAATGAGACAAGGGTGATAGGCCACTTCCTCTGTACATGACTCTGGCGTATCGACAACAGGTACTATGAATTCAGATGTTGCAGCATGCCAAAGCAAGACAAAATGCAAAAAACGATTCCAACAGGCATCTGATGCCCTAGCACCTTTCACTGCTTTCAGAAGTTTCTGTGTCATGCTTGGCACTGCAGAAAAAGTCACCAAGAACCATCAATCTTTGCCGTCTTGACACGATTCCACATAAGCGTATTCACTCACCTCAGTCAAGCTCAACAGCATCAAAATGTAGGGACTTGGCATCGATAGCCTTACCGTGAATTTGAACATTAGGCAATTTCTACAAAGATTCACCAAAGAAATTCGGGACGAGAACGTGATCTTCTTTCAAAAAAACAAGTTGCAAGCTCAAGCATCAACTGCTTGTCTCACACGATAGAAAAAAATCATCCTTCCACAGCTAAGGCTCTCACTGGATCACCAAGACTTCTGGGCCTAAAGCCTAAGCAAAAAAAAGGGCTTGCACGATTCAGAGCTGAGGAAGATTACAAGATGTTTCCCAACTTGCAAATGGAAACAACATGTACTCATAATCATCAATGTTGAACATTGAAATTGGATGGAAATAGTTGGAAGTGGTCGGAAGATGAAAACAATAAAAACTATAACCTTTCAATTCATTTTGTATTTTGTCGTTTTGGGGCCTTTGCGAGTGGATCTTGAAAAATCCCCAAAATCAAGTGGGATAAGACAGGTGCCCCGAATGCGGGTTTGCCGTTTGCCTCACTTTCGGAGGACCCCCTCGGGTCGTCATCCTCCCATCCCTTGGCTTCCACACCTTCAGCTTTGGCCCCGGAGTGCTGATCATTGAATCACTACGACCTGAAAATTTGGGCCCTTTTAAAAGAATCAAAACTAGTTGGTGGTTTCAATTCAACCCATTTGAAAAATATGTTCGTCAAAATGGATCATTTCCCCAAATGTGGATTAGAAAAAAAACAAAAAAAGATTTGAGTTGCCACCATCCAGAAAACCTTGGATGGGATGCTTCAGGGGTTGTTTTGTGTTCAACGAATCTTTTCGTTGAATGCGGCACCTTTCAGCTGGGCCGAAGTGGGACCTCGGTCCCAAATCAAGAGCTCGTTTCTAGAATCCAGTCATGGCTGGGACGAAAAAAACGAATTGTAACATGGAGATATTCCTCTTCAAATCTGAAAATTTGGACTCCAACTAAAAATTGAGCTTCCCTGACTTTTCCCAATAATTTCCTGCTGAATAGTTATTGCATTGGAGTCGTTTTTGGTCCATTTTTGAGATATCCATATAATGATTCATCTACATGAATTGAGCCCATGGGAGGTCTTGTATTTTTTTTCAACGGATCCTATACACCCACCATGAATCGGGTCGGTTTGATAGAAATCTCCCAGATTCGACCGATCCAATTCTGAATCACTTGGTGCCGAACCGTCGTTCTCAGTAGATTAATGTAGATGATGTATCATGATACGACTTGAAAATGCTGCATGCAGTAATTGTACCACGTTTTCACATGTTGTGCAACAAGTATCCCCACTGGATGCAGACTGAGGTCGACATCTGATCCGAACCTCGTGGAAATGCATGGAACCGATAAAAACATCGGATTTTGCCGAAAAACATGGTGAAACTACCAGTTATGTTTTCATGTATATAATCATTGAACCATACCACTTTAAAGATTTGTCAATTGAGTCCCAAACGGATGCTTGGGTTCGAGAGGGTTTCGAGGCATGAATTAATAAATTTGCTGGTACTTTGCGATATTTTGCATATGTCATCTGTTTTCTTTGGGTGATGAAGTGGAATGAGCAATATTTTTGCGAAAGAAACGGTTGTTGCATCTAAGCAGCATCTGCTGTGGCGGGTCGTTCTTGAGACTCCACAGCGACATTTTGCGTAGCTTCCTGCAAGAAGGTATCAAAAAGCAACAGGAGGAGCATGGATGCATTTTGCGGAGCTGATGTGGATCGAGACTGCGGGTCCTTTCACTGCTACACAACTGGTACAACTGGTTGTGGGTCCTCTTGGCCAACACCTGCTTCAAAACGACGGAGTAGATCGCGAATGTCCATATCATCCTGGAGATGTGAGCGTGTCAAGCTGACAGCAAGCAGGTCTGTGGGTTGGTTATCTCGGAACCAAACACCCCCTGCTACTTGCATCTACTTGCTACGGCTTGAAGAGATGCACATCAGCCTTGTTTTAAGAAGACTCAAACACGAAATGAAGAAGCATCTCTGGAGACTGCGCTTGAAGAAATGGCCTATCGAATTGGAATAAAACCAAAAAACGTTGGTGTTGGACATCTGTCTTAAGTCTAAATTCTGCAGAACTCTCTGCATTCCAATAGGTTGCACAGCCGTGAAGTGTCATGTGCCCGTAGCCTCCCCCCGCTCGTGGTTGCCACGGCGTCGTCTTCGGATGGCCGCCAGCGGGTTCCTGGCAGCTCCATGGTATTCAATCCAAAAAAAAATTAGACAGCCAGAGGTCTCAAGGTCATTTCTATAAAATGATAAGTGGATTTTCTATGAAACAATTGTGCTCCAAACGTCTGAAATTGCGGTTGCCCACTGTTTGAAGGATTTCTTTCCTAATTATGGTGGCCCCACGGCAAATTGAACATCACCTTTCAGTGAATTTCAACCGGCAAAGGTACCCTGCCAAGGCCATGCCATCTTCTCCAACGGTGAGGTCAGAGGCACAGGCATCAGGTTTACCCTCAGAGCTGAACCATTACGACAAATGAGAAAGGTCGAGTTCAGAAATCATATGATATTCATGTATATACAACCATCAGTAGGCTCAGTAGACCATCACATTCTGCAAATCACCGGAAAAAAATGGCTACAAACCCGATTTGAGCTGTTTGCCGGAAGCAGTGTGGAGACAAAAGACCTTGCAATGAAGCAAAGAATCCACAAAAAACACAAGACACTGAAAAACCCTCCGCTGTTTGCCAGGCGGAAATGTCATGGTAAATTCGCAACTTGAGCTATGAGATTCGTGAAAAAGTGTGATGTGATATTTCGAAGTCTGGTGATTCTGGGATTGTTACAAGTATGGATCATCCTGGCAAAGACCCATGACTGTATCAAGGTTTAAAAGCTATCAGAGTTTGCGCTATATGTCCTCCTTAAACATCACAAAAATGGGTGGATTATCATCACGTTAAGCCATTAAGGGTGATGTGAAAGCCCCCAAACAAAAACTGGACATTCATCGCAAACCTTGGCTATTGATGGACAAAATGCTGAACCTGAGATTGTAACCCCACAATCCTGCAATAAGCTAACTACCACTGAACTGAAACTGGATAGATGGATCTTTTTAATTCTTTTTACATCTTTTTCATAGACTGTAACTGAGCGTATCATTCAAGTAAATCAAATGAAAACTTATTGATTTTGAAGAGAACATGTGAACATGCTAAAGCCGAAAACATGTGCAGACATGGCAGACAAACAGGCCATCAGCCTGCTACTGGTCAAGGAAGATGCACAGGTTGAACCACCAGAAGAAGAGCCCCAAACCTCCGTGGCCGTGGATGTGGGTATATACATGGTAGGGTTCTTTTCATTTTGTTGATGGACAAAATTTGGCTAACCGCTTCAGGATGGTTAAGAGACTGGAATGAATGCGATCTTCCGCGCTATTGCTTGGTGCAGGATCTCTTTCAGCGACAGTATTCATGTATCTCAATTGCGTATGACTTGGCATATCTCTGCAGCCACTAGGAAAACCAGGATGATGTCAAATTCTACTACAGTACTCTTGTCTGCCGTGACTGCGTGGGGCAATGGACCGAGAATGCAATTTCAATACAACGTTCTCCACCATCACTGAATGCCAAATTCCTCAACTAAAGTCGCCATCAACTCAGTGCTAGGGAAAAAAACAGGCGCTGCATACCTACTTCATTCAAGTCAAACATTTTTGAAGATCAAGATCTGCGCATGAACAACTTGCCTGGCTTGCCTGGCGCTTCGCAGGGAAGAAACCTGTATGTGGTCTTCGTGAGCTGACCTCGCAATCATTCCATGGAAAAAACCCTCGCAAAGCCATGGCAAAGCCAAACAATGATGCGTTTTGGAAGATCCCAACAAAAAATGTTTCAGGATTGTGTGCCGGTGGCAAAAAAAGGCGTTTGTCTTTGTTTGTGTGTGTGGTTGCATATTATAACTTATAACAACTTCATTATATTGAAACCTTCCTAGTCGCACTGGTGCCTGTCGGGACGATCTTGAAGTTCTGGATGTCCAAGAACCCCTGCAACGCGGAATGAAATGAGTTTGCAGGCGCAACTGTCAAACATTGTCAGATTTCAGAATAGGTGCAATGCCTACACTCACGTGCAAAGAAATGACTGTTTGTACATCCATAAACCACAGTGTAGATTCTGGTTGTTTACGGGAAAGAGAGGCATCCTTGCCGCCACTGCTGTTGCAAAGCTAACCAAGTCAAAGGCCCTTAAGATTAGTCAAACAAAAAGCCTACGTGTTTCGCCATCCAAACAAGAACATGGAACTCAAGAATTGACGGCTTTTGGCTTTTTGAATATGTTCAAATATTTCGAAGTGAGCTTCTTTTTAAGGAGGCATTTTCAGGTTCCACGTTGGTTTTTGCTGTGAGTTTTCGCTCAACCCTTCAGCTGAAGATGCCGCACCCTGAGCGTTCACGCTTCACTGACTCGATCACCAAATCCTGTGGAAAACGGCCACACAGTAGAATGAATCATCAAAAACCAAGATTAGAGCTTACATGTAGAGTACCTCTCATATTCTATGATAGTCTATAACTTGGATTCCCACGAACAGTGGCAAGCTCTAAAGATTGATACCGCACCGAAAACGAACAAATTGGTGATTTGACAGTTAGTTGGACTGGGATATCTACACCCGATTTAGCGTCTTCTTTTGTGGTGCCGGGAGCCAGCGCCCAGCGCCCCTCTGTGTAAAGGCCTTTGCAATTTAGTTGTTTATCTCAAGAAAACATTGGTGTGATATCTGTATACTCATGGATATTCTACGATACCCTGAGGGGAAGCTATGGGAAGCTTTCACATCCACCTACCCTATGCATAATTGGAACCCTGCAGAGCTAGCAAACAGACCTGCATAGTTTCAAGATATTTCCAGGACAATTGCTGCCCAACCTCCAAAAAACATCACCTGTTACACTGATACGTACGTATAATATAATCATATATGTTTACATAACCGTATATATATATATATATGCACATATGGTATCAACACGTCAACTTATATGAACACATATCAACATACCTCGTCTCAGCACAAGAATGGTCCGAAACATCGATGGTGTCACTTTCACCAATGGGAGTGGTCTTCTTTTTTCTCTCATTCCATGGTCTTGCAACCATACGTTGCGTTAAAAACCTCCCAAGAGGTCAAAGCAACAAACCGGTTGTCGGTCTCGCCGTGTCAAGGTGGCTTTTTCCTGACCTAAATCTTCTAACTGCCTGTGGTCAGTCGGCAACCATGCGGGACGTGCCCGTCCTGGCGATGGATGAGAGAAACCCTGAGCCACTGGAACCTCCTGACGGTACAAGAGAGGCTCGTTGTTTCGCTTCCGGCGACACCGCACTTTCCGCCAAAGTCTCCGAAAGCCGGTCCAGAGCTGTAGGACAATGAAGCACCAGGCAGCAAATAATATTATCATGTACAGCACGAAGACAAAGAAATCTGCTGGATGTCTAGCAATTCGTCCTGCTTGTGATGGAAGTAGTGCTTCGAATTCATCAACCAGTCGATTTGTAAATGACATTGATGGTTCGTGGAGAGAATCCAATGCTCGCTGTAGCAGCAAGAATGCTTGGTGGAAGATAAATTCCAGTAAATGCCACAGGTCTTTCTCCATTTCCTCAAAAAATGTCTCACACAAAAAGACATCGTCACCCGCAAGACATAGGTTTGGGCGAAGCCTACCCCGCGTACCCAACATATAGTAGGATTGACTCTATCTAAACTGAGTGAAAGCCTGCTTGGCCAATCAATTCAATCCAAAGGGGGTCAGATTGTAGCCCGGCCTTTTCCATGATTCTAAAGACAGCAAAGCTTAGATCACACGAGATCAGAAATGATACAAGACTTTGGAAGTGAAATGGGCTTGCATTGACCCGTATGTTCACTGACCATCCTTGCCACAAAAAGGCACATCAAACATCAGCTGTTGTTGCTCGACTTGCTTTAAACCAAAAAAATACACTCAAAACAATCCAATCAAATCAACCACCATGGCCTATCCAGCAGTTGTGTTGACCCAACTGCTTCTTCAAATTCTTAGTGGAACTCCCACACATACCCAAACAACTAATTGCTGGAACAGCATCGATTCCAAAAAGGCGACAAATGAGACGAAGGATAGTCCGGCATGGCCACAAGACTGGCGCCCCCAGCGTCAAAGCCAAGTAGAACCTGGGGTGGGATGGAAAACATCTGATACCTGGGGGAATGTATGAGATGATGAGGTGTTTAAAAACCCTGTTTCCTGAACAAGCTATCTAATGGAAATTCATCGTCCAAGAGTGGTGCAAAACCAAATATTAAATACTGCCCTATGAAGGGCAAATCAATCAATGTTTTCATGCGCATGGTTTTCAAATAGCCCTGAGATCTCTTTCGTAAAGAGAAATATGAGGGCTTCACCAAACTATTTCGCAACGTTCAATTTTCAGTGTAAACGTCAGGAACTCGACTTGAAGAAAGTTTGTGGACACAGTCACAATCCCTTCTCTAAGAGCTAGCTACCTCCAGCAAAGGCAGTTTCATCCGGAAATTTGTTCAACTTATATTCTCACCTTTTTGTGTATGCAAACCTGGCCCTGTCTCCCCGGACGTTCAATTTTCCCTCCAAGTAACAGCTGCATAACAAGTTGTGAAAAGAAGATCCAGTAGATTGTGATCAGCAAATCAGCGGTCTCAGACCTCGGTCCAGAGCATCATTGCCACATTTTTTGCCATTCCTTGCAACCCACAAATCTATTAGAATCTATTAGAGCATCATGAATCACCTGTGAAGATTTTTTTTTACTGATGCCGGATGCCAGCCACTCAAAAAACTCTTTTTTTGTATATCTATATTGTAATGGCTGCTTAATGATTTTCAGAGCGATTCCCAAGCAAAGCAGCAAGTATCCCAGTATATAAAGAATGAGGATGGGATCAAGAAGGTGTTGTTTGATCCCTAGATCAAACATGATCAAACCAATCAAAGCCGAGTCACAGCATGTAGGCACTTACCAGCGGATCTTTGGCTGGCGAAGGAGATGCCGTGGGGTCTACGACATCCACATCCTTTGAAACTTAAAGAGTTGCTCTCAAGATCTGACCCGAAAGACAAAATGGAAATGCCTAGCTTTGTCGTACTTTTCTTTTGCAGAAAACGATTGACTTTCCGAGAACGTTTCAAAAAGCCAACCCTTTTGTTGTCACATCTTGTGACTTTCATCTCACCTGAGTGTCTGAGACTCTCTCTTCATGGATGGGCATCAGTGGGTTTCCCAGCAGAGGCCCATAGAGTATTGGCACCAAACAAATGACCAAAATTCGTAACAGCCAAGCACATTGATCTCCATCTGCCGCCATTGGACAAAGATCTTAGCCAAAGTGGATTTCTAGCAACAAAAAATCCTTGAAAGACACACGGTCAACACACAGTCACACAGAAGTGAAGATCCTCTGGTAAATGAAAATCTAAAGTTCGGAAAGTCACCAAATTCAATCTTCAAAAGTTTGGTTGATACTTCAACTAAAGCTCAGGAGATAGTATTAGTTGAAGTGGTGTACTGCTGTTGCTAACATTTGATGGATGTTCGGAAGATCTCCTTCACAAACAGCACTCGATGCAATTGCAAGGCACTGACTGATCCAACGGACAAAGAGCCCAAAGCTATTTGAATGGTGCTGATACTCAAATTGGAATGTCCTAAATCACCATATCATGAATATGCAATCAGCGTTTTTTTGGGATAACTCATTGAGACGCTTCACACTTCCAACCGCATGAGAATTCCGCTGGCCTGCTCTGTTGGACCGTTGAGCACCTGACAGCTGTGCTGTCAATGGGTGTGACTGAGAGGTGAGTCCTTAAGGCAATGAGCTTCATTGGTCAAATCATGCCTTGAAAATAAACATCTGGAAGTATCCAAACTTTACAAACAATCCAAAAAAAATATGAATATCAATATGAATATCTCAAAATTTGCAATCACCCGCCACCCACCCGATACACATTAATCAAAGTTGCTTGAAATGGGGTGATTTCACTAGGCAATCAAAAGAATGACAATACTGTAGATTTTTGCGCACATCGTCACGGACCCTCTCCAGACTAAAGATTTGTTTGAGGGTTCTGTGTTCCATTTCAGTGTTCACAACGTTGCACAAATTTACATGCTCTCACGAGGAAGTATTGGCAGAACCAAGCGCATACTAATCGTGTTTTCTCTCTCTGGTGCAATTGGAGTATGGTGAATTTGCAGCAATAGGCAATAGGGCCTTTGGATTAAAGTCTGTTGCCATCCGCGGACTTGCAAAGGGCAAACGCAACCCTAATCAAACCTGTTTTCCTCCCAAAAGAACCTTGTGAAAAGAAAGTCGGCGTAACAATCGTCAATATATTCTCAAAAAATACATGATAAACATTCCGAAAATTGCTCCATTGCCCCGGGGTTGGATGATTACACCATCGAATGGCCGCGCCTTCTCCTGCTCATCTGGGGAAGCAGTGACCTTTGCCTCAAGAATCATCCAAGGTGACACCCCATCGTGGGAAGGATGCTTTACGTCCAAATGCAATGTGTGATTGATGCTGAAAAATTGGTTGAGGTAGATCTTCATAAACAGCTGACAGCTAGTGGCAATTTCTTCGGTCAAATGTTTCATGTTTTTGTTTGCTAACCATTTTACCGACTTCGATTCATGGTTTCTAATGTTATTATATATTGAACTAATAACCCCAAAACACCCTATGTTCCCCAAACAACAAGAAAAACAAATAATTATATATATATATATATTCGAATCATCTCTATCTCAAACATACGGGAAGTCTATCCGTTTGATAAGCTGAGCTCACCCCAACCGCACTCTCACGGAAGGTGTCCACTGCGCTCAAACTATCTACCTTCATCCAAACGACAAAGACGAGGAAAAAAAAGGAGCTCCCGTTACCTAAGACGTAACAAAAATGTAAAAAATAGATGATGATTGATGATTTTCAAAACGCCGAGTTTCATAGGGTGAATCTTGAGTGAAAATAAATCTAACAACATCATGGAACAAAAATAGACCAACATATCATATAATATCCCGCTGGAACCTGAGTCTTGTCCACAGACACTTTTCTGACCTGGCGCAAATTGCGCGAAACCTGTCGCCCAATCATTGGTGGAAAAACTGCGAAAGAGGTGAAAGGATTGGAATGGAATTGACAATCAACATAGTTTCACAGTTTTTAGGGTAAAATATGGGTGTGTCTCAAAATTAGGCTTCCATGGAGCCCCCAAAATCCATCAGTTTCCTACTAAAATGAAGCATGTTTGTACTTGTGGGGACTTGTTGGTTGGAGCGCAATTCTCATATCAAAGACTGGTGAATTTGTTCACATTCATGTTCATATGCCATGTTCACAATTTTCCCCAATTGCTGATGCCTATAAATATCTCTCAATGCTACAATCCAATATGATCCAATCTCAACAGACATGACGGTGGGACCCCTCCCGCACGTTGGCGCAATTGTTGCAGGGCGCGGTCGCCTGAGATAGATCTTCCGGTTCCAGTACCAACTTCACATTTGATAATCTTGGTTCACATACAAAATTTGGACATTTCGGAGGATTTCACATCACAAGATTTGACAATCCTTCCAATTTCATATCATTGTCAAATCCTCTCAGAAAAAATCACGACTTGTTCAGCTGCATCCTGGAAACCCTGGACCCAGGACTCTCACCACTTTCATCTTCGACCAGACCGCGACGAGCTGGCACCTAAACAATAGGTAACCACAGATTTCCCACGATTATTGGAAGCCAATTCTGCTTGAAGATTGCAGTTGATGAACATTTCAATCTCCATCTCTATGATCTTTGCCTTTGCTGAAAATGATGTATATGGAAAAAGTCTACAACCATGTGCTTGATTTGACATGTTCGGGGAGTATTAGATTTTCGGGTGGAAATGTCAACTTGCAAGGTAACCAACTGATGATGTCAAGAAATGCTTTAAATGGTTTCAATAAACCACCTCTTCATCCCCTGCAGTAGGAATGCCACTTGCATTCCTCTGGAAGCCCATCTGAGAATAAATACCTTCGCATTTAGTTTGTCCATTTGCCCAATGCGTTTAATATTAATTCAATTGCCCCAAAACGTCCGGTGGTTGGTCTTGACAATAGAAATTCAGCTCCGTGAAAGGGCACAATAGTAGAGCCATTCTTCACTGGATGCCTGTATTGTTAGACACTCCTGACATTTCCCGTATCTCCACCTCCTCACCAATGTAGAAGTGCTGCGCATTCTCATCTACCTGACATCTGCAGCTACAAACAAGGAGACATGACCCGGTTGGCATTGCAAAGGAGATTCCAAATTTGAACATCATCGGTTTTCAGGTGGTATGTTCAACATTGGGGACGTAAGATCTCTTGTGTAACGTGTATCGGTGTATTGCTGGTAAGTAATTCAGTAGTTCCTGGACCTTTCATGACAATGGCAGCAGTAGAAGCCAAGGGCCAATGTTGTTTGAAGCTCTTCCGCGCCTCTTCACCAATAAAAAAATGTTGGCTAGGACTCTGCACCTCCAGAAAAACAAACAGGGGAAACCTGGGAGAAACTAAGGAGATCGACAACGCAATAAACAGAAATTTCAGAAAAAAGATTAGCCGAGACTACTCATTACATACCCGAAGGCCTACGCAAAGGAAACCCCTGGCATGGACCTTTTGCTCAACTCTCAAATCTCGTTGGGGTCCACGTTTGCTAGACTACCTGTATCTTCGTGGGTGTTAAAAACATGTTGAAGCTCAACTTCAGATCTTTAGATTTATGGTTGCCAGGGTCTGAGTTGGCCTTCAAACATCAGTGGATGGACATTGGAAAACCCAGATTTCCTTGGCCAGTCTGGCACGAAGTACAAATAACAAGCATACGGCATCATTTGCTCAGCGCATGTGTCTTTTATTGGGATGTTGTTCCCCAGAATTTCCCAGACCATCACGGATCACTAGCCACAACGGAGCCTCTTTGAGAAGCTGCGACACACCTTGGTAGATGAAAGTGGAAAGTCATTCATAAGCTGGCCTACAAAAGGATTATCGAAGAACATGGAAGATGTCATTGAATCTGAACTTTACGGCTTTACGAAGTACTATGAGCAACAAGCAATGCTAGTCCCTTCCAGCATGTCACATATCCCAAGTAATATCTATATGCTGCAAAGATGTTACCCTGCGAGTTGAGCTGCGTTTTGCTTACCTTCAAACCTCCAGCAACACGTTCGCAATCTCTAGATGTTGAGGTCCAGTCTTGACAGATCCTCATTGCGCGCTTCAAGCTCCTTTGGGTGAAACACGAAAAGCCAGTGCGGTTGCAGGAAGGTAGAAAAGTGTGATAATGTGCCAATCTACACTTGATTCATGTTGATTCCCATCAGCACTCGTTCTCGCCATTGTCATTCATTAATTATTCATCGTCTCCCCATATAATATCAATGTTTGTTTGAGTTACATAAACTTCAAAAACATCTCCAAACATTCCGGCTTGGTCATATCGCCCCATGTCTCATCACACTCTACCAATCCAGGACCAATCCAAGGCATCCCCATACCCATCGCCTTGTCATCTTCAGAGCTAACCTCCACGGCCTCATCACTGTGGATCTCGATGAGGCCACCCTTATCCTGGGGTCAGTCCGAAGACACGGGGAAACACTCCTGTGACAAAATCACACCTTTCCAATTTAAGGATCTTTAGCAATAGTTTCGTTCAATGATTGTTTTATGTGGGGTGCAAAGAGGTATACTTAGATGTTATCTATTGCTGTCTCATGATACAGGGGAAGTACATCCTGCATTCCTGCATCATCTGTCTTCTCTTACTTTCTGGCCAAAATTGATAATTCATCATAATTCAACCAGGGTGCAGGAAAACTAACTAGGAGTTCGTCTAATCAAATCTAATCAAGCTTCCAAGTGCTTCATGCTCCCGACCTTTTTACTTCCCAGCTATCAAGCAAAAAGCATCAAAACGCTCGGCCAATTGGTCACGAGTCTAAGTGAAATAATCAAAATCATCATCCTTCGCATCTGTGGCATCTTGCAGTGTCTCAATTACACCACAACTTGGTGTTGATTGCACAAAACAAACATAAAATCATGAAAACCTTTACTACAACTCGACAGATTTCCAGCGAAAGATCGTGAATATGGATGTGATGGATGTGAGATTAATTATGCAGAAAATCATGCAAAAGAATATATCAAAGGATAAAGCTCATCCTCCACCATAATTGTCGTATGTTTGAAAGTTCCATTGGTCCCTGAATCATGATATAACTTGGGTGATTGCTAAGTTGCTTGGGGGACATGTTCTCCAATCAGCTGCGGATCTTTGCTGCATCAAATACCGTACTAACAAGAAATGGAACCCTGTGGAAAAGGAAAGCTGCAGCTTGGCGCCTCGTGTCGCGGGAGGCTGTCCAAGACTTCTATCTGTGGAAGTGCCTGATGACCGTCAGCTCTCAGATTCTCCCACCTCTCACTTGTCAACTTGTGTCAATAGTTAAATGAAATCAATAACATCTAGCTTTCCCTTTCCTTCAATGATCACGGAATCTTGTTTCCTGACAAAAACAGAAAATAACCTAAGTATACCTAAGTCATCATTGTCATTGTCGTGGTTGTGGGGGTGGCGGTGGTCGTCGTCGTTGTCGTCGTCGGCGGCGGCATCATCATCATCATCATCATCATCATCATCATCATCATCATCATCATCATCATCAAAAATGCAGCCCGCTTCTTCAGCCTCACCTCAAGAATGCATTCCCTTGTCACCCCTGGAAGCTTCAGGACAGGATTTGAACCTCGGTAAGCGCATACCAACATGTGCCAATTTCTGCACAATTGTTATATTTTTGGTCAGAAACAAAAGAGAGAGAAAGAGAGACAGAGAGACTTCTGTTGAAACAGCATTCGTTCATTCGTTTTTGAATGCTGCGAATTGGAATCATCAAGAACTTCATCATCAACATTATCAAACTATACAACAAACATCAACAAACAGCATGGCTTCACCTGTTTTCGCTGTTGTTTGTTTCTAAGATCCCCCTTTTGTTGGGAACATTACTTGATCTTTTTTGATGAAGACTGAGGTCCGCAACTCAGATCTAACTCACGCAGGGAGGCCACGGCCTTCCGAATCTCTTAAATTTTTGGTGACCAGTTGGAGTTCAGGGCAGTTACGCTGTTGTTGTTGTTGTTGTTGTTGTTGTTGTTGTTGTTGTTGTTGTTGTTGTTGTTGTTGCTTAAGTTCAGGTGTGTCCTTGATGGATGTTGATTCATAGGATTTAATATGAAATGTCATAAGTTTTTGGGTATGGTTCACCATTGATTCATTGGGTCACGTTTGCTTTCCGGTATGGTTGAGAATCGATTCATTGAGTTTCATATAGTGTCAGTATTTTTGTTGTATGATTGATTGCAGATGATTGCACGCAAATTGTCATAGTAATTACATCCTACAAAAAACGTAACCTGGCGTTGAAAGTATTGACATGAGTGGAACGTCACAACGCATCGTCCCATCGTTTTGGTAACACTTGAACGGAGGCATGCGACGAATTGAAAAAGAATACTCCACTGCATGCATCATTTCGAGATATTTCGACAGCTCTTCACGATATAGTCTCAGACCTCATTGCATGCGTTTCTTGCTAAACTCCATCATTTCAGATTTGGGGAATTGAGGGAAGAGATCCTGCACCAGTTGGTCAATATCAGAACATCCCACGTTTCATAATATCTCAGCTGATCAACAGATTTTTGTTTGATCAACATCCTTTTCCCATATCCAACCTCAAGGGAGGTCACTTCATCCAAATCATCCACCAAATTTCCTTCGAGGTCCAAGATCTGTAAGGTCTGGCAGGTCACCGGCTTGGTAGAACGGTTCAAGCTACCTGGTAGGATCATGTTCTCTGGGACTTCCAGGTATAGGGAGTACGGAAAACAATGTTGTCTTCTGATTTATATGGGTGTTTCCGAAAATGGTGGGGGATATCCCCCCAAATCATCCATTAAAACATAGGGTTTTCCATTATTTTCACCATCCATTTTGGGGTACAGTACCACTATTTTTGGAAACACCCATATGTATACCTGGAACACAAATGGGGCCCCCTGTTTTGACAGGAAAAGGTCCCTTGTTTTGGAGGGTTGAAGCCTCAAAATAGAGGACAAACATGTTCCGAGTACCGGGTACAGTATTCATCTTTGTGCCCTTTTGTTGGTGCCTTTGTAAAAGTCGAAGAAGTGGAGTGAAATTTTTGTCTTTTAAATCAAGTTCATCAACGATGCAAGTACCCATTTCAAGATGACTTGAGCTTTCCAAAAAAAAACATCCATCAAACATGATTTTGATATAATATTATCACATGATATAGAAGAAATTTTGAACTACACTATATCACATCCGGCATCCACAAAAAAAACACCACTTTCATTCAATTGGTTCATTTCTGACTCCTCCCCCAACAGCCACGTGGTTCGCCTCGTGTGCCAATAAGGGACTTAGGTCTTTGATGTCATTGAAGGACACATAGAGCTCCTGTCACACCGCCCACGATGGTTCAAGGAAACCCGGACAATTTTTTGGGGCAGGAGATATAAACCTGGAACAGGGAGGTGACAGTTGGACAGGTATAAAACATGATCCAATAATTGTCAGAATCTCTTTTGAAAGAAATGGCTTTTTACCTGCTGCCTTCAAATGGAAGTTCACTGCTACATCTGCCACAGTCCACTAGTTGTAATGGTCTGTGCAATCTGTGTTTCCTCCATGTGTGTATCATCCCTCTTCATTTCTGAAAGCCACCAAATGCTGAAGCACCCGACAGAACTCTGGTTTGACCATTTGGCATCCCCCCCACTCACTCCCCAAAGTCCTCCAAGACCGGCAATGCCGTGATGCCTCCAAGATCCTGGTGTCACCATGTCAAAGCAAAGCTGACGTTCGAAGTTGATAACCTGAATACCAAAAGAAACGTCTGCTGCGTTATTACTGCGTTATCTATTAGTTACATCTATCGACAAGTCATAGCATTGAATGCACGTAAGTAATATTGAGTTACATGTTTACAGATATGTATAATATTATGGATATGTATGTTGTACGGTATAATATACACACCAGCTCATGATCAACTATATGAAGTGGGGCTTCCTACATCCAAATCCATCAGCTGGAATTTCTGTCGATTCCTGCCTGAACAAAGCAACGACAAAGCCACAAGACCTGGGCGAACATCATTGGATCATCGAGATTTCCCAGCTTGAAAAACACCACCCATGCCCATGTTTGTGTTTGACGGGCTGATGGATCATTCCGCAAGGCCACCAGCTTAATGAATTTGGTGTAGATAGATGTGATATGACATGATATGATACGATATGATATGATACAAAACGATATGCAATGGTATGATGTGATAGACTATGATAGATAGATAGATTGTCCTGCTGTCATCCCAACAAGTGCCCGTGGGACTTCTTGGCCATCAACCACATCTACAAAACAAACAAAATACAATTGAAATGAATCTGGCGTGACCCCCTATGATTGTTGTCGCGTAACTGCCAGTGATTGGCCCTTAGGCAAAATCTATATCATCACTACAAAAGGTGTTCTTGTTCCTTAAAAAGACAAGTCTAATACTAGAACACTCATTGATGTTTACCATACAGCTACACAGAATCGGTTAACCCAGGAGGTTTTCCAAAGTTGGCCATGTCACCTTGAGATTCTGCAGGCCGGTGCCCAGGTCACGCACAGTACCTCAAAGTTGAGACGGTTACCAACCCGAATCCAATTCGCTTAAACAACTGGGCATGTTGTATCATACTGTTGATGGAAGAAATCCTGCACCACCTGGGATGGTTAAAACCCTATAAATAATGGGATAATTATCATCCTTGGTGGTGCAGGATTTTGTCCATCAACAGTAGTTCAATCACATCTCGTTATCCTTGTTCCAATCCTGCAAATTCAATCATCATCGAATATCTGTCGAGTTTTCATCATTTTTGTTCAAATACATTTTTTTGCAATTGGGTCCCTTCGGCGATCTTCAGTTTCATTACGTCACATTTATCATACATATATACATATATATACATATACTATACTACAAACAGTCATCATAATATACTTATACTTGGCATCCCCTTTCCTGAGGCTGCGACATAGGTGTGACCCACTCAGCCTCAACCTGAGGCTGAACAATCCATCAACTCGATGGTGAAAAAACATCCCCAGCAGTCCATAACTTCAACCAAAGCAGCTGCTCCAGATTGGGTAGAAGCTCCCCAAGGCATTCAACCTGCAGAAAATCAACATCAACTGAACAAAGGTTGGAGCTGCACAGCAATCCTAAAAAAACTTGTTATAACAGTTCATCCAGACCTGGCTACTAGCACTACCACACTAATGTACAAGATACATGTTGTTTTGCACTTCATGCTCCTGCTATCTCTCCAAAAAGCATTTCGCGCCAGACTTCCTCCAAAAATGAAACTGGAAAATCTGAAAACAAAGGAATTCTGCTAGACTTCCTCAAAAAGAAGGAAATGGGACCGTTACAAAATACTACTTAACTCCTACCCTAAAACATACTCTAGCAAACACTCCAACGTTACCAAATACTGCACCTGCCACAAGAAGTGACACCCCAAGGTCAGCAAATACTGCGCACGTCACGCAAAGCCACGCGCCAAGTTCACGAATATGTTCTTTCTGTTTCTTTGATTTCTTGCATTTTCTGTGAAAAGTCATTTTATCATGTTGTCTCTTTCTCTTTATGTTTCCGTTTCTTTCTCTTACTTTTTCTTTATATTATATACTACTTGAGAACAAGGTGTGGACGAAAGCGAGGTGCAAGCTCACTGCATGCTCTTTTTTCACAACAACAACATTTTCACAACAACAACAACAAGAAGAAGAAGAAGAAGAAAAAGAAGAAGAAGAAGAAGAACAAGAACAAGAACAAGAATAAAAACAAGTGGGGCCACAGCAGGCCTTAAGGATTAGGAAAACAAGAACAGCAACAGCAACAAAAACAACAAAAACACCAATACCACCACCACCACCACCACCACCACCACCAACAACAACAACAACAACAGCAACAACCAGAGCAACAACAACAACGACAACAACAACAACAACAACGACAACGACAACGACAACAACAACAACAACAACAACAACGACAACGAC
>DF239139.1:265184-305990 GCA_000507305.1 Breviolum minutum Mf 1.05b.01
TGATGATGATGATGATGATGATGATGATGATGATGATGATGATGATGATGATGATGATGATGATGATGATGCTGATGCTGATGATGATGATGCTGCTGATGATGATGATGATGATGATGATGATGATGATGATGATGATGCTGATGCTGGTGGTGGCGGTGGTGGCGGTGGTGGTGGTGATACAGTACTTTGACATCCCCATCTGCACCATTCTGAGGTCGCTTCTCAGTAAAACATCCTGCCGCAGTGGAAGGATGGGCAAGTCCGGCCGGGACATGCCTGGCATGTGGCATTGTTTTGGCCATGAGAAGCAAAGAAAGCAAATTAAAAAACGGTATAACCGGATGTGTGTAACTATTAGTTGATAAGTATGCATGCAGCGTGAACAAGTTATTTCACTTGCCAAAACCGTTCAAATTATATATTATCATATACTATCATTTCACCTCTCACAAAAATCTGAAGACTGCCAACCATTGCCTTGGTTTGCCCAAAGCGCACCAAAGGCCTGAGATGAAGAGAATCCACCCAAGTTGATGCACTGAAAATCCCCCCCCAAAAAAAAATGAACTCTCCACGGTTCACTCACCATCACTCACCCAATTCTCCGTGTCTTCATCATAATTCCGGTCTTCAAAACCTGCTGTAGTGTCGCTCTGGTTTCTTCAGGAAGGCACCTTGTCCGGCGCTTCCGCATTCCACATCGGAGCCAAGATTGAAGCGTCATTCCATGCAATTCGTGACTGAGGAGCAGCAAATCATCAAATCCTATCAAACCATGCGTTCTCCATCCCAAAGGACAAGATGCTACAGTTTGGTCATGTTTGCTTCCTTTTGCCAAATCATTGAGACAAACAGAGACCATAGTCTTGGCATGTGCAACAGAATCAGACCGGCTCCGCTCTTTTTCGACACCTGGCTCAAAAGTTGCGAATTCGGTTTGTTTGGTGCCTGGAAGCACTGGATTGATCTGCAAAACAAAGACCGGACCCTCAGGAAACACTGAATAACTAGACCAGTCTCTGCATCAGGTGTGGTGTCTTGATTCTTGGTGTGCACTGAAGGTTCTTGAAATGGAAAACGATCTATGACATGCAGCCAAATTAACATTCAATTTATCACCCTTCCCCAATCTTAAGAGTCCACTGTTCTCTGGTCTTCACCATGGAACCGTTCAGAGATTAGCGTAAAGCCGGTTCTTCAAGTTCATGCCGCTGAATGAAACCCAGGCACAGCTCTGGCACACGAATGCGCAGTGCAGCTGCCGCTGCCTCAAATAAACCCCCGGTGCTGATCTGGTCTTGGCAGCACTAACGACCTACTTTCTGGCTGTGCTTGTGGTGCATTGTGGACATGCATGCATGTCGTCCAGAAATGGCTCCTGTTTCAGTACTGCGTCCCAACGCGCGGGGCGTCTCCATCATTTGACGTTTCTGCCTGTACAACATGTCGTGGTTGCCAACTGCTGCAGCAGCACATAACACATTGCTGTACTGGATGGCCGTGTGCATGTCCACTGACAAGCACCCTATGTCAGGACATCGAGGGAAGGAGTGGAGGCTTCAGACCTCCACATCTGAGAACTTCACAGAGACACCTCGCTGCCTCCAAGAAGCTTTGACCCCCTTCTATTTTATACCTTTACTTTATTCGTCTGATTATGACTGAAGAGAGAAAAGAAATCCACTGAGGAGCTTCTCCAGGACGAGGTCATCTGAGTCAGTTTCCATCTGAGTTCTGAGTGGTGACCTTTTGGTATGCCATCACCAAGATGGCCTGCACCCCTTGCATCACAGGCAGGGCAACTGTGATAGGAGACCACGTCATAGTCCATCTCGCTTCATAGCAGAAGATAGGGAAAGGCCTGAGCTCTTCCAAGAGTCTCATCCCATCAATTGGGAGTGTCAGGCTCAGTAAGGTCAACGCTGAGACAGCCTTAGGGGTCTTGAGCCCACAAGGTCTCAACAGGTCTTCTGCAGGAAGAAGTTGCTCATCCAAATGGGCCAGCTCAGGGCCAAGTTCTGGAATGCCATCCACAAACATCTCAAGTACTGCTCTCAACACAGCTTGCTGCAAATGCTGTGGCAGTTGAACATTGTAGTTCGTGTCCCTGCAAAGGATCAAGTAGCTGAATGCACCAGCTCAACCAAGAATCTCACTTGGGAGTCTGTGGAAGTCCAATTCCTTCTTCACAACGGTGTACTTGATTGGTGCTGCGACGACCTCATCTTCGGAGCGATGCAATGAGACGCAGTCGCTGAACCCACAACAAACGCCTGTGAGGTCCTGTCGCTGCAATCTCTTGTTGTCATCGAGTCATCAGGGCATCCACTGCTCATCATCACCTCATTCTCCCCGCTATGGATTCGCCCGAAACGTTCCGAGTCACTTCTCCTTTGAGATCCGATGGAAATCTGTGCAGGCCCTGCGCTCCTCGCCGCGGTAGGTTGCTACCGAAGGTCCGGGCCTGCCGAAACTTGGCAGCCAGCTTGTAGCCGGTGCAGGCCCATCATCCCGTGCTATGAAAAGCATTGGAGGAGCTGGTATCGCAACCACAAGCTTCAGAATCTTCAGAAATGAACAGCTTTTTCGGGAAACTTCCTCTGAATTGTGGGTGCGCGAAGCCAAGTTTCTTGGGCACACCATCGAATTGTTTGCACCAAGCTTTCTGTTGATCTCAATACATCACCTGGCACGTGATTCACAAGTGATTGAGATACAGATACAGATGTGAACACACTTTACGGTTTGATGCTGCTGGCAGAAATTGAACTGATCATGATCCATTCAAAATGATATATGATATATGATATTGTATCATACCTACTCAGTCTCAAATGATATCTTAGTTGGACACTGTTGTAAAAGCTTCTGAAGGCTACAGCATCTTGGACCATGACCATCACCAAGCGTCTTCCAATTCCCACGGCTCCACAGCCAGGAACCTGCGGTTGGTCTTGCAAATTCTTGGACTATAGAAAATCAGCTCCATGAAAAGGCACCCAAAATAGTTCTAGGATCTTCACAGGATGCCTGTAAAGTTAGATATTCCTGATATTCCTGTATTGCCCGTATCTCCAAACCACTTCACCTCCTCACCTATGTAGAACCGCTGTGCATTCTCTTCTACCTGACATGTGCTGCTACAAGGAGACACATCTGCACCTTCTTACAAAAGCCTCTAAGATCTTGCGTGTATCGAGTGCTGCAGCATTCTTCTGTGATGATTTCTGGTCATCTTAAGTTCAGCGAACCATGACACCATTTCTGCGGAAGCAGAAAGGTCCTACGATGGGCCATCCTACTCTTGCATTATGTTCCATATTGATTCCGATCAGGACTCATTCCAATCATTATCATCCATTGCCATTGACTACCATCCATTCTCATCCATTCTCATCCATCATCCATTATTGTGGACCCATTGCTATCAAATCATCTCGCAAAGAAATATAACCATCAACTTAAGTCACCCAAAAAAAAACATCTCTAAACATTCCTGGCCAACCGTCGTATCATTCACGCCGATTCACGTCAGAGGTGACCTCCATGGGACCTCCACGGGCACCTCCTAAACGATGGCTGCTTCAGAGTAGATACACGACCCACTGCAATGCAACATGTAATATCATACATTCTCATATAGTGATCATGTGTATACCTAGTATTTCACACATGTATGTATATATATATTGCAAATACGTGTATGTAGTAATAACTATTTATATATACGTCTGAACTCCTTATGTTGGGGATGGTCATCCCAGCCTTGATAAGGAATGATTTTTATGCGTGTATAAACCCCTACTATTGGGTTGATTACCATCCCCTACCACAGGGAACCAATGGGAGTTTGGCCCCAGCACATATATACTGTATTGTATTCTGGCGACGCTCGCAAGATCACATTTACTGATGTCGGGATCTTCCCTGGCGTTAGCTTCAAAACGTCATCCTTGCATCTTCGTGAATAGATCTGCGTATGTCTGCGTAATAGCACAGGGGGAACTTCCATCTAAATCTCATCCACCGTAGATCTTGGATGACTCACTCTCCAGACTTACTACACTTGTCAAGCGAGGCAGGCATAGCAACAATGGGACAAGACTCAAACTTGCAAGTGCCTACAACAGCCTGCGTCTTTGCTCCCCCTCCGCTCGAGGTGAATGGGTGAAACTGTAGCATTTCTACACGAGTTCGCCTAAACGCTCAGCCAGTCGATCACAAATCTTGGTTGCATCATCTATATCATCATCTTTCAAGGCATCTGTTGCATGTTCCAAGCGTCTTTGCAGATTTGAAATGTCATCTTTCATCACATCAATTTCAGTCTCCAGCTGCCTTACAAATCCACGATGCTCCGACACGGATCGTTGCTGGCGATCCAAAAAGTCCACCAATTGGCGGCAACCATCGGCACCACCTTTGAGTGCCAGTGCTGCCCCACCCGAAAGTATAGCAACTGTTTCTGCACTGATACTAGCAGCAGCTGCTCCCTCCACGGCTGCGCCAGCTGCAGCTACAGCAGCTCCCTCTGCAACTGCAGCTGCTGCGGCTCCTTCTGCCACTGCTGCAGTTCCGGCAGCCACTACAGCGCCTTCGGTGACCGCTGCCGTCCCTGCTGTCAAAGCAGCCCCTTCGGCTGCTGCAGCAGTGCCAGCTGCGGCGGCACCACCACTAGCCAAAGCTGGTAATGCCACAGCGGCAAAGGCCACCACAGCACAAACAGCGAAGACCTTAACACCAATATCATAGCCTTTGCTAGTGTCTTCGGCCTCCCTTTGTAACAAAGAAAAATCATCCTCGAGTGATTGGATATCAAATTCCAGGTCCTGAGCTCGTGATTCTTGTGTTTGTAAGATTTGTCGAATGTTCAACAGATAATCTTCCACGCTCGCCAACTTTCGACAAAGCCTGGCTGGTCTTTGACTGGAAGGCACAATATCATTGAGATCTTCCACGCAATCACGGACATCTTTCCTGAACGAGCGAGCAAAAATGAAATCAATCAAATATGGGATGCCTGATGCAACACATAAACATGATATAAAAATGTATCTAGTCTACAATATCTCTAAAGTTCTCTATGATATTTACAAATGTTTATATATGTGTATTATATTATAACTATATATGTGTATATATGTAGAATGACTATACAATTTAGGAATACAAAAAATGAGAAATTTCTGAAGGCAAATCCAAAAAACTGAATTCTGGAGGTGGATGTTGAAATATATTGTTGAAGCCCATTGCAGCTTTGTTGCAAATCCATGGTCTTGGCTCTTAATTTTGGTGGAAACTTGGAAGCCTCACTGTCTCTAAGAAGACCAGCCAATGCATTTGACAGTGCCCAGACTTGTTGCTGATAACTGTTCATTTTCACCCACCAGATTCGTTCTCCTTGGCTCTCGTCGAAACGAATAGCTGCCTTTGAAAGAAGCCTGGATACTGGCACCAAAGGCCTAGGTGATGCACCTGCGAAACAGGTGTATTCGAAGTTCAGTTGGCCAGGAGAGCATGGAATGGAATCCCTATGCTCAGGAAGAGTCTCCTTGACCCAAAGAGGACCAAGTAGAAATGCCATACACAAGGTGAGACGACGCCATCTGCACCAAAATCTGGAATTCCCCATGAGGGGCGAACAAACAGCTCCAGAAATGTCAACTCTTGATGCTTTCTTGAGCAAATTCCTGCCGCGGCAAGTGTCATAGCTGACCACCTGACCAGCATGCTGATCTACCAGTGGTTCAAAGACTGACAAGATGACATGCTCAAATCACTGCAGCTGTGGCCATAGTTGCCACTGATTGTGGAAGAGAGGTCACAGGTACCATTAAACTACGTACATTAAACTACTGCATAGTGTTGCTCAACTTGGATGACCCTATAATTTCAACACTTGGAGTCTATTCTGGTCAACTGTCCATTCAAAATAGTTCAAAGACTCTGCTCGGACCACACAGCTTTCCTTTTTTTTCGTTCTGCGCACTTCTATCCCAAATCCTTAGTCAAGTGGAAAGTGAGAGCATCTCCGGATCTGATCAACAGTCTCCCTGAACGTGTTGCTGTCCTGATATGTTGGACTCCCGAAAACTGATTTGAAGAAGTTCCGGTGTGATGACTTTTTCAGAACACCTAAACATCCTACAACAGTATGATTGTATGTTATTATGTGTAACATATTCATGTACTACATATTATACATCTTAAATACATGATCCCTGTTTGCGTTTCCCTAGCCCTCTTTTCACTCAGCCCCTCGTCAATGTGATGACACTCCAAACTTTGAGTCTTGCAGCATGTTTATGCATTTTGTTCCCTAGACCCTCCCCAACAGTGCAACTTACAGATTGTTGACTCTGTACGGTGGTTGGGACGGTCCCAGCACCATCAAATTTGAAGCATGCTGCCAAAACACGGCAAGGTTGTAAAACCGCATGTGATCTGTCTTTTCTGGCCTATGTCTACCAATAGGTACCCATGCCGTTCTAGATCTTTCTAGGCTCATCTTCATCTCTTTACAGTATATCAGTATATCATCCATCTATTTCTACCTAACATCGATGTAGTACCTCATCTAGTCTTGTATTGACTTGCCTTGTCTTGTCCTGTCTCATCTTAACGTAGCTGACTTTGCTTTTCTTGTCCTTATCCTTATCCTTTCTATCTATACACGTAGTCCATAGTCACCCTCTCCCACACTAGGAGGATCGCAGAAGCGAGAAGGCGTTGTAAGCACAAAAAGAAACATTGAAAAGGAACCACGACAGATGTTTGTCATATCATGAAAAGGGTTGAGATTAAAAAGAAAACAAAAATCCAAGGCTAGAAAAAATGCATGTTGAAGGAATCTATCCTATCCTATCCGTCGAAGTTTTCCTTTTCTTCGCTTTTTTTCTTACCTTGGCCACCTTAGCTTGCCTTGCATTAGATATCTATATAGTTGTTTCCTACCTTCTCTCATCTCATCTCTTTCTGTCCTCTCTTGGCTCGCGTTTTCTTTTCTTGTAGAGTTATGTTGCCTATCCAATACCATCTTATACTTATTTTGTTCTATCTATAAGCCCAAAGCCATAGCCCAGTGTACCATGGTGCGGTGTGCATAGCCTCTTAACCTGCAAGATATGATCCATCCACAGGGGGGTGGGCTGGCTTACCAACCTCAATAGATACACAGCCCGAAACGCGACACACCAAACATGTCTCACCAAGATCAGAATCTTTGTCGAGGTAGAAGTCACGTCCTAAAGCGATCCAACCATGACCCAAAGTCCGTCGAGCGTTCGTGGAGGTGCGCCATTCCTGCGACAGACAAAGGGACTGCTTTCAGTATCGTTTCATTCCGATGAAATTGTGGTCTCTATGCATGCAAATTGAACGAAAACTATGGATGTCAAACAAAAAGATGTTTTAGAAAATGAAACAAAGAAAATAAAAGATGTTTTAGTAGGGCCACATCACCACATTGGTGTGATCAGTGCAAAACAAAAGTAAAAAAATACAGATGCTGCCTCTTCCTTTCGTTCACCACTGGCCGGCTCTGTTTCACCAGATCCAGCTTGCAGCAAGCGCCAAACCTCGCAAGATGGGTATGACATCAATCTCGCCAAATAAATAGTTCACCAACTTTGATTTCATGATTTCCTTGTAAAATAACGGGGTAATTCCCCGATTTCCTGATTATCCTACGAAACTACCTCTTGATGTGAGGTCGTGTCACTATTTTTTTGACCAGACTACAAGGGAATCAAGAGATCTGAAGGGTAAATGTTTGAAGGCTAAAATGTGTGATATCTAAGTATCATGAAATTCATCTGCAGTGCACCATACTTACCATCAAGGTTGTCTATCTTTTTTGATGCTTCTGATGTTTCGGTGGCCTTTGTGAGGAGCATTCCCCTCCGGGTCCTGGCCTCCCAGTGTCCTTGGCCCTTGGCCAGCATCATGGCATCCTATGTCAAGCAGTTGGTGTCCATGCTGCTTGGATATGTTTGGATAGCACTTTTGAAATCCAGGAGCAAAGCCAACCAACCAACCAACCAAATCGATCCCCTTTTGGGCGATGGGAAACAAAACTTGCCGACGAAGCGTCCTCCCCGAAACGGTTGCGGCGGTTGGTATCTGCAGATGCTTCGAGAAGAACTTTGACAACCTGCTGTCTTTGCAACAAAAAAGTCCAAAAAGTCCTCCACATTCATTCAAACCAGTGATTGGTATTTAAAAAAATCACACCACTAAACTAAATTGTAGTCTGACAGGGAGATGCTGATTTTTGAATTTGGATCCACTGAAACCCAGCCTCTAAATGTCCCCATCTTGCCGCACACATCAGTGGCGAGTAGCGGCTGCCACTTCCTGCTGGACCTTCAACGTCCGCTTTGGCAGCCAGCAGCAGCCGGGAACAATGAAGCCGGCCACTCCACGCCGCACGAATCAATGGATACCAGCCATTCCGCTCCACCTGCGCAAAAGAAAGCAGGTAAGATCTTTCTGGGAAAAATCTTTAAAACTGTTGTTCAAAAAATCTAATCGTGAAAATAAATGTGTTTATGATACCTTATATAATCTCAATTTCAAATCATTCAATTCGGCTTTCCAGCCCGCATCTCATAGAGAACCTGCTGCACATCTGGAGAGGCACGAATCAGCAGCTGCAAGATTTCCTCTAGGCCGTACTCTGTGGCCCAGGTCAATGCACTTTGCCCCAACCTTAGGCAATATGGTCCATGAACCCTGAGTTTTTTCAGGAACTCATTGCCCCCCCCACTGAAACAAGAGGCTTATTCCATGACATAAGTTTTGACCTAGGTGCTCATGCATCTTGTTGGACAATGTCTTTTTGGGGGATGGAAATCTTTGAAGATTTGGCGTGCAAAAAATTGCTTAGCTTCCATTCTAACAGGTACCGTGCCCAAAAAAAAACTAAACCAGTTGATAGATATTTGATAGATAGTTTTTTGCCATGTGTTTTCTCCTGTGTCTTTACCGTGTTTTTGTTTTATAAACATCCTTTCTGGAAGAACACCGTCTCTCAACCTGTCATCACTTCAACATCTTCAGCCCAAAAGCTCGTCGGGCATCAATACCTTGGTCCCATAACGTAGCAAGCGCTCTCCGACGAGGAGAGGTGTGGAAGATGTGCTACGCTCACGAAGCACCTTCGGTCACGTTGGCAATTTGCTGGGTTGAAGCGCCCCTCCAACAAATTAAATGAATCACCAATATTTTTTTCCTAGAATCAACAGTCAGTTTGTAGATCGAGTTCATAAATTCCCATCAGAAAAGACTGATGTATGGTGATTTACTAGATTGACGGATGGAAAACTGCGTACTGGTTGAGCCACTATCTAAGGACACTTTGGACAAAATCTCTTACTTGACTTTCAAACATGCCGGCATTTGTGCAAAGACTGCCAATCAAACTTCTTAGCTGGCAGAGAACCATAGAAACTGTAGATGAACAAAGAGGCCCTTGTATGACGTGGCTATAATCACCACAATCTACCAATTTATCACAATCGAAATGCCCGAGCTTAGACAAGGACATCTTTGGGTGTCTCCAAATCAAGGGTCCCCAAAAATTCACCGAAGTGATCATATAACTTCCAGTAAACCATTATTTTTTCATTCCAGGACCCCAAGGCTCCAACTCATCAAACTGTTGCAGCTGAGAATCCCATGAATGAAAATCAAGCCGTTTCAACCATCTCAAACTAGTTTCCTTCCCAAAAGCGCCTGACATAAAGGTTCCTCAGTTTTGGAGCCATCCAAAGCCCATAAGCTCCGGAGGTACGTCAAGATGCTGGGAGAAAGGGCCAAAGCCACCTGCGAAGGGGCAAGGCAACAATGGAGCATCAAAAGCTTTCAAGGACGGGATGGGTGGTATCCCGGGTAGATCCGGGTAGGGGGGTTGGGGTGTGCTTGTGGATCAAGGAAAAACAAAAGAAACTTGAAGTAAGGGTTTTAGATCAACAAACACCTTTGTCACAAATTCGAGAAAGTCTATTGGAGATAAGGTTCCGCTTGGTCTACGGGGGTTGTTGAGTGCAGGAAACAAAGATCAGTCATTGCCCCCTTTCCAAGAATCAACAGAATTCCAGCAACAGATCATATTTTTTGGATGTGAAGTCACTCAGAAAATAAATCAAAAGATTACCCCCGCGAAGTTTAACAGCTCGCCCCTGAAAAATGGTGGTTGGAAGACGATCCTTTTCTATTGGGGCCCGGTAACTTTTCAGGTCCGACCTGTTGCTTCAAAGGTCGTAAGCGCCAAAGTTGCACTGGCCCCAAGAGCTGCGCGAGGCAGGGAAGTTGCGCTTGGAACAGCTCATCCATGGCGATTTCGACAAGGATGCAGATGAGAAAAACCCACGGCTGATGAAATGGGATGATTATATGCTTGCAAATCCTGTAATTTGTGTGTGTGTGTGTACATTGAGATCACTTGGATGATTGCTACGATGCTTGGATAACATGTTGGCCAAAGTTATTCTGGTTGACGAGATGCCATGAGATGTCTCCTCTATTGTCATCCCACGCTCGACCCGAAGCGGAAAAAAAATGGCTGATGATTGGCGACAAGACTTCAAGCTTCGCTCCGGGAATGGAACCCTATGGAAAAGGAGAGAAAGGGCTGCAAAGCAGCTGGGTGCCTCGTGTCGCAGGAGGCTGCCCAAGACTTCTATGTGGAAGTGCCTGATGACAGTCAGCTCTTAGATTCTGCGTTCTCACTTGTCAACTTGTCTCAATAGTTGGCTGCTGTCAACATTTACCTTTTCCCTTCCTTCAATGCTCACAGAATCTTTTTTCCCGATAAAAACAGGAAAATAACACAACAATACCATTATGACTATCATCGTCATCATCGTCGTTGTCATTGTCGTCCTCCTCCTCCTCCTTCTCCTCCTCCTCCTCATCATCATCATCCAAAATGGAGTCCACATTTTCAGCCTGACCTCCAGAATGCACTATCTTGTCACCCCTGGAAGCTTTAGGACAGGATTTAAACCTCGGTAAGGATATACTAGCATGCGTCAATTTTTGCACAAGTGTTTCACTTGGAGTTTATCCTCTCCCGAAGCAAGAGCAGAAGAAAAAGAGAGACTCCTGTTGAAACAGCATTCGTTTTCGAATGCTGCGAATTGGAATCATCAAGAATCGTTCGCCAACATCATCAAACTATAAAGCAAACAGCATATGTTTTCGGTTTTTGTTTGCGTCCAAGGTCCCTTTTGATAGGAACATTGCTTGTTTTACAATGGCTTTCTGAGGTCCACAACTCCAACTCACCGATGGGCCACAGCCTTCGGAATCTCTTGGAAGTTGGTGGCTTTAAGTTCAGGTCAGTTCAGTTGATGCGTCTTGCTTTTGTTTTGTTCGAGTGATTGATGATTGTTGATTCATATTTCAGATTTTTGCAGTTATTTTGGTACTACTGATTATGTATTGAGATTCATACATTATGTTTTGGTTTTACTTTTCTCATCTTATTGCTTAAGTATAGACTATAGCTGTCCATAGTGTTTCATATATCCGAAATTGGTGATGCAGGATTTCGGCGGTCAATTGAAATTGGATGCATGGGCAAATGACTAAACTGATTCCAATTCTGTATTTGCATGTGCTTGCGGTGGGAGTCGTTCAAATCCTTTTGTGCGGTCTGATTGTCCTGCAAATGGTTTTATATTTGGGGTTGGATCATATCCCAAAATGTTAGTAGAATCAACTTCTGAATCAATCAATCAGGGCTTTTACAGTGCTCAAATGGATAGAAATGCTGTCAATCACTGAGTTTGATCCTCCATCAAAAAGGGGGTTGGAGTAGTGACGAGCTGTTTACTCAACTTTTTCAAGGGCGCTGACTAGACCGTTGCATACCTTTAAAAGGTCTCTGGGTTTTGGCCAGCCTCGAAATGAAAAATCATTGGAGCCGGCCATCGCCAAAACCCCAGATCTGAAGTTCCAAGGGAAATCCGCCGGCAAAAATCAGAAAATTATGGAAATCATGGGATCCAAGGGATCCAGATCATCCATGTCACCTTCCAAGATGCCCTCGCCCTTGGGCTGCACTGTGAGGCTCACCGTGTGGGCACACCACCAAGAAACGGACGCCTGGGATGCATATGAGCCAGCTCCACGCTTCCCCAGGTTCCAAAGCAATGCATCTGGAGCACTCTGCTTAACAGCCAGGTCGAAAGCTGTTTGCTTTCTGCTATTGCAAATGTCTATTCGGGCTTTGGCTTCAAGGAGAAAACCGGCAATTGAATACTTACCCAAAATGATGCCAAACATCAGTGGCGTAGCGCCACGATAGTGGTAAGCGAAAGTGTTGAAAGGTGTTTTTTTTGTGTAACCACGAGAGTGCTTCACACCTAAGATGCGGAGGAGAAGATGTACTGCTGGAGGTGCCAGTCGTAAGCACGACTGTTCATTGATGTCACACCCAAGGCTCAGCAACATCTCAATGTGATTTGGAGATCCCTGGCCTACGAGGATGGCACAATGCAATAACTCTTCTAGGGATGTGGCGGCTCCAGGAATGTTGTAGAGTTCTTTTGCTACTTCAGTACCGGCAAAGCTTGCAGCCCATTGAAAAGCATTCGCACCAAAACTGTCTTTGGCACTAGCATCAGCCCGAGCTTCCACCAGCAAGCGAGCCCCTTCCACATTGTCACGCATGCCCGAGTGACTTAGTGGCCTGCTTCCATTGGTACAGGCTGGTTCGTTGGGATCTGCTTTTGCCTTTAGGAGAACTCGCATGGCCTCATTGTTCCCAAATTGAACACAAATGGCCAAAGCAGACTGACCTTTCATCAACGCTGCGCCAGGGCAAGATTTTTGCAGAGTCTCATTGGGATTTGCGCGCTTGCTCAATAGCGCTTCCAACACCTCCGGATGTCCTCCCAGTGCTGCATAGCATAGTGGCGACAGTCCAGCTTTGTCGTACTCACAAACCTTGGAAAAGCCATGCCTCAGTTCAGCAAACTCCCAGAAAATGTATGGAGAATATGCCAAACCTTGAGGTTTTTTGTTGTTTCTTGCGATATTGAATTTCAGCTATGTAGACTGTAGACTACAAGAGCTGTCAGGACCCCTGCAATTCGCATCTCAAAAAAGTATCAACAAAGGACACATAGCTTGTGAAACAAAGATACTGAAGAAGAAACTCCTCCACCATCCCTTCAAAGTCTGTTTTTGCATCACTCGTCGCCAGCAAGGCTGGTACTGGTGCTACCTTGCAGTTGCGCAGCCACGCGTGTTGCCGACTTAACAAGAGGCGGTAGCCACAAAGGTCGCCTTTCACCAAAAAAACATGCAGCTTCTTGTGCAACATGTCCTGGTTTTCTGAGTTCACAGGAACTGAATTGGATGGAGTTCACAGGAGCTGAGTTGGATGATACTTTCAGCCCCGGCCTGGACTAGTGAAACCATAGCTGTTCTGGATATACATGTAATATCGACCTAGTTTAAGCCTAATGTGGAAGAAAAGTTCAAACCAACAAAATCTGCACACATTTAGGGAGTTCGACCTGCAAAAAAAAAACAGCAAACAAAGATCCAGAGAAAAGTGTCTGTCAAGATCTTTCCAACGACTTCCCTATCATCAGGAACGTAAACTTTCCCTCACCAGGTGCCCAAAATGAGCTCTGCCAGGTGCTACTCAATATAACTTGCTCGGGACCATGAATGACAAGGATAGAACCGTTCCTGGGCCGGTAAGGAACAGTCCGTTCCCCTTCAGAAAAGAAATGGTCACTCTTTAGGCGTTCAGTTTTACTGCATCTTACAATATTCTATAGCAGGATTTCCCAACTCAAAGTTTCAAGTTTAAGCGTTGAACTAGGTCAAGATTAATTTGCACGTCTAGAGCCTAAAAATAAAAATATCCCAGCGCTGCAAAGCGATATCATGCAATATCAATACTTCAGGGGGACAAAAGTTTATGCTTCTTGGGGCTGGTATCAACCTATCAGGAACAGCTTGGTCAGAAGCGGATGGAATTAGGAAGCTCATTTTACGTGGCCAGTGCAGGTTGGTCAGATTTCACCTCTTTTAAACTATTATAATATTCTTGTTTACAGTCTCACAGGAAGAAATCCGACCGCCCGAAAAAACAACAAGTGACCAATGAAGGATTCTAGGGGGAAAGGGTGTCACATCTTGTGATGTTCAACAAGCATAACTTTCATCCTGCCATGTATGCTTACAAGCCAGGTCCTTATTTTCGCCTGTTTTTCAGCTAAGGTTCCTAACAGAAAGTTCTCTGGCCATCCCTTCAAGGCGACACCAGCCTCTCTCTGCCCAAGAATGATAGTTCAGCTCTACGGGTAGTGTCGCATGCTTCATTGAAGGGCAAAGAACTACGAAGAAGTCACACCTCTGAATGTAGGCAGGGATGCTCAGAATGGCACTTCGTTGATCTGCATAGAGGTTCGCACTGACTGATCGAGACTGCGCGGTGACAATGTGTTGGGGTATAGAAAAGTAGTCGTACCACACAAAAAGCGAAGTTTCAGACAAATCTGAAATTGCGAAACGTGGCCGTCCTACATACAGCGACACGAGCTCAGTCCATGCATTGTAATTTGGTAGAGTCGAACCGTCCAGAAGGTTCTTCATGGCATCTTGGAAGACCTTCAATTGTTTACCATCGGGATCCGGATGCTGTTGGCTCACCCACTGGTGTGATAGGAACATTACCTTCCCACTATCTCTAATTGTTGTCAAGATTCCATCCTCCAAAAGTTGCTGATGGCATCTGACCTCTGTCATTTTCAGTACATTCTGCAGAGAAACGACGTACATGGGGAATTTCATGCTGAGATCAGGCGCTTTCTCCTGCTGCAAGCACTTGGCAAACTCACCCAACGCCGTTTTTGGGCGGCCGCAAACGGCCATGATGCAGCTACGAAAACGAGAGGCTTCTTTGGGGTATGTCCCATAAAAAAGGACAGGCTGAGGAAACTTGCTTTGAACATCAAAACTCAAAACGTATCGTCGGCTTGATGACCCATTACATGCAGGTCCATATGCTAAGTCTTTTGCAACCTATTTCGGGTTTTCACGACTCCAAATGGGGGTTGTCGAAAATTCCTGTTGCTTTTTGGTAGGATAGGACCCCTTGCGCTTCGCCCTTGCGCGCTCTTGCGCGCGTGGGTTTTTTTCCCACATTCAATAAATATCCTCCAAATTCCATGGTGATATGGTGATATGGATTGATATGGTATGTCTTGCGCTCGCCCTTGCGCCCCTGCATTTTAAATGACTCTATATCATGCTCTCAAAATCCTATCTCCCCCGAAGATGTGATTGAAAGGACGGGTTCTTTTTATAAATCCCCAAATGTCCAATCTACAGCCGTCGATAAGACCTCATTCCATGTTTTTTTTTGCTAAGCTCCACCATTTCAGAGTTGGGGAATACTGCCGATTGGAAGAGATCCCTTTTGCCCGATCCGCCTGAGATGTATGAAACTGTGTGATGAATGGGATATTCCGATATTCTGCATGCCAACTCTTATAGGATTTCTTGAACAATGTCTCAAGTTTGACAACATCACATCCTCTTTTCCCAACCATCCAACCTCACTCCACCATATTTCCAGTTCTACCGGTTAGGCTTCCAGGTGTAGAGTGTAGAGATGGGGAAAATAATGCTATCTTCTGATTTATATATGTGTTGTTTTGTTGGTGGTTTTGCTAAAATCGAAGTGGAAACCTTTCACACTGGGAGTTCTCCATTTCAAGATGTCTTGAGCCTTGAAGAAAACCATCCGGCATGAATTGTGGTATATAACGAACGACAAAGGAAGTCAAACACCAGGATCTTGAAGGCATCATGGCATTGCTGGTCTTGGAAGACTTTGGGGAGTGGGGGCTGCTGGGCTGCCAAATGGTGAAGCAGAGTTTTACAGGGTTCTTCAGCATAACTAGTGCTCAGGCTCTGCACCACTTCTCTCAGTGCATATTTTTGAGTTGTGCGTTGTAAGAAGCCTTTGATTCTTACATTCATTGTGAAAGGTTCACTAAAACTTCACTTGGCAGCCGTCTTCCCCAAAATGAGAGAATGCAAGGTTCCATTTTCTATTCCCCTCAATTTTCTACGGGGTGTTGCTGCGTTTCCCTGGTGGAGTTGCGAAGCCCAAGATGTAATGATCCATAGATGCACTACAAAATGCATCCAGAACCACGCACCACAAGCATGATACGTTCCATGCCTCGAGTATCCTTCTTCGATGCTGCTTCCACTTCATTCTTAGATTCTTAGACTACAAAATGTATGTTGTTTTGTCTGGAAGGCTTCGGATGAAACAAATCTCTGACTACAAAATGCCGGTCTTATGTTTCAAGTATCGATCTTGAATTATTTGTTGTGTCACTTTAAAATCACAGACATGGGCTTCCCCAACATGCCGGACACAGGTGCAATTCTGCAATATATGTTCATTGAATTTCCCCATTTTGTGGATGGAATGGTATGTTAGAGGTCCATATAGACTTTGTATGATTTTGGCAAACCCTCTCTGTCAAACAATGTATTCTCCATTCGGAAAGGCTAGATGATGCATGAAGATGCTACTGCTACGGTTTGCTCACTGAGTGAGACCCGTTCCGCTCTGTTTTGACACCTGGCTCAAAAGTTGCGAAGGCAACGCTCTTCGGTTTGACTGGTGCGGGGAAGCACTGGATTGATCTGCCAAACAAAGACCGGACGCTCAGGAAACACTGAACTAGACCAGTCTCTGCATCAGGTGTGGTGTCTTGATTCTTGATGTGCACTGAAGTTTCCTGAAATGGAAAACGGCCTACGTATGACATGCGGAAGGGATTCAAAATCATGAGAAATCAACCGTTTTTTTCGGGAAACTTCCTCGGAATTGGGGTGCGCGAAGCCAAGTTTCTTGGGCACACCATCGAATTGTTTGCACCAAGCTTTGTGTTGATCTCTTTACAATCACCTTGGGAGGTGATTCACAAGTGATTTTTTGATACTGAGATACAAAATCAACACAGTTGCATGGTTTCAACCTGCTGCTACAGATGCAATTCGTCCAAGCAAAATGATATCAAACGCAATCATGCTGAAATGATTTCTTGAGTGGACATGATTGTCAAAGACTTCTCAAGGTTCATCCTGGATGCAAAAACTTCACTTGTTGCACCATTTTCAACATATCTTGGACCATGACCATCACCAAGCATCTTCCAATTCCCATGGCTCCTTAGCCGGTAACCAGGAAAAAAATGTTATGAATTTGCCCAGTTTCGCAGGCGAAACAAACCACCCAAGTTCACAGCCATTGAAACAAGGTGCCGAAGTCTTTGTGTTACGCGATGTTTTGCAACCTCTTCAGTGTTTCTGCTACATAATCTTTCAAGGATTCTATGTCGGTCCCTTAAAATCCCTTAGATATCTATGTTGGTCCTTCCTATTGCTGCACAGCCAAAACACCAATTTCCCCATGATAATCACAGGCCACCCAACCAAAACACGGCCACCTGGCTCAGGTATGCCTGGGGATGAGTACCACAACAGTGACAATATCATGATGTCATGTATGAAAATAAATAGGTCCGCAGTTATACTGTTGATGGAAGAAATCCTGCACCACCAAGGATGATGATTATCCCATTATTTATAGGGTTTTAACCATCCCAGGTGGTGCAGGATTTCTTCCATCAACAGTATAACCGCGATTATGGTGATTACTTGTGTAATCCTCTGCGTAATTTTTATGGATGATGGACAAAATCCCGCTAAGCAGTTGGAATGGGAGATCACAATATCAAATGAATTAGAGGTTGGAGATATTCACCATATCAACTTATTTGTGGGATGAATTGTCCAGTGAACCTCAAGACTTTCCTGGATGCAAGAATTTGTGAGCAGAACATTCAATGCATGCGATGGTGATTGACCTGAGGTGCGTCTTGAAGAACCACCCTTAAAAAAGCACTTGATAGCTGCTATAAAGATGTATTCTGTATATATGTATACGTATATATGGTATTATTTGGTTTTATTTTGTTACTTTGTTATTTCATGATATGTCTCCAGGTCGTTGACCACATAACCTCCCTGCAAATCTCAACTAGTGCAGCCTTCTTTGGCTTCAGCCATCCCCTCAGCCTTGCAAGGTTTCTCATTGAAAGGATGGAACATCACTTCACTTGGGTTCATGGGATATGTTGTTCTGAAGATTTATAGGGTTCTGTCAGTTGTACGTATATGTATCATGTCTCTAATATCCAATATATTTCGATGTAAAGACTGTGCTATCACGTAATTCTCAGTTGGCCTCGGGAGGTGTCTTCGGCTCATCTTCCCTTGCGCCAAATTGGTGGAACATCACGGTGTAAAAGATCAGCAGCTGGTGACATATCTTGAGATGATGCCTAGGTTCATCTTAATCAGTCGTAGTCTTAGCGAAGTAACCCAAGTTTGCTGTCTGCTTTGCACGCTGAATTCCATGTTCCGAAACTTGTCCGCCTGGTCCGTGAGCTATTGTGAGCTGTTCGCATTGGGGAAATCCGTGTGTTGTAGGTGTGCACAATTACATGTAATTACTTCCACATCAGTTGCGAGTGCTCACAGAAATCAAGTGAAATTGCAAGGTCTTCGATTCAAGGTACACACTTGTACTTCCATAAAATCCGATAATGTCGGTAATCTATTATAATCCATTCAACCTTATCTTCAACTTGCAGGGTCGACTTTTTATGCCGCAAGGGTCAGATCCAAAATTGCCCCATTGAGTGGTCACCGCTCATTGAACTTCTCATTGTCTCACATTTGATACCAATTGCATCAAATTGCACTTTGATGGACATCTCACTTCTGCTTGGATTTCTTGCCATTGGTAGAACCAGTTTCTTTCCTGGTGCATGTCAAAGGGAGAACAATTGGAAGGTATCCTGAATGAATCAGATCGCACAGTTTGTTTAAATCTTTAGCTTAAAGGCCTCAGACATGGTAGTGCAACAATTGTGTGCAGTAGTTGAAATCGCCCTGAAATACTTGGAACCTCTCCAGATGTACACCTTTAGCCTTTAGCTCATGTTCAAAATCATTTTCCTATTTGGGAATGGTCCAATTCCAAATGATTTTCCGTGCATGGCAGTACCATGCTGTACCTCCGAGAAATCGCTGAAAAACTCTCCTTGCTCGGCTCAGTGTGCGGAAGAACACATAGGCTGGGAAGGTAATCCAGAACTCGGTGGGCTTTTGGAGGCTTGTCGTTCATTCATGACACATCTTTCAAGCATTACAGGTGTGTACATGTTTGCAGATGTTGGCATGCTCAGGCTTTTCAGCGATAGTGACATCATGTCACATCATGTGACCTAACAAAGGCCCCCAACACTACCGCAGAAACGATCAGCATGGCTCAGCCTGAGCGGCGGAAGTTTGACATCTGCTGAAACTGGTGACTTTCAATATTAATCGTATTCATAGTTCACATATGTTCACTAATTCTTCACATATATAATTCACCAGCCAGAACTGTATGAGATACAAATCCCAGCAGCATTTTTGGTGTCTAAGTCTCCAGGATTCTGTATAATACGGCGTATTGAAGTTGTAAAACAAGGTTCCTTTGCGGTCTGAATTCGCACGGCTCTTCTTTTGTAAGCTTGGCATTCACGGCTATTCTGTGCTATTCTATCCGTCGGTTTCAGCTGAGTTCCGGTCCAACAGGCATGCTCAAAACGCATTAAGCCAGGAAGATAGTACACCCTTGGCATGACAGAACACGGGGCTTTCTTCTGAGAGCTCAAGTCATGCTACTTTGTGATCACTTACATATGCTGTTTTGGAGTCATGGGATAGATCGATAGGACCCAAAAAAATCCGATGGATTCTCAGGACCCCAGCACGGTGCCAGCAAATTGGATTCCCAGCGCCACCAGTTCCACCAAATATCTCCGCTCGTCCTATCCCAATTGGATCCCATTGGAAACGAGAAAAACCCACTGACACGGCCAAAGCTGACGCCTGTGACATGAAGAGATACACCAACCAAAGGGCAAAGGGTGCCTGGCCAACTTTCCAGAAGGAGAGAAGACAATGGAAGACACATTAGAGAAGGTCACAGAACGAAAAGTTGGCTGGCGCTGTGATGTTGAAGTGATTCCAAAAACAAGCTCGAACATTCTCGCAACGTACAAGGTAGGAATATATGTTAACGGGAGTGAGATCTCTGTGCGAATCATCTTGTGCAGTATTGGGTATGGATCACAAATGCGCCGTGAAATCTTTAGCAGGGAGGAACTGGTTGCATTTGACATTTGAGATGGCCAGGGGGAACTCAAGCACACTTGCGCCACATGTTTTTCCAAATTCAACCAAGTTTGACTCGGCACGTCTATGTCCGTGTCTCCATCTGATACAAAGCACAAAAGCGCAGATGCGTCGCCTCCACGTAAAGCTCTAAACCATAGGCACAGTCAAGGTGCTCACGTTCCCTCAGTCATGGTTTGGCAGGATTTCTCTGACCATCATGCAAAATTCCATGACTCCAATCCTCAAATGATATCGGCACATTGTCACAAACATCTGGGACTCAAAAGAGGTCAATTCATTAAACTTGCAAACCTTCCATCAAAAAGGTCCTTTACATGAGTGCCCTGACGGATGCCAGCGCGGCTGCACATGGATTGGACCTGGCCAAATGCCAGCAGAAATTCCCCTAAAGCCTTCAAAACAAGCAACCCCTCAGATCTTGGAGTCCCAGGCTCATATGTGTATACAACTCTGTCATCACGGGCATGACCTGGCCATCTGTGAGTTGGTGATGCTATCATGATAAGTGCAGGCTTCATTGCGACTACGTTGAAAAGGTCTGCCCTTAATTACCTGAAAAGTGAGCAATTTCAAAAACCACTTGGTACCTGAAAGTATCCGCTGAAGACGTCGCAGCCAGTATGGAACCAAAAGGCATTCACATGCCACCACATCTCAGTCGACAGTAGATCTCCATTCTGTTGGGCCGTTGGAACGCATGTTTCCCCACGGTGTTACCAAGTGTTCGAGTCAAGCAAAAATGGCATTTCGTATCTGAAGTCTCAGGAAAAATCTAGATGGACTTTCCTGCTATCATTGTTTTTCCCAAAAAAATTGGATTATTGTCCATGGCTTATTTTCCTTGAGTTCCTAAGTTGGTAAGTATCCCACAAAAACCTCCCATCCCAACTGAAAGTTTCACAACAAAAAACATAAATAGATAATCAACGACAAGTTTCGCACCAACAAAAAAATTAAGTCGTTTTTGTGTTCCGGGGAAACCGAACTGGAAAAAAATCAAACCAAGGCACTAAGGATTGTCGATCCATCGCACTCATACCACGGGATTTGGCGATAGCATGTAGTACCAAACTCAGAGGTTTGACACGGGAAACCGCTTCTGTCGATTGATTTGCTTCATGGGTTGCTGAAGATGTAGTATATTATATTTATGACGTTATGTATGCAAATATGTTCTTTTGTAAAAAGAACTACTATAGAAGCTGCGATGATTCATATGCATATGTGTATCTACATCAATATGATGCTCTATCTTTCTAGAACAGTTCTATAGTACAGTATTCATTCATACTCATGTATAACAATTGATATTATTCAATTCAATACCAACTCTCCGGCAAATCACCATCTAGTCTTTTCCGCACTTTCTACCAGGCCACCCTCCAATCAACGTGGGCAGGGCAGTGCAGAGCCACACGGGCGTTTTGGCCAACAGAGCCAGTTGCTGACCCGAAAGGTCCAACTTGGGAGGCCTTGGAAAATCAGCAAAATCTCCAAGGTCCAACCCGAAATCATATCCTCCCACTTCCAGGGTTTCCTGCCATATACACTCAGCAGGATCTACGACAACTGCCAAAACCTGAGTGTGGCAACAAATAGTCACACATCGATGTTGTTCGGAGAGTTTGAATGCTGCCTGCAGCTTTGCAAACAAAAATATAGTAAGGCTTTGACTATGGTAGCAAGCGCAAAAATGTAGGGCCAAAAAACGAAGAGAAATTCCTCACAGCTCAAATGTAGAAATGTGATGTGTCTACCATGGTCTACACATTTATGTTCACCTCACCCAAGCTCGAAAACCAGCCAACCCTGCCGCTTCAAAACACAACGGAGTCCTTCATCTTTGCAGTTTCAGCGCTGCAACTGCTGTTTAGGAAGTTCTACAAGACACTCAAAAAGGAGTATCTAAGAGTGACCTGGATGCACCTACAATCATGAATATATCTGAATATGAAGAACTCCAGCTTTTTAGGTGTCAGCAAGCAAAGTATCTCATGTCTAGGACTTACAATTTAGTGCGAACTTCTGTCAAGTGGGATATTTCGGATTTGAAATTCCACTTGCAAGCTATGCCAAACATATCCAAGCATCACATCAAATGATCCTTTTTGAGCCAAACTTGCCACACTGGAAATCCATCCAAAATCCCGACGAAAAGCATGTGATATGTGATGTCATTTGTCCTTTAGTCATCAGTGTGTGTGTGTTTCACTCTCTAGTCAATCATCAAACCTCCAGCTTCATCAAGCACCATCAACCTCCGTCGCCGCGGCGGCCTCCCATCTCGGAGTGAGCGCACGGCTTCCTGAAAAGGTTGGGGAGAAATGACCAACTAAGCTTCTAAGCTTGTCAGGGAAAGGACTGAGGACCTCATTTTCTGATGAACCGGTTGGTTGTTGGAATACTAAATCAAAGCGTGATGATATGTAGTGACTATCTTCACGATCTTCAGATGTGACACTTTTGGAGACAGAGATTTGGTTGTACCTTCTCAAACAAGTAGCGATTTCAAGAACTAGCAAAGGTCACAATAAACACGGCGCTTTTTTTCAATCCACCCGGGGGTTCAACCCTGACCTCTTGACTCACTTGTCGTGAGGGAGCTTTGGTCGGAACAGGAAGTGCCACTGGCAGCACCTGCGGAGGGATCGCCAAACATTGAAAACAAACAGTGAGATTGACCGAAATGGACACATAGTTCTGGTATTTCATGGCAGAGAAAAAGATCAAGTGCCGTTTCAATTCATTTGTTCAATTGCTCTCAGAAATGTCTTTTGTTGCCTAAAAGGCATTGGACTTCTGTACATTCACAGCGTTGGAAGCACAAGGCATTGCACAAGGCATCACGCTGACATGACAATGGTCGGCGGAACATGGCATAGCCCAGCTATTTTTTGTTGGTAGCAGGGCTTGACGACCAAACTTCGGAAAGTTGGCAAGGCAAGAATGAGAAGTTGAAACATGAGACAACATGAGAAAAACATAGAAAAATCTATACAGCCGAGGCGTGGCTGGTAAGCTTCTGGAGCTGTCAGCTGTAGGATATTCCAGATTTTTCAAAACTCATGTCTTCAAAATGCTCTGCAAACATTTCAGACGTCTTTTTGTACAAGAAAGTTTCTTATCTTATCTTGCCTTGGCATGGAATCATGGATGCTTCTCCACCCTTCGACCCTGGGGTGGGCCCGGTTGTGAAGCTTCAGGCACATCTTGATGTTGGCTTCTTGTCCAATGCATCTTGGCCGTGCCGTGGAATACGGTCCCCATCATTGGTACTTAAAAGGGTCTGTTGTGTCCGTGCTCTTGCCGGCATCGCGATCCACCAAAATCCGGCCTTGGAAACTTGGAAAGCAGAAGCAGCATGGACACAACTATAGGACCAACGCGGATTCTGCTGAAGAACCCTCGCATCAATTTTTGGGTGCCCTGAATCAATGGCAAATTCCCAATCAAACCCTGAAACCCACCGAGGTACAGAAATCGACCCGGGTCGATGAAGTTGTCTCAGTTGTCTCCTTTTCAAAAAACCGCGAAATCAGGGGGCAGATCTAAAGGATGGACGAAAATCGAGTTTGGGATTTATACCTGTATAAATTATACACGTATACCATATATCATTAACATACTATAGACTGTATCAATAATATACCATGAATAGAATTTTCATGGAATATCATAGCATCTACCAGTGCTCCACGGATGTTGTCGGCAACAATAGTCCCCTCCTTCCGTCGAGGTGGATAGAATTGCTGAGGCGCTTGGAATTGCCTTGATTCGTGGCGTCGTGGTGTTGGTGATTGCCTTGAGTCCCCTACATGAATCCTGTTTAGTGGAGGATAAAAATCGTGTGTTGATACAAGTATGTCCTGCGTTGATCCATGGGTGCAATCGTGTGCAATGTGTATGTGTAATGTGTGCATACTTATTATAGGCACATATTTCCGAACTGTTGAGTCAACTTCTGGTTGACGTGGATGGTGACTCAAGAGTCACTCCTAGCCCTTTTTTGGCACTCCTGTTCAATTGTTGATGATTTCCAGTCAACATCTTCACCATCCATCCATGTCAAAATTGGTCGTTGACTCAAGAGTTACCACAGCTGTCGAGTCAACCCACTTTCTGCCAAGCACAAGCGACTGGTATGCTCTGATGGCTCTTTCAAAAGTTGCCTGTCAGAGGTGGGAACTGTGCAGAAAAAGATGGTGCCGTTGTGACCGTTGTGACACGGGATGTCGAAACCAAAAAAGGGGCAATAACATCTGTTAGGATTTTTCCATCCAAACTAAGCATGCTAAGGGCATTTCAACCCTAATTTGGTTGAGACATGCTGAAATATAGTCACAACGAGAAAGAAATCTGGAAAGTAGAAAGGCTCTTTTGCCAAGTTATTCTGATGTGCAAAGATGTGCATTTTAATTTCATTGGGGGTAGGCAGATCTTTAATTTTGCGTATCAGTAAATGTAGAGTATATATGCCCAAAGAATGCGTCTTTGTTACATTCACCTACATAACACCTTTGAAATGGCCTGAAATCTACGTAGATCTATCATACATTCATTGCATCTGTTGCTGTAGGTATCGTCATTTGAGCCTCTTGGGTGCCCTTGAGCATGTTGAACCACAACTCTGCCTGCACACGTTGCTCTGCCACACTGTCCGTTTGCCCAGGACCTGCCAGTGGCGTCTGGATCATCGATCCATCGATCTCTGGACGTGGCAAATTCGGGGCTTACCCGCCTTCAGACAAGGCAGGCTCATCCCCATCCTGCCAAGGGCAGCGATTCAGGGTTGTGCCAACATTATGATTGCTCAATTGGACTCTTGATCTACTTTGACCTTGATGGTTGTAAGTTGATTCATGTTAATTCATTGATTAATATTGATTGCTCATCCTCAGCCCTTCCTCATCCTCAGATTTTGAAAGCACCCATCCTCCACAATGCCACCCAAATCTTTGCAATGCTCCAAGAAGGCTGTCCAATGACGATTGCCCTGAAGTACCTCAGCACATCTCCAAATCAATTGCTAACTTACCACAAAAGATGTATAAATTTGTGAGACCACAATCTGATTACCACGTTTCCACTGCTCCAATCTGAAACTTCATCCAACCAGCTGAGGCGATCACTTCAGGGCAACCCAAGACCACCAGACCTCAAAAATTGGAACTGACGCGTTTTTCCCGCAACAGAGGATGAATTGAATGACCAAGGACCAAAGCCAAGGATATGCAGAAATCATGCAGGACTTCGTGATACTGTTGATGGAAGAAATCCAGCTAACCACCTGGCATGTAAAAAACCCTGCAAATAATGGGATAAAGTACGTATCAACTGGTGCGGGATTTCTTCCATCAACAACAGCAGGATCACAGGCATCATGACAACTTCATACAACCAACATATGTACAAGTATATATGTATACATAACATTATAATCACAACACATTACAATTATATAACAGTGTACATCTTCCATGTGAATCAAGCGCATTATACAACCAAACAGGCTCCCACCTACACGGGCCCTGCTCACAGCGACATTCAGCAAGTGCCTCGAGTCACCGCTCAATGACGCTGCAAGTAGACTTATCAAAATCCCTCAAGTTTGACAGTCCGGCGCTTTTTTTTCCGCTATGTAAATGTAGTATATATATATATATACATAATAATACACATGATTCCTGGAGTCTATCTTAGCATATGTTTCATTTGTGACCTCCGATTAAACAGTCAGCAACGTCAAGTTGTAACGACTTCAGTTCCTGACTTGTCTGCAAGACATCCCAACTTGGCCTGGAAAGGGCTAGGCAGGGAATCCTTGATGAGCCACAAACATCCTGCTTTAGACCACAATTTACCATCATGGAATATCATATTTTGCAGAATAATTGGTATGAGAATCCCTTATGTAAATCATTTAGAATCAACAAACCAGGCTTTTTTCGTGGCCTATGAACATTCAATGAGTGCGACAACGGAAGAACTGAAGGGAAGAAAATGATATGTTTAGGATTGTTTAGGAATGAAAAGGAATTCCAAATGATCTAGAACCACATGGTTGCCGGTGATGAACTATAGTCAAGTGTTCTTTTTCACTTTGGCAGTGCAAAAAAAACAACCTCGAACAGCTCAGTTTTTGAGTGAAAGGTGACCATTCCAGGTACCTCTTGCAAGCTGGCTTTGCTGCTGAGAACGGTGGATAGTAGGACATAGTCCCACCTTAGGGGAAATACAAGACATCAAAATCCTGATGGAAAACCTGAAAGCTCCAAGTTGTTTGGTTGCCATTTTTTGTTACTTTGGGACCCCCAACTCACTGCCTTGCGCAGTGACAACTGAGCCTACATGGATGCCACTGGTATTCAATTTTCGCAAGGAAGACTTGAGCTCAACCACCTGCAAATCGGGCCAATTTCAGGGCATGAGGACGGTGAGGATAATTTTTGTTGGGTTGTCAAGTGAAACTTCTCAGAGTCAAAGTTGGTACTCCAGAGTTGTGAAACCTTGGCCCTTTTTTTCAAGTAAGCAGTTTCAGAAGTTGGTCTGCCTTGACGCCACCTAATTGTTGAACGTCTCCAATCATTATCTAGAAATTTCACCTTTTTTTTTGGATTGCTGGTTAACACTTTTTTTCCCGTGATGTCCCATGATGAATTTACAAGTCTCAACCCCAGGGACGGTTCACTTTCCAAGCATCACAGTTGAAAAAATCGCCTGCGCATTGTACCAACTCAAGATCGCCACACTTTTAGCTCCAGCACAATGTGCAAGTTGGGCTGCCAGCCTGCTCCCAACTGAAATCTCCGTTCCTCCTACCACTTGGACTTCTTTACGACGAAAAAGAAGCTCAAAACAAAAAGCATGCACCTTGCACAGCGTTGGGCTTCTTTGATGTTGGCCTCTGAGAAAAGTTGTTCAAATACGAACCAAACCTTTTCAGATTCCACATTGTGTCAATAGAGAAAAATCTCAGACAATTTTGAAGGGATCGTTGGCTTCAATCTGTCAAATGGCTGAAAAATATGAAAAGGACAACCAGTGAAACTCTCGAATAGACGAATCAGTTTCTTCACCCAACAAGAAACACAAAACCTTGGAGCCAAAAATGTATCACCCCTCATCACGAGGACAAGATATTTTCATGTCGCCAACCAACCAACCAACCAACCTTGGAGCGGGTAGAGGCATCTTTTGTTGCCACTTCATGCACCTGGCATTTGTTGTTGGGGAAGCTCTAAATTTGTCTCAGATGTGTCGATTTTCCTCCCGCCTCTTCCTGGAAAGTGGATGGTGAGCTCCAAAAAAGAACAGGGCAACGAACACCAGAGCCATGTGCCTCAGTTGATCCCAAATGTTGACAGGAGTCCACCAAAACACTTGGAATAGCCATATCCAAACACCACACATGGTGGTTTTTCATGTCACTCAAGGAATGAACCCGTTTCCTAAGTTCATGTGATTTTAGATATATTGTAGATATTATATCATATGTACGCGATATTTAAATCTATCATAATATGCATATTCTAGACGCTGAATCTCCAGTTTCGAATGCATCCATCAGACAGTCCATTGCGGCGTATCCCCCAAGGGAATCGTCTTCAAACTCCGCCACAAGATCTCCGTCTCGAGATGATCATCGGTGTGTATGCTTTTAACTGCTAGTACTGTATCATGCTGTATCTAATTAATGTACACCCCGAAAGATTAACATGGAACCCAAAAATGGAGGTTTGGAAGATGATTTTCCTTTTCAAACAGGTGATTTTCAGGTTCCATGTAAATTTTCCAGGGTGTAAACAATTTGTAATTTGAAGCCATCATCCCCAGCAACTTCGCCAACCTAAACGTGTCATCTCTTGTTGGGATCCCCTGAGGCCATCCACCAGCAAGCCGGCAGGTCGATCTTTGGTTGACTTGTCACTAAAGACCTGATGATAGGAAGGTCCACTGGGAAGGTCCAGCAGTTGTGGCAGCTGGAAAAGAAGTTTGCTGTGGGAGAACTGCCGTTTTGATGCTGCAACTTCTTTCAGCAAATCATGGGGGAAACTCAGTAGAGGATCCGTTTCTAAGCGGGGAAATTCCTGCTATACTCATAATAGAACACGAACCTGAACTACGAGCCTGACCATTGAGGAGTTTCAAGCAAGAAAAGTGAAGATCCAAACGGAGGTGACATCCGGTGATTTCTTCTTTTTGCAAATGTATTCTTAGAATCTTAGATCATACTATCATCATCCTACATGTCGGGTCACATGGGCAACTAAATGGTGCAAAGCGCACGATTTTGCACCAACACTCAGAAACAAAGAAGCTTCGAATTGTCAGCCATGCTGATTCCAAAACACCAGAGATTCCACTCCCTGGGTCGGCCTTTCCGTCGTAGAACTGTTTGGATGGGAAGCTATTCCTGCACAAGCAATGACTTGCAAGCGATCATATCCCACCAACCCAAGCAGTACACTATTTTTGTGCAAATCACTGAGAGTTGGCGCCAACAATTGCATTGTTTGATCCTCCCTTGATATGGGCAATTCTGGCCCGAATTACGAACAGTCTAAAGTCTTTGGACACAGAAGGGTCTTGACGTCCTTGAAAAAGAATGAAGTACCAAGGAAGTTTTAGTGCAGAATGAGATTCCTTAAGACAATTAAGACTACAAACCAATCAGCCAAGTGTCACCAATTTAGAAACATGGCAGCGAAACTCAGCTGCACATGATTTTATCGGAGAGTTTTTGATCTTGGTCGTCTTAGATTCTGAGATGTCGAGAACCCCTTGATGCTCACAGCACTCAAACGCTCAAATCTCATGGTCGCAGCCAGCAGTCATGCTGGGATGCATCCGGTACTGCTGCCGCAGGAGAACCGATTTGGGAGCCTCAGAAATACAAGTAGATATCTATAGATCCTAAACACAAGGGTGGATGTCCAAGATATCAGGAATTGAGGCGCAAACGCACATGTCTGGCAGAGCAGTGGTAGAGCCAGACCTTCGGAACTAATCACTGTCCACTTGGAAGTCTCAAAGTCATCGATGTTCCGATTTCTCCTTTCAAAAAAATATGGTTTTGTTGAAGAATGTGAAACCACGTGAAACCCACCGCTTGACCTGATGATATTCTGGAGCTCTTCATTGCTGCAAAAGCAACCTGCACAGGAGTGATCGGGTTCACTAGTCTAGTGTCTTTGAGGCCCCCGAGATATATCTCAAGACATCCACGTCGAAAATCCTAGCCGCTGACACATCTATCTTTGAAATGATTGGTTCTAGGTAAGCCAGTTTTTGCACCTTCAAAATATGGCTTGAGGGGTGCAGATGCGTTTTTTGCATTCATCAAATTTCAACGGTTCTGTACACCAAAATTCCAGTGGAAAAATGTCAAGAGACTTGGTCCTACCGTTTCCTCTTCATCCACTGTTCCATCTCTTCGTTTCCTTGAACTCCTTAGGGGACCGAAGAATTTTTTGGAAGTTTGGGAAGTTCAAGAAACCTCCCAGATGTGATTCCCCGGATGCTTGGGGATTTCCCTCAATTCACACAGCCTGACCTTGCTCCGAGGTATCATCTACCAGTTGCCCAAAGGTCAACAGGTCAATACCATCTGTTCCTAGCGCAGATGTTGCATAGGTTCCTTTGAGGAAGCAACGCAACTTCGCCAAAAATTGTCAAAAAGCATACAATTGGATGGTCAACTGGATTTCCAAATCCCTTCTGACTATGGTTTAAAAATCTAATGTTATACAATTTAATGTCAGTCTATATCCTCCCGCCATGGTGGGTGGATAATTCATGAAGATCCAATCTTCGGGTTGCAATTTCAACTCGCGATCCGATCATCGCTATGGAGGCCTAACTCTTGACGGAGCGATTGGAATTCTTCTTCCCAGTCACTTTCAGATCCTGCACCCAACACCCAAACACACAAACAGACAAAGGGCGTTGAGCCGTTTTTGGGAGATTTTTGGGGGAGAGATGTGTCTTGTTGGATGCAATACTTTTGGATTGCAAAATGTTGCAATTCTGCTGTTGTTTAAATTCTTTTCTACTAGAATCTAGAATGTGGAGGAATCTGTTAATTCAGGGGAGGCAGTTCTACAATTCAAAAACATCTTCTAAAGGAGGATTGGTACAAGTGTAGAGGCACAAGCCGGCTCCCAGATCCACAAGGAAACGGCACCAGTGAAGCTCGTTCAAGAAACCTATGGCCTTCAAACCCGGTGTGCTTGGCAAAATTCAGCATTTCCTGACGGCCGCTCAGAGTTGGCCATTGGAGCCCCCGTCAAGAAATCTGTGCATCCATCGAAATCGATGATGTTTCACTGATCCAAAAAATCTATGGGGGCAAATCTTGGAAGGATCCAAACAACCACGGCAAAATCTGCATCCTTTCCACCCATCCTTTGAACCAATCCCATCCTTTGAACCAAGGCGATCCCTTTCACCGCTGAGGCTGCGGAAGGCCTCCAATGCCCAAGACACACAAAACGGATTGGGACAAGTCGGGAGCAACGGGGAAAAACATGGAAAAACATCCGGATGCCTGAGATATCAACAGGCCACGCTCGGAAGACTCCTGGCCATGGTGTGGTTCGAAGCAATAATTGGATCAATGACAAGAAAGGATTCGATGTGATTCCATGATTCAGGCCAAATTCCAATGAATCAATCCTGGTATCAGTGGTACCTTGATTTTGGTCAACGATACATAAATCATGTTGACAATATAATTATCAGCTTTATTTGTACACCTTGTATGCAATTTGCTTACCTACCTTCGGTTCCAAGTCAAAAGTTCGAAATTTGGTGTCCATGACCAATCGCATAAGCCGTTTAAAACAGTTGACTCACCATCGCCAGTGCCGTCGCAAATAAGATTAAGGTAGGGGCAGGATCACTCCCATCATTGCTGATGTTCTTTAACAATGCAGCATTGTTCTCGTTCTACGATTCTTCTATATTTTTCTTGGGAGACACAATCATCTGACTTTTCTGGAGAGACTAATCGCTAGCATAATTCAAAAGTCTCCAAATTGAGTGCTAAAAATCTAACCCGAGTCAAAATTCACAGCTCTGAAGCGTCACAATTTGAATCGAGAGTCAATTACATAATAACAGGTAAGAAAAAAAAATACTCTCATTCAACCTCTACTACATATAATCATCTGGTTGGTGGTTTCAACCCATCTGAAAAATATTAGTCAAATGGGAAATCTTCCCCAAATAGTGGTGAAAATAAAAAATATTTGAAACCACAACCTACATCATATAATTACGTGTATCTGGTTTCACAAATTGTAATATTTCACGTGGCAAAGTTTCCACCCAACTTTTGACACAACTCTCCATCGTTTGCACCTCCAGGTTGGACTCCATCAGCTTCTCCTGCAAAATGCCAAAGATATGACATCTTGATGAATATCGACGTTGTTTACATGTTTTACATTGTACAAATTGTATTCTGAAGTAAGTGTAAGTTGCAAAACCATATCAATTTGATGTGTTAATCAGTCTGTGCGTTTGAAGTTGAGCACAAACATAGGGGCATGAGTTGCAAGGAGCCTGATTTCTTGCACAAGCTTGGACTTTTTGAAGAGTTGGAACCGAAAGTAAGAAATGTGATTGATCAACCGTGAGCCAAAACCTTTAAACTTGACAAGTCTATGTACAATAGCTTGGTTTTTTCAGATCAATGCTCAAATATGAGTTGGTTTTATTCACTATTCTTGCAACCATCAGCTTCATGTCGGCAATGCATGGTTAGAAAACCCTGACGTTTCTTGTCCAGAAGTTTTTACAGTAGACTCATTGGTTTCACCTGCAATACCTCACTCTTGTTATGCCACTAGTCCTAAATCCGATCAGGATTGCTTTCATTTTTTTCCCAAGACATCCACGACACTGTTGACATCACCATGTGTGTTTCACACAGGTGGAACTTTAGCTGCTTCACTCCACAACTCGGGCTCATGCGACATCCAGGTGCATCATCTTCCATAGAGACTTCATGGGGAATTTTTGTCTTTTAAGTTTCTGCTTGGACAAAAAAGATCACGATTTGGAGGCTGACGATTTGGTCTTGGGTCCCTTCTTCGACTTGGACCAATCTTTGACCTTCACACCTGCAAACTTGTCGCCCTCCAAGTTATAGGCTTTAAAGCGGCTAGAGCTCAACTGCTCATCTTGGGATGTTTCCTTTTCCTTGGAGCTCCCTTTGGAGCTCCCTTTGGACTTGCCTTTGGACTTTCCTTTCCCGCTACCTTTGGAGTCTCCTTTCCCTTTTCCAAAATTCCGCTTTGACTGAGAGGACTCGGGCTCCTCCTCATCACGATATGGTCGAAGCTTCTTGATGGACACCATCTGGTTCAGTTCCTTGCTGCTCTTGGACAAGATGACATTGGCAGGAATGCCATAATCATTGGGTTTCACAGAACGATATTTGAATCGGGTTGGGAGATCACCACCAATGATGTCTTCATAGTCCAGCTGGAAGTATTCGTCCAAAGATTTGTTGGTTTCACCATCTGTGCCAATCTGCATTCCTTTGAAATCTTCTGGAGGAGTACAGCTCTCAGGAACTCGTCTTCTCACAAACTTGTGAGGATGACGTCTCACACGAAAGCATTTCATGCACAGCGTGAAGTTCTCACAAACGGTGCAGTCGAAACGACGCTTGCCTGCAGGAATCGGAGCCTTACACCCATCGCAAAGGAACCAAAGTTCCGGATGCTCCTCCTCCTCAGCCTCAGCGTCTGCATCTTCAACTTCGTTCTCTTGGCCATCTTCCTGCCACTCATCTTGCGCATTCACACCCCAATGTTTCTGCAAGCCACCCATGGCCTCCTTGGATGTATCAAGCTCAGCATGGCCATCACCCCCCAAGAGCTCTTTTTCGGTCAAAACCTCTTCCTTCTCGTCGTAGTCCTGTTTCGAAACGTGAAGAAACCAGGACTCTCCAATGAAAGCATCCGACCTTTGATTTTTTCTCAATGACACACATAATATGATGTATGATATTAATACAGATATGTACTCTACCTATCAACAATTTTTGCCGAATCTCTACTTTGGCCAAGATTATTCATCGCACACCAAAGGTCTTCGCAAAGTAAGCCCCTGCAGGGTAGGAATATGTAGGAATAGATTCACAGGAATCGGTCCTCGCCCAGGATAGTAGCCATGGTCTCATCGTGCTTCTTGGGATCAAACTCAGTGTCAAGATCCCCAGTTTCAAGTCCAGTATCCTCATTTCCAGTAATTTCACGGATTTGCTCCAGTCGTCGTTGAATTTCTTGCTTCTTCAGATTCTTCAATCCTGATCATGCCAGAGCAGATGGACTTGCAGGACCAAAGAACGGAAAGGTGTGACAAGATTCATCAAACTATCAACTAAACTTACAATGATAGCTCTGTCTTGAGTCCTGCCACTTTGATTCTTAGAATCCCCGTCAAATCTGTCATATCTCTATCATTTTTGCCAGGTCTCGTTTCAACTCCTCGGTTCTCCGGATCTTCTCCGCATCTTTCCGTTCGGCTTTCTCCTTCCTTTGACGTTTCCTCTTGTCGTTCCGCTCACGAACCGAATTCTCAGGGAAACGCGCATGACCTTGGATTTGCCTGCAGGGTGGTCAGAATGGATGTTTCGTTTGTTATTTTCTATATATATATATATATATATTTTTGTATATACCGTATTGTGTATTAAAAGCCAAATTGTATAGATCAGAATAAATCCGATATCATAGGCCAATATAATGCATAATGTATCATTGATCTTATATCATGTATCATGTGTAGGAAATCAAATATCATCTACATCATATATCATGTTGCGCATCCATGTTGATTCATACGTATATACCTATATATATATATATACGCAGATCAAGTGACCTTTTGGGCAACTCGTCCAATCCAACTATTGTCTTGTGTGTCTTGATGCGCTAGATATGTCTATATACTAGATATGTCTATATTGCACATTCGAGTGTATAGACTCATAAACATACAACGATGCATACCTGTTTGATACCATTTGTGTCCTGGCACCCCGAGCCACTTGGGGAGAAAGACACAGCACAAAGTCCCATGAATCATTTCAAACTGACTCAAAATGTCCAAAGAGCACATTAAAATCAACAATCATTGGATACACACTTCCCTTTTCCTATCCCCTGCCTGCCCTCTTCCACCTCGAAACGGAAGTTGTAATCCTTTTCGAATTCCTCCGCCTCCTCCACATCCTCATCATCCTCATCATCCTCATCGAGATCGAAGGTGTCGGCCTCTTTTTTTGGTGCCTGCCTTAGCACCGGTGATGGTTTCGTACAAAGTGCACAATGAAAGTCAGCCTTTTATCTCGCTCCAAACACCCAACACCACCCAACACCAAGCATTTCCAAGTCACAAAGAATCAGTTTCAAGCCATTGTCGATTCATCACATAATCTCGTAAGAAGCGTTCATCTTCATCCAAATCTTCATCTGCACGCCAATAGTTGGACATCACCGAGTCAGCATTGTCAGCACGACGTTCCGTCTTCGCCTGAAAACGTGCGAAGTCCTCGTCCTGCTGTTCTTTCTCCTGGAGACCAAGCTGGGAAGGTGCATAGGAAAATTCTACAACACCGTCGGCCACATGAGATGATGCAGTTAATCACTGAGATACCACTGAGCATACTTGCCATAAAGAGGATCAAATAGATTAAAGACATTTTATGAAAGTGTGTGAGTGTGTGTGCATCTCTAGATGGTTTGGAAGGCATTATCTTTCCCACTAGAAATGCAGTTCAAAAGAAAGAAGTTGTATGTGTTCCGCCTCTTGCTGGAGCGAAATGAGTAGCTTCCCTCCAAACTAACTTCCGCCAAGCTGCTTCAAGAGTCTGCTCTTTGATGGAGAAGAGATCCTGATCATCAGCCTCGGTAGAGTGAGCTGCTGCACGGATTTCTGCTTGAAGATCCCTTTGTTCTTCTGCTGGTGTCTTCCTCCTTTTTCTTTTTGTCTCAATCTCATCTTCTTCACGCGCAATGGCATCAGCACCCTCTTGCATCAAGGTTTTCCTGATGAAATTCTTGTATGTCATTTTCTCGGTGCTTTCTTTTTTTGCAGCATCCTTAGCAGATTCAGCTTTGAAGTCATCGTCATTGAAGAAGGTCGTTTTGCTGTCCTCAGCTCAACTCAGAAGAAAGCCAGCTATGCAAGGGGAGTTTCATCATCCCAATTGGTGAGTCCTGGATTCCCCAACAAGACACCAACTCGGGTGGGTTGACACTGCTCGGTTGCAACGCCACAAAACGCAAAACAGCATGGATGAATATGGAGTCGCTGTGAGAGTACAAGCGCAAAAAAACAGCGCTGGAAAAGTGACATTGAAAATCACATTTACATTAAAATCAAGAATACAGCAGAAACACGTGACAATAATACAACAATTGGTTCCATTGTAGCTTAAGCGTCATAGATGCTGGGATCTTTCGCCTTGATCTTCGACAAGGTCTCAAAAATCTTGGACTCGACTCGTCCTGTCAGTAGCTCTGCATTCTCATCCTCTGTGGTTTCATCTGAAGAGTTGCTAGCAAGATCTTCATCTTCCAGAATCCTCAGGATTAGAAAAAAGCTTAAAGGCTCCATGAATTTCCCCTTTTCCCCCCCGGAACGAGGCGAAACGGTGGACCCTACGAAGCAACCAGCCTGCTACAATGGCAAAGAAAAAATAAAATATAATAAATAATATATGTATATATATATATACGCATATATTTAGAACAATAGCATCTCTCCGTGCAGCTCAAAATCTTGGCAGCTCGTGCCGCCTCGATCTTGTCCATCTTCTCATTGAATGTCTTGGCATACTTCCTGATGGTTGTGATTTCAGACCAAAATTGTGCAAAAATTCCGTTCCGTTTCAGGGTTTCAACAAGGTCTTCACAAAGAAACTGGTTCATCCAAGTCTCTGCGAAACTGAGAGCTCTTGCTCCTCCGGTCCATCACCAAGCAAATCTTCCAGGCCCGCTGTCGCTGACTCTGCAGCAGGTCGTTTCTTTTTCACCATGGCTCCAATGGAGGATCAAAGTTGGATTTTGCCGTAGGTTTTGGATGGTTTTGGAGGTTTCATCCATGCCAGTCGCTGGAAGTGTAACAGAAAAGCTCACGGCAAATCACGGGTTCCAAAGTATGAAGATGCCACGATGTTTGCTGTGCCAGTTTGAAATCTGTCTGTTCCCAAAACCCATTTGATAAAAAAAAGCTCGGGGCCAGTTTTCACACATGGGACCTAGTTCATCCTCTCCATGGACCAATAGAATCAGCAAAAGAGTTGGCCCAGAACCGTAAAGCATCCGCCTTTGGAAGACACACATCTGATGTGGAAAGGCGCTCGAAGAGAGAACGAGCGAGACCTTGGGCGAAACTGCGAAAGTGGATGTTTGATGTCCATGAACTTCAAGTGAATATGACCAGATTCTTACTCCTATGATGATCAAGTATCATGATATATGATTACAATAGTGTAGAGTTTGTCTAAATTTCACAGTATACAGTATACGCTTGAATAATAAGCGAAAATACACAATAACAATTTTGAAATGTATCTATGTATCATTCTTGTTGTCTTATACATACCCTACTAATCATCATTGTCAGTTTCAGTACCAGCACCAGTCACCGCCATCAGTTGATATCACCACCCTCAGATCTTCGCCCTCAGATCTTCGTTATCCTCAGTCTTGTCACCTGATATATCTGAAGCAACCAGTGATCCTCCATGGTATCCTGCAACAGGTCCGGGGCAGGGCGTCCCCACCGAGGTTGCCAGCATCTCGATTCTTCACCACAGGACGAAGCTGTCGATGGTCCCCAACCAAGACCTGATTGCTTTGACTTCGGGAAATTTGGCAAATCTCCCTAAGCAACTTCGGCAGATCATCCTCATTGGTTTAAAACACACATTCCAAAACAAAAGTAATCACACCAAATACAAGCACGTTATTTTTTGAAAAGAGGCACCTCTTTGTCCTGTCTCGTAGTACTTACCCCAATATTTGCCACTTCGAAAAACACTGATCCAAAGAGATGGATTTTTTATGCGCAACAAATCTGTCAATGGCTGTGTCTCAAAGGTGTTGATGCTCCCACAAAACCAGTTAGATCCAAGCGGTCTATGCTTGTGAAACCCATGAAAATATCATGAAATTCTGATGGATATTGGGGAGCCTCTACTCTTAAGATACCCCCATCCGCACTTTGCTTCTCTGCATTTAAGGCACTTCGGCTAAAAGCATGGCAAATACAAAATCACCGAAGATTCATCCAGCTTATCCTACCTGGGATGGTTACAACAACCACCTGCCATTTTCCATGGGAGGTTTGCCATTCTGCCATAGCAAACGAGTTAACCCGAATTTAGTCCATCTACAGCACCACAAAACTAAATGATTGAGTCTGATAGATCATCACTCCATCCCATCTGAAGCTACCTCGTACTAAGCTTCCCTGACGACCCGTTGCACGGTCTGACTCAAGGTCAATGGACAAAGGCTCTGCGGAAGGCCGGGCCAAGGCTTCAATTTGTGGATGGATGGTCAAAGATCAGGCTATGACTATGGTCATGGCTGAAAGTCAGGGTACGTAGTATGGAACCCACAAAACTGGGACCAATTTTCAGTATGAAGATGGGTCTATAGCTATGGAGAGTTTGAATCGACTTGATGGAAAATTTCCCCGGAGCCGAACTTGGGACAGAACCTAATTGCAGTAACAACTTTGGAATGCCAGAATTTTGGACCTTTATTGGACAATCGACAATAAAGAAAACCCCCTCATCTTTCCAAGTACAGCAAATATCAGCAAATAATACCAGACATGGTGAGATTCCTGAAAATCGCTTGGCACACCTCAGGTTCTGGTGATGTGCCACACTCATCCACGATGACTTGGCGTAGCTCAATGTTCTCCTGGAAAATGACGCTGAAAATTGAGAAGGGACGGTTTGGAAAGCTTCAAAATATGTTTTTGAATAAACAAACAACGATGTATGATGATGTCAGAATTTTTTTTGTCTATTTCAGAAGACACCAGCCCAGCTACCCGATCCAATTGAACCCCAACTTGACATAGAAATATCATGAAGAAGACCACATCCTGATGGGTTGCGGCTTCAGCCAGCAGATAGCGCACCTTCTGCAGCATTTGTGGAATCCACCCGCGACGGCACGAGCAGTTGGTGGCCAAGAGGATGTTGCAACCTGGACTTGAGCCACGAAACAAAGCATTGAATCCCATACCATGAAATCCTAGTTAATTCAAAGGGATTCATTCATATGAAGAACTCATTAGGGACTATAGTACTTACAATATATATATATATATATATGATTCCACACCTTTCCGGCCATTTTTCACTGCACTGCCAGACGAATCTGAGTTGTTTCAAATGACCAGGCCCTTCAGGCCAAAAGAAAGGTGTCAAGGCCAATGTCTCCAAGAGATTGGCCACAAATCAAAGTCGTGGTGGTGGGGATGGTGGCGGAGTTGCGACACTTGAGAAAGAAAGACGGCAGGCATTCGATGAGCCGTCCTCCAAGTTCCATCAAACCTCTGCAAGCAGAAACAATGATTCCACACCTTTCCGGCCATTTTTCACTGCACTGCCAGACGAATCTGAGTTGTTTCAAATGACCAGGCCCTTCAGGCCAAAAGAAAGGTGTCAAGGCCAATGTCTCCAAGAGATTGGCCACAAATCAAAGTCCNTCAGCACCCTCTCTATGTTTCTGAGAGACCACTGACAAAACGCCATTCGTTCTGGTGATAAATCTGTCATCATCTTTTGAATTTTCCCCACCTTTCCATATCTTCGCACACTTTGGTCCGTGTGCCACCTGCCCCGAACCTTGACAGCAAGATGATCTCTTTCGCCACTGTTCAAGTCTTCCGATGCACCGCCGTGCCTGCTTTGGTACGGATGCAAATTCTTGAATCCCAGCAGCTGACCAGCCTCTTGAAAGTTCTTTCGGAATTCTGCAGCGTCGAATGCTATCCATCTCGTCCTTCCCATTCAGCACCAGAACCCTTTCCCAACGAAGCTGTCCGAGATACTCTCGCCCCACACTGTTCAAAGGCACCGAGTTGTCGAAGACTCCCGTCTTGTCGGGCTTGTGATCCTGGGAGTCCCTCACCACTATTGCAAACCAGCGGTATTGTTTTCCCCCATTGCGAACTGGAGGAACGATGTCTCGACCTTTCAGATCGATGCTTTCTCCAGGTCTCAAATACGTGTCGTGATCCACCATGAGTTTCAAAGACATGAGGCGTTTTCCCCAAGCACAAAGGATCATCGCCATTCCGGCTGCAATCATCCGTGGCAACGGCAATCTGCTCTGAGCTGGTTTCTCTTTCCTCCACCCCCGCAAGGCTCTCTTGCAATCAATGAAACAATGTCCCCTTCAGGTGTAGATTGAAAAACTCTGTTGCAGCTACCACTTTTTCTCCTTCTGCAGCGGAATGGTTCTCTAAGAACATCACGTCCAAGAAATCGGCAAGAATGAGATCCACCTCTTTCTTTATAGTGGCCAACCCAACCTGCTGACCCGGCAGAAATTCTCGAACTTCACGTAGTAGGCCCGATACTGTGTCTGCACTTCTGCTGACACTGACCGCTCCTCCAGAACAGTGAGTCTCCCTTTTGGCGCCCTCGAGCCCACATCGTCTTCCAACAATGCAGGAATCCGACCAACCTTCCGACGAGGAGCTGGAGGAGACTTCATCGAAACTGTTGCCCCCTTCAAGCTTCTGGATTTGGATTGGTTGGATTGGGGCTTTTTCACCACCGGCTTTAAATGTCGAACAATCACCTTTTCCACTTTCCACGGCATCTTCCTCACACTCTGTCTTGACTGTTTCTCTGTCGCCCGGCCGGTAAGGACCCGGCTCGATTTGGCCACGGGACGGACCATCAGCAACGTTATGCTCTGAAGCAATCCATCGCAACCGGACACTAAATCCCCCCGCAATAGACAATGCAGCAACCTGTTGAGTAATTCTAAGAATATCAAAACTCCTAGCACGACCCTTGTGAACTGCAAGTGCAAGAGAAAAACTGTCCACCAAAACCACATGCTTGAGGCCTCTGCTGCGGCTCGAGCGACATAAACGGCGTAGGCATAGAACCAATGCACGACCCTCATTAACAGTGATGGCCTCCTTTTGTCGCCATTTCCCCATAAGAACGGTTCTCCAATGAGAAGAATCTACAACATCCAAGGGGACCTCCGGAAAGTCCTCATTAAGCCCAACCTGTTCGATTGAGTCAAACTCCCCATCATCACCAACCACTGTGATACCTTCCACCAATGGATCACGTCCCAAGGCCCGCCTTCTTGGTGCCCACTCCTCAGGCCCCAATCTCTTGAATCTCCACCTCTCATTCCACCTGCCCAGTGACGTTCGACTTCACGACAGCACACACCGTAACCATCTGGACTGGCATCAGCACAAAACAAT
>DF239140.1:0-53740 GCA_000507305.1 Breviolum minutum Mf 1.05b.01
GGGGCTTTTTGGGATTCAACAGTGATACCCGAACAGTCACACCCATATGGATCTCCCTTTAAGTCTAGTTGCATAGACATTTTGAGATTTAGAAAGAAATTTGAATGAATGCCACCATATAGCATGAAATCATCACTTTATGTTACTAAGTTTTCCATGAATGGAAACATGTAGTGGACTTTTTTCACTCGCTTGAAGTACTGTAATACATCCAACACTTTCCAACCCAGGTCGACAAGTGATTATGCTCAAAAAGGGTCAGAGCTGTTGATGCTTCAAGAAATCTGTCACGCGAACCACTTAAGGTTTATACAATAGTGTATATTGTATATCTCAATAGTGACCTACATATAGTTGGTGTTTTTTGCCACCCGTTTCGAACAAAATATGCGCAAGTCAAATTGGATCATTGGGATGAACATATGTCACACCTCTTAGAATCCAACATTTGAGACAGTTGCATCTTGGACACCTTTTCGTCAGATATCTTTCGCCAAGGAACCCTGCAGCTGTCAAGCTACATTGTTGAAGGAACACTTTCCTGGGAAATGCGAGCGAAACGCCAATTTGGGAAGCAAGGCACCGTTTTTGAGGATTGGGGATGGTCATAGAAACATTGAGTTGTTATATGGAGTTTATCCACGTTTTTTGGTGCCTGAAAGGAGCATTGGCCAAATTCACCAAATAATGATCAACTGTATATAATTGGATGTTTTTCTCGGGTACCACATCATTTTGGATATACCAAAAGTATCTCTCTGGATGAATTTGCAGTCAACAAGCGGGCTGAATGAAATCAACATTGGTATCAACTGTAAGGTAATGACTGGAGGATTTCCTTTCTATTCTAAAACTCTGTTAAATGACGCACATTAAACAGTATATATCAGATGCTACAGGGCTTCCACCGGGTTGCTAGGCAGGGTATGGATAAAGTCCTGGCAAACACTTAGAAACGTTGAAAGAGCCAAAACGAGGGATCTATATATATATAAACAACATTACAAATACCATTCTTACATAGCTTACAAAAACAAACATATTTCCAAGTAGGGCAATGACATGCAATGACTATTGTTGTGCAGTCATGACCATGTGCTCAACTCAACTCCTATGCTCGGTGGCATCTTTCATCCACTCTTCTCATCCACTTCCATAGGGCCCCCGAATCAATTCACGTTTCTATAAGCCCAGCGAAAAAATATATATGAACAACACATGCATTAAACCCTCAATGTTTTCCTCTTGGAAAACGGAATGTGGAAACTTTTCACATCGTAAAGCTCTTCGAGCATCGTCGTCTGCACCTTCGGAAGACCCCACAGCACGTGACTCGCCAAGGCGGGCGTTCCGGACGTCTCCCGCGTTGTGTCCCTTGGCAAAAACGACATGGATCTAAACTCACAAGGGGATGGGGGGTCGATATGAATTCATCAAAAGTTCATAAGTTGAAGTTAAATCTGGAAACCACCAAATTTATACAATTTTCGTGTTGTATTCAGAAACGTACTGTTCCTAAACCAACATGCCACCCCGGAAGTACATAGAAACCCTTTCACGCAAAAAACAGCCCCACTTGAAGCGTTTAGTCTTTGAATTCCCGAGGACGGCCCACTGATTTGCCCATGGTAGCAGTTGGTGGTGTCAACCCTGACAACAAAAGCATGCTGTCAACATCTCTCAAAAAAACAAGTGTTCTTCTTGACATCTCACAAATTAAATGCCTACATCTAATGATTTGGTGCCTAATCTTGTTTCAACCTTAGGTGCTTGAAGATTCACAAGGCATCTTGAAGACTAGCGAAGGCCATAATATATCACAGATATGCTTCCTAGGGGGATGACCATATCAGTCTATCAGTCATATCCTTTTGTAAAAATCCACGCATCGCCGATCTATCAAGGCACGTTGGAATCCTTTGTGACGAGAGGAAGGCAGAAAGTTGCAAGGGCAAACGCTCCAATTCAGCTGCTACCTGAAGTTAATGGCATTATGGTTGGTTTTATGATCGATATTATAGGGATGTAGTATAAAGGATTATTAGTTTACTTCTCTTTCGAAAAAGGGTACTTGTTCATCCCGCTGTAAAAACGAACTAACCATTTCTTGGTCACTGCCCAAATGGTGATAAGAAGAACGATGAATTTCTAGAGCTTTGTGTAAGGTCGTAATTGAAATGACTCTCAAGCTGAACAGCTTCAGCAAAAAACAAAAACGGTGAGTTGCTTCGAAACAATAATACATGGTCAATGGTTGAGTTCATGCTGAACAGGAGATTGGTCACTTTGGAAAGACAAACTGACAAGCAAAATCAGTACAACTAGAACCAGCTAAAACCTCTAAGTAAACCCTGGGAAACCTACTATTTTGGGTTTACCTGTGGTGCAAAACAATGATATCGGCCACATCAGGCGTTGAATTAGCTTGGCTAGCTCAGACCATGTTAAAACCTTTCCAGTATGCTCCATGGGTGGGGCCCCTCACAACAGTTTGATGTTGCTGGAGGTACTTAAGGTTTCCAACCTTCCCAAGCTTCAATGTTTGGAATTTTAGAATATGAGTATATATAGTGTCCAATTTCTAGCAAATTCCTGCAGCTTCATAGTTGATACCCGGGTATGCCAAGTGGTGAAACACCAAAATACCTTTATGGTGGGGATACTACAAAACGTCTTCCAAACATGTACGTTTTTCTCATCAAAATTTTGTGAGCAGTTGCTTGACTCCCTCAATTGCCAGCAAGCAAATGTGGGCTCCGGCGCTCTGTCTCAACTAAGTAGTAAGGTTTTTGTTCAGGTTCCTGATTCCTATCATCAGTGTTTTAAGTGTGTAGAAATGACAAATCTGCTTAAACTAAAAAGCATCTTAAGCTGATCACTTTGGTTGCGTGACTCTGAAATCAACTTGATTGAATGTATAAATTGAATTCGTTCAGTTGGGTGGTACATTTTTTCTAAGACTCCAGTGGTGCCTCTTTGCGAGATTTCACTGATCAAATCGGGATAAATCCCAAGAAATCTTTGATTCTATAGAGATTCAAAAAGCCTTCCAGCCACCTAGCAACCCCCCACAGCTGCCGACACCTCAGCACAACTGCGCCGTTCACTGAAACGCAACTTGGGATGCCTGCAGCGCCCCAAAAGGCTGTACTATCCCAGGGTTCGGGGAATTCGTGTCATTTTTTGTTGAGTTTCCGGTGGATTTTTGACCATGTTCTTAAAATTCAAATTTGGAGATGATCTTTTTTGGTCCTTTTTTCCATCTTTTTTTTGCATCATATGATATAGCACCGGCTGAGAATATATATATATATTCAGCCACAGTACATGTTGGCTGCCAAAATGGGCTCCCATATTGTGGAACCTGGGTATCAAAATCATCCACTTGATGAAAATAATGGGAGAGACAATAAGAAACTCCAGAAGTGACACAATATACAAACCATCTAGAAAACATTAAAAAACAACGTGTCAACAAATAATGCAAGGGAAACAAATCAAACACACCTTACACCTTTTTTTGGCCCCCCACCCCTCCACAAAACTCACCTCAATGGCATTTGCCGCAGATTTCGACTCATCAATCGCAAATCTGAAATGGAAAGTTCCAAACTACCAGCCTCTCATGGCTGATGTCAATGGTGAAGGGGGGCAAGGGATATTCAGGTAAGAATATGGCGGACAAATATATAGGCGGAAGAAAAGGGTGATATATTTTTGGATATGAACGCTATATCCGTTAAAATCTGGATGTGTCTTCAAGTGGATGTGACCTAATATGATGAAAATATCTGGGATTTCATCTTCAAAAGGAACACTACATTCAAATAAAGAAATTGAAAACAATGCAATATGTATATATGATATGCAAATAAATAGAGAGAGAAGGGTGGTTGGAAACGAGTTGGGTCAATCATTCCCTAGTTTCTTGAAACGAGATGATGGATGATGCTTGGAGGTTTTCCCCCAATTGTCCAACCCCAAATCTTCAAGTGCCACCTTGTTATTTTGTCCCCTTCACAGTTGAAAAGATGAACGGCAACCATAAAGAAACCTAAACTTCAAAGGAACATGTATCATGACTCTACTTGTACTGTACAAACAAAATACATCTATATTGATTGTTGTTCGAACCCATTGGAAATCGTTAGTCAAAATTGGAATCTTCCCCAAGTTTTTGGGTGAACATTAAAAGAAAGGTTTCAAACCACCACCTATCAATGATATATGTACTTTGATGTTTGTCAAAAACGTTATCCCATGAAATGACATACTTCACCATGTTTAACCAAAGAGCCACATGCACGCACACACACACACACTACTTCCTAGCCACGAATCACGCATCTACAAATACACTGTCCACACAAGATGTTTCAACCACAAGTATCAAATAGAAACATATATGGATATTTCCAAAAATAGGATACCCCAAAATGGATGGTTTATAATGGAAAACCCTATTAAAATGGATGATTTGGGGGTACCCCTATTTATGGAACCCCCCCCATAAATATGTATATATATATATATATAAGCATTTCATGCATTTTCAATCCAAACACAAACAGAACAATCACTCAGCAGGTTTCTCAACTCAAATTGTCCAGGTGAAAGGATCTGAAATCATAACTCGAAAGGCATCAGTTTCTGTCACGTGACCGTCATCACCAATGGTCTAGGAGTAACTTGTTTTGCACAAACCTGCACCCCCTATTTGTTGGATTAACATTCATCTTATGTAGGGTTTTGCTATAAATGTCTCCCAATTAACATCACAAAATAGAGTGGATCACTATATAGAGATTACCATCATTTGCCGGGGGCCCCTGAAGGTGATGGGTATATGTTACCTTCCTTGAAACAAACATCCAAAAAACGCCTGAAAATAACTATAACCGTCATCCGAAATTCGGGAACTGTGAAATATCTGAAAAAATCTACCATCCATTTTCAGGTGCTTTCGCTGTTTGTTTCAGGGACGGGTAGTTCCCTGAGTTGCCACACTTCTCGACAGCACTGTTCCAAGTTGTGCGCCTCCTTGGAGAACGACTCGTTTTGAACACATCAAGTGGTTTAACTTTTCGCGGAAAAAACGCATGATCTTTGCCATCTTTATCAAAAGAAAAGAAACAACACAGGTATACATACTATAGAAAAAAACATTGTTTGGCAATTGTATCACTCTTAGAAACTATCAAAACAAATATCAGAATCATAATATGGTCAACATATGATTACAATCCCCCTATCTTCGAGAAGGCCTCGCCAAAAGAACCTCGTGAATTCCTCCTTTGGATTGGCAGGTTTCAAGGATTTTTCTCGTAGTGTTGGTGAGGTTGGTGTATTTGGATTAGAAGGGTTACAATAACTAAAAGATCGGTCCATATCCTACCTGTAGAACTTTGGAAAATCATCTTTCCAATGTCCAAGCATTAAGGGATGATTACCTATGCCCATTTATCCCAAGCGGATCCCCCCAACAGACCTGAAACAACACAACAAAAACAGGGAATTTATAGTACTATAGCTATGTACGTACATCCACCATGTGGAATATGTAAAGATCAGCATAATAATATGAATCTTCCAGCTTTGCACATCAAGCTTTTGATGCCAAGTTTCATCAATGATGACAATACGTCCCTTCAAAGACCATCGTTCCCGATGATGGGAACGACATTGAGACACTGAAGGATCCAAAATGTAGTTGTGTGGACAAAAAACTATGTCCTGAGAAGTTCACACAGGGATGAAGGCGTGTGAGCAGTGGCAACAAAGTTCTTTGATGACAATTCCTTTATACTAGTTGCTAGTGAGGCTTTTAAAGATCCTTATAATGGCCAACTATATATTAGTGTTAGTTGTTGCCCCCATATATTAGAACGACAAACCGGAGTTATCTTATCATTAAATTTTCTCTTGGATTGAAGCTAAAAAAGTTGAGGGGTTGATGATGTGGTAGAACAACAAGGTGTTGTATGACCAAACTGTGAATCCGCTTGATGTATTTCGCTGTAGTTCCCATATTCTATGTCAAGGTACTGTTCATTGCCATCAACTGGAGAGTACGTTGGTACTTTACTTTCCTTCTAGTTACTAGTTTGTCACAGTTCAGGCGACAGGGCTGATTGCAGCGAAGCAAATCTTGAGACGGACCCGTTTCAGAAGAGTCAGGGGTCAGCATGCTTGTTTTTGGAGGACATGGTTTATTAATGTGTGCGTGTGACTGTAGTCAATACAGATGTATACATCACACACAAATAACATTAAATAACTAGGCAAACACGAATTGGAGAGCATCATCACTAAAAGACATCCATATCTATGGTACAGTATTTGACGGCTGACGCCAAAGGAAATACATCTTGCAGTCCGCATCAAAAAAGGATCGTGTCATCAACTATTGCTCACCTCCCATTTCATGGTGACGTTTTGAGGATATCAAATTCACATGCCCCCTTTTGAAACAAGGATAAGTGATTGTTGTCAAGTTCAGTCAAATTGAATTCACCTGATAGTGATTCATGGACCACTGGTCTTTCAACATCCATCATAGTTCCCTAAACCTGAATGGCACTTTTTGGGAAGGTTTTCCATGTCATTATAAGCAACAAAAAAACATGACGTGAGGGACTCAAAAGCTCTGTTGCAGGAGGATACGATGTGTTCTTGTTGAAGTTGTTTTTTCCATTGTATGTGTTGAGAATCAACACAGGTTCCGTTTCGGTTCCGTTTCGATTGGTGCTAGTGACATGAGTCAACATCTAGGACAGTTTCACTGAGTTTCATAAGACTTTAATATCAGAAACAATGGTATAGTTAATAGCTCACAAACTGGCAAACAAACATAATGCAAATGAAATCCATCATGTTCGAGAAGTAATCTATCTGCAGCCGAGGATAGATTTTGTGGAGCTTGCCATCTTCGTTGATGGTAAAGGTACAATCCGTTTGTTTAAGAAAACGACAATTCATAAATATCAGTTTCCATTCAATTCTTTTACCCTTGGAAATGATGCCTGGACATCTTCCAAAAAAACTCTAAGGACATCTCCATAAACAACAGCTACCCCCAGGAATATTTGTCCAAGACACGGCATCACCAGCAAGGATATGTGCCGTGTAATAAGGACATCCAGCAACCGAGTCCTGCATCCAATTTAATCAATTTGGACGTGAACTTTTAGGCTGAGAAGGTCAGTTAGTTGGATATTGGATACTACTTTTGTGTACGATAGGTGGAAAAAAACCGAAATTTCCTAATGAATTGGATTCAATTATTAAGTTGAAACTATAACTATGTATACTGGTCAAGCGAATAGAAATGTACAATATTTCACTCACTTGGAGGAAGAATAGTACTTGAGCTTGTTACGACACAACACTTTGGAATTTCATGTTGTCCATAGATCCACAACTTGAAAGGCTGATACTAATTCTTGGTAAGCCTTCGACTCAAGTTCGCAAAAAAAAAACTGCATCTAGTGGTTCATTGTGATTCACATATTATGGTAACATATCCCCCATTCAAATGATCTAGGTAGCGGTTACCTACAGTAAGCTTTGACCAACAGCCTTCTGCAACATTGATATTAATTATACCAAGGTCCCATAGTTGTCATAAACCCTGTGTTGAAAAAATCCTGCCACGGGAATTGGAACGGAACATATTACAAATCACACGACCTACAGTAGGATGTTGGTTTCCTTCCAACCTCTCCGTCCGCGAAACTCAAAACTGTGAAGAATGCTAGCTTCAGTCAAAGTTCAAGGTTAGTAGTTTACTATCAACAAGAAACTGCTATCAAAAGGCTCCATACTCGGAAAATAAAACTAAGATTGAGATAGTAAACCAACATTTCACCACCAAACCATTAAGTATAGAAAAACCGACATTTCAACATCAAACAAAGTACATGACCAACTACCCTTCCAAAAAAATAACATAAAAACAACCTCCACACAGCCACTTTTTCCCATTGCCAAGTGTCCTGTGCAGTGGAGCTTGCAATGAGATCTTCCACCTTCCGAGGCGATGTTCAACAATTTCACGCTGTGTTTTTCTTTGTAACACCACAGTTGGGGGGGGCGCCACCTGTAAAATATAATCAAAAAAGTCATGGCTGTTCAGCCCAAAACAGCAGCAGTTTAGTGTAAGTAACTGAAGTTACTACAGCAAAAATGAACTTTTGCCATGGAGTCATAACCGTTAACTGATTGGGGCCAACAACGGTGAAGTTTTTTCAAGGTTTAGGGGTCATTCCATTCCCACCACAATAGATTGCACGATACATTTCCTTTTATTGGATCCTACCAACAGGGCTTTTATGTATTCGAAGGGTGAACGCAAATATTCGAAGTGCTCCCTGTTTTTTCTCTATGAATCACACTTTCCGCTAAGGTGGGGTGAGTTTACTAGTTGTTGGTCCAAATATGCATGTGACGTGCATAGATCCACATTTAAAGATCCGGTAAACCCTGTGTATTTAGTATTAAAAAATGTACAAATGTGTATAATATAAAAAACTAAACATATTAATCATTATATCTTTTTATTGAGTCGTTTTGTAACCTTTAACCATTCTCCTTTGCTGTATGCCACTGCTATCTTCAGGACCTAAAAGAAAGGGGATGATTCTGATGTGATCCACCAAGAGACATCCCAAAGACGTCCTGCTTGGCCACATCGATCCTTGGTACAAAAAACCAAGGGATGATTCCACGTTGGTTAGCTGTTTCAGGCCAAACAAAAGATGGATATCTTGACCCATTTGGAAATACGAGAAAACTGGGATTTAGAAGTTACTTCTTACGGATTTAGGGCAAATTTCAGAGAGGATCCATTGATCTGTAGATTCGTTAATTGTTTTGGGTCCCACATGTTTAGGACCGTTTTAGACCTCCGGATCCAAGATGTCTGTAGCTTGTTTGTAAGATGGTGTTCCATTCAATCCTGGCAACCTTGGAGATATCAAAAACATCTGAGAAGGATAACAGCTCTCAACCATACCAAATGCTCGATGAGATGTGAAGAGATTGGGGCTATAGGATCTCTAGGCCTAGGTAACTTTCATCATATTTCACCAACTTGGATTTCCCTGTGCCATGTTGTGCCATTTGAAAGGGAACCCTGATCTTACCCGATCTTTTAAAAGGGAAGTACATCGTTTCAAGTCATCCCTAGAAAGTGCGACAAAAATGTGCCAGGATTTTTGGTAGATACTCTCCAGCAATCTGAGCAAGACCACTCAAACATAATAAGCTGATATTTATTGGATCAAACATGCGATTCTACATTGCTATTGCATATACGCCATAGTTGCAACAAAAAACTGGGAGTGGAGGAGATAGTCTTTGTAGCTGACACATACCTGTCCTTCAAAAATGAAAGAACATGACTCATCTAAGGCTAGTATGACTGGTAATAGTTTCCAGCTTCCTTTACTATCATATTACTGTAGATGTATAACATGTTATAATCTGGGTGACCAACTAGGATGTCCCAGAATAATGAGGTGTTTGGTTGGCTTTAATATGCCCGTTGGATATACTGGTGATCCTTAGCATTGATCCTATCTATATTTCAACTGGACATCAAGTGCATCTTCCCCAACAAAAAACAAAAAACAACCGACTAGCTTCATCTAGCTTCACTTTTTTTGTGGAAACATGCCCAACTGAAATCCGCTAGAACTACTATACTGTTAAGTTCACAGAGGCCAAGCGAGTACAAGTCCTTGGATTCACATGGTTTCATAGACAAATTCGCTCAAGATGACGTTGTTTCTTTTCTGTTGAGCTTGATTATAATTTCATTCCCTGGATTTGTGGCTCAAATGTGCACCAAACCACAACAAACGTAACATACTTGAAAGAAACAAACACAGATGTTTATTTTTTCCAAACCCATCATTTCTATAGGCGCGCAATTCAGCACACATATCCTGGGTAGATTCGGAACATAAACCATCCGAAAAAACCATCGGAAAATCCCCTAAACCTGGCCAGCTGCAAAGATGCGTTTGGCATACCTGCTGTTCCCCATACCTGCCAGACATCCAGAAATCAATCGTGGCAGCCGGACCAAAGAAAGGGTGAAGGTTGAACACCCGTTGAAAAAACAAGGTGTACAGACTCTTGGGGAAATCACCTAAGATATAGCTGGGAAATCATGGGCAAAAAAAATGTAGGTATAGGTCCCAAATATGTGCCACAAATGGAGAGTCTGAAATCATACAGGTACAACCTTTTTTTGTTTATGACTCTGAATACACACTTGTAATCATACAAGTACACAAGTGTGCGACAACAAATACTCACTGATGAAGTGCCATTGCAATTATCATTTGGTAACTCCCCAAGTATCAGAAAGAAAAACATGAACAAACATCTGTTTCGCAAAAAAACCTACCTGTGATTACGGTAGAAATCACTCTCTGTAGCGAAGTGACTCCCACTAGCAAATCATAACTCAAAGAATGTCATGGGTTCTATTCTGTAACATCTGTAGCACCCCTAGAGCAAAACTCCATCACACAACAGTGATCTTGAACTACAGCATCAGCCTATGAATCCTACCGCAAAGAACAACTGGTTCGATTTCACCCTAAGGGAACTGTATTTGCAACATTTGCATCACATCTTCAGGAAACCATTTCACCCTAAGTACGCTCTATTCACTATTGACTCTAAGGATTTTTTGTTGGGGGCATCACATCCATCTCACCTGTCTCTATTGTAAGGGTCCTAATGCCACACCTGTATACAACTGACATCCACCAGGTAGTTGTGCAGCAGCACAGCGCGCTGCTTGACGACAGGAGAAATTCAGTGGAACCTGCTGCTGCTTTGCATGGCGTTGAACCTTGGCGTTCGGTGGAATCATCTACCAGTCGTAGGCAGCAAATACCTAGAACCCAAATGGGGCCTCTTTTTTCCCCATAAAATTGAAGGTCAACACCCTAAAAAAAGGGGTCAGTTGGCTTCTAGGTGTATATAGATAAAATAAATATATATATATATATGTATATCTTCATGGGTATTTAATTTGTATATTGTGTGGCGTGTTGTTGTTTTTTTACCAAATGGATTTTACTGGTTGCCCTAATTTTTGGTTTCTATTGATCCTTGGCCGTCGCAGTTCCTTTGGGCTGAAATCCCGCAATTTCGCTGCTGAAAGGGATGAATAAACCCCTTTACTAAATGATTTGAATATGACAAACTATATTTGTCTACTTGATATGTTTTGGCCGGATTCAATACTTCCTGAAAGCAACAAACACACAGTTGATACGCACAAGTCATGCACTAAGTTGATAAAACTTTTACCATGATTTGCAGCGATTTGAACATTTCAACTGGTGAGCCAGATGGAAGCACGATTAAAAAATCCTATTGATGGCTGAAATCCTGCACCACCTGGGATTTACAAAAATATGTAGTAAATAATGGGATAAAGTACCAACCTCAACTAGTTAGCCGGATTTCTGAACCATCAACATATCAACAGTATCACATTCTCCACCAGTCATCGACCGAAACACCGCGCTGTTGGCGCACAACTGTTCTCGGCTTCCGATCACCGCCATGCGCGGCCTGGAGCAAGAAAAAAGGATCCCAAAACCATGCGCGACCCTCGGATGTGGCGTGTGTAAATGCAGAAAAACTTGGTGTATATGATAGATTTGAATACAGATACTAAATATATCAAATATATTGTTGTAAGAGCCACATATAAACCATATTCTGGGGAAGAGCTTTTTTTTAGGGGCGTTTAGACTTCTCTGACGAAGAATTTAGAATGTTGGTACAAGGGACCATACAAATGGGGTGAGATGCTCAAGTGGTGGTTGAGGATACTTGTAAGATTCGAGATTCGAGTATAGTTAGCCTATATTACAGTACTATATTCTTGCATGTCCACTTTAAGCTTCATTCTTCGAGTTACTTGTTGATAGTAGTAATTCGAACATCTTCAGCTGGCTCATTTAGGATTCGGGAAATACATCATCCCCTCCAAATGTCAACAAATTACTACAATTCCTGCAGTTGATATAAGGGCATTTTGGTGGGGGAATCCCTGACTCTCAACGACCATTTGGGGGAATTCCCAACCGGCTTGGTTATTTGTGAACCAGCTTGGCAGCTGAGAAAAATGTTGTGTGGGGAAAAACGATAGATTCATCCCCAAAACAACGGAGAAGGGCAATTTTTGCAAGAAATATTCAACTTTATTGTGGCTGATGTTGATCACCTATACCGATACCCCCTAAAAGTACATCAGTGCATAGTTTCTACACACAAAACTAAAATCAGACTAAATACCCTTGGTTGATTCCCTTATGAACGCATGCTTGCTGTTTGATTGCATTTATGGGGGACTTGCTTTGCACTTGTACACTTTACAGTAACAAAGTGCACCAAGAAATATATACAAATTACATGTTCCTTACTTTCCCAAACATCAAACCAAACAACACAAGAGATTACAGCGTGATGTTTCCAGCTTGATGCAAAAGCATGACCCCAAGTACGGGGTACGGTCCACCGAGTTGCAAACAAAAAAAAACAAGCTTCGCAAGCAGACCATGCAAGCGTGGAAAAACACCTTCGACATAAAACCGATTGAAGCGGAAGTGTAGCAGCTGTCCTTTTGAAGCCTTCAAAAAATCCCAATGTTTGTTAACTGGGTAGTACAACATCGTACTTGAAATAAAACCACAAGAAGGTCGTTCAGACCACTGGGCCCCCAACCTGTAGCCTGATTTCTTCAACTCAACGATGATCTGCTTGATCTGAGTGTGTGTACGAACCTCGCAAAATCTATATATAACCCTGACTGAGATATCTCCAAACCCCAAAAACGTGCAGCTGTGAAGTAACTACCTGCGTGTTTGCTGAGAAGTCCTTACTGGAAATCCTGATGAACAAAAACTGGCCTATTTCTGGACAGGTTCCATTATGTAGGGGGCAGTAGGGTGGTTAAACAGCAACCAATATGCATATATCTGTGTATATGTGTGTATCTATATTAATATGATATGGTCATGAATTTGTTTTAGGTATTAAACGAGCGCGTTCGGCCCATTTTGTTTAATACATAAATTACATTCATACCGCATTCATACCTCTCAATTCTGGAACAAAAACACATTCTTTTGTAGGACGGATTAGAGTCACCTCTTTTGGAGTTTTCGGTTGGACAGTTTGGTTTTTCCTTCCCTCCCGGGGTAGTTGATTTCAATGGTTTGTTCATTGCAAGCAACTCCATACACGATTTGCGGTACAGTACCGGTACCGGTACTGCCCTCCATGGAACTTGCCATGGATGCGACGCGTCGCTGCCATGCCAAAGCAGCACAAAGTAAGGCCAAACTCTTGCCAGTGCCTCTAGAGCAAAAAACATGTGATCAGGAATATTATGCACATGTTGGCAGGATTTCGAAATGTTTTTTCATGGTTCTTGCAAAATCACAACAGCGTAGCACTTTGTGTTTCAATCATACGGTGAACATTTCAAAATTGTGTTGTTTTCTTCAGTCTGGAGATCAAAATGGGTGGAAAAAAAACACCGGCATTTTGTGTAGAATAATTTGATTCTGAGTGCCAGCGTTTCACATTTCGCAAAAACTGTTTCTATTTTGCCAAGGCGTTTGCGTGCCTTCCTTTAACAAGAACTATCCAGCCCGCCAAAGTCAAGTAATTTAGTCATTCATGAAATTCTTGAGTGCTATGGATTGCTCTTACAACTACCATGCCCATGATCTCCGGATAAATTTTCCAACCAAAAAACAGGGGTCAAAGCTCGCCAGTTTCTGCCCATTTAATCACAAGATGCAAACATCCAGCTTTAGACAATAGATGAATGCCTTTCAAGTACCCACATTGACATACAGGTCCATGAAACTTCAACCACAAAGCTTCAACCCCTGTGGCGAAACAGAACATAGACACCTGACCTTCCCTTTCCACTCCATGAGGCATCAAAAACCCTTCAACAAAAAAATATCCTCCAATCCAAGGAATGGTCCAGAATGGTCAATTTGGATTCCAATTTGTATGTAGTTGTATGACTATCATAAATTGCCACGCTAAAATGACACACAGGATCCTATGTTTGAGGTCGAACATGTTTTCTTTTTCAGAGGAATTTAGAGATACCTAGTTGATATACCGACCCTCACTATGAAAATAGATCATCTGTAGGCCCAGTCATCATATCTTCCCTTCATGTCAATGGTTAATGCAGCAATTTAAAGATGTGGGTTCAATGATCGTTCATGAAGCTGAAATTGAGATAACCGTTAAGGATATTTCTCGTACTCAAACACATCAATACAGTTATGTCAGATTCATTGGTACCCTCAATAATTCTACATTATGCCCTTTGATTTGCATTTTGATCCTCATCGAACTAAGATGGGAGAAACATCAATCCTTTTCAATCTCATTTGGGGATGTGATTCTCAGGAAGAATGTAACCATTCAAATGACTCCAATTCTGATATCTCAAGCCTGGTGCTTACACGACAGAAGGATCCAATTTTACACCAATCTAGTATATAAAGCCAAACTTTCCAAGGACTTCCCTATGAAACTGCCATTTGCAGATACATGTTTAATTACTGTATATAAAAAATCATCCAGCTTCTAACAGCTTCACATTGGTGTCGATTCAATGCTGCAGTAAATGATATTTTAGGTAGATAGATATCGGTATATAGATAGTGTCTTCACTCATTTCTTTTTGAATCACATCTCAGGTCCTTTTGGTTTTAACACCATCTAAGCCATAAACCCATTGGAGGAAACCCTTTTCCCGTCACGAGCACCTGTGGGCGATTGCAATAAAGCCTTGGTTTCGAGGCGTTCCAGCAATCTCTGACTGGCAAAGATGTTATTTTTTGCAGGCTATACAACTGAAGGAAGAAATAGAACTAGATGATCTCAACCCTTTTGGACAGCATATTTGTCAGCTAGGTATCCTTCCTCCAAGAATAGGGGTGAGAATAAACCACCAGCTAGGAAAAAAAAACAAACAAATGAAACATCTGGGATCCATTGATGTCCAAGGTACAATACCACCACGATCACAAGCTTTAATTACATGATTGCACACGGCACGCTGTGGAGCTAATGGTTCGAAGGGAAAATACAGGGTGTCCTGCCAAGATGGGTGGCGACGAGCTTCAGACTTAAACCCAAAGAGATCAAACGGCCATTGGAGGATTTTGTAAAAGAGTCAACAAGGCTAGATACAAACGACAACATGGCACCATCAGTTGCAACCCCGTAAAGTGTAAGATAGCTACAGGTACATCCGAACCCCCAAAAAAGCGCATCATCTCATGCATCACGTCCACATGCTGTCCTGATCCACTTGTAGTTGGTGTAAACATTTGGATGCATCCAATGGGCATGGCCTGATTGTCTCACATGTGAGTCATGTCGCATGTCTCATCCATATGCAACCAGGTGAAAAATTACACCAACATTCAATGACCGAAAACGGACATGTTAGTCATTTTGGAAGAATTCCTCTGACTGTTCTATTTAGATATTCAGCTCTTTCCGGAATTTACTACGGTGGAACTACTTGTGTTGATATCAATGCAGGACATAAGACCGTCTCAGGGTATAGTGGTGCAAATCATGATATTCATACATGTAACACACATCCTTACATTCCAAAACAGAAAGAGATATTTGTTTGTCACCATACACCATTTTGGTGTGAATATAGAACTATATATATCTAAATTAACAATTAAATAAGTGCACATCGAATATTATATGCAATTATAAAAAAAAGATAGACACATATACACACACTTCAAAACACCTGAAAAATAACTTTGCAAACAACGAAACAATCTCTCTTCCAATTCCACTTTCCGATGAATGTCAGTTTCAAGGAGGTTGACCCGACTGAAGGTTTGGAATTGTGTGATCCTCCAATGGCGATTAAACTGGGCTAGTACCACCAATTACAGTCAGTATAGGGGTGATTTTAGGTAAAGTGTAGAAAAGTGTATATCTGTAAATCATATACATAAGAATACAAGTAGAATAATAAGAACACATAAGAATGATCGTTCACCCACCTGAAGAACTCTCAACAAAAAACTTGAGATCCCATATTCATCACGTATACAAAGCTGCCATGAACAGGTCTGCCATGGAGCCTCCTGGTGCCAATACTCAAGGTATCCAACTGTTCACGAAGTTGTTCCACCGCAGTGCGTCCCGCGCCGCCTAAAGGTGGAAGAGCAACATTTCCACCTGCTGATGACGTGTGATACATAGGACATAGCATTGATTAAGCCTTTAAAGCACAACTTGCAAGATATATTTCTTTGCTTGGATGGCATCTTCTATCAAGGTGTTGTACTCTCTGGCACTCAAACACAGCTTTAGATTCATATAGCTGGAACATCCCCTGCTTCATGAGAAATATGATTCACATGCTGGAGGTACTAGTCATGTACATATCTTTGATTGCTGGGCATTGGAGTCCAAAAATATCCAAAAAATGACCCTCCCATGCAACATGGAAAGCTGAAAGGATCCAGTGGTTAAACTTTGGGGGGGTGTATTTTACCGTGAGGACCGTGAGGATATCTGTAGAATTCCAAAGCACCATAGCCCACGCGCATTTGGTCATGAAAAAAAATCTGTAGGATAATATTCGTCACAATCCGTTTAAAACTGGCGTTGTATCACTCATCATCCATCTGAAAAAATCATCAAGTTTTAATGGAGGCAGCCGATGCATGTGGAATTATCTCCGAATCAAAGAGAAGTGATAGATTTCAGTATGAAACTACGGATTTTTGTGTTGGATCATTTATTGAGAAACAAAAAACACAAACAAAGTTTATTTGACAAATTCTGAAAACATCATGTTTCGATATCTAAGTCTAAGAATAAAATCTGGAGAAATCGAACAAAATTGACAACCCAAACCCATTTTTTTCTGTCTTGTTTGCTTCCCCAAAATTCAACAACTCGCTTCCCACACGAAATCGAAGACCGAGCAACGGGAAGTTTCTTTTAGCTCTTGAGGCAATCGAGCCTCGTGTTTGGCATATTCCACCCAATGGAAAATCTGAGATAACTAGAATTATCTTCCCTAAAAACACATGGGTGAAACTGGACTAATGTTTGAAATTATGGACTAAACAAGAAGTATATGTATACATAACCCCCCATTGCGAACCGCACACTTCGCTTTGGAGTGGGAAACACTGGAAAAAAATCCAGTGAAACTGCTGATTCATGGTTATCCACCGTGCGGAAACTCACAAAATAAAACAATAACAATGATGAATATACAAACAGAACACATAGGAAAACCAAATGAAACTACATATTTTTGGTTGACTTGTTGAAACTGAACATTGAGTCTCAGTTTTGTCCTGGCTCGGTACTGCGTTGAACGTAAAAAACACCCGGTTAATGAAGAGCTGAAAGCTTTTGTCAAAATTTCTGGGCAAGAACATGGCCGGGGATTTTTTTATACATCTCAAAATAAATGTATGTATGTACAGTAAATATAATATGTATATTAGAAAAAATATATATATATGTGTATACATTCATATTTGAAATCTATCTTGTAAATGTAAATGTCTAAATACATATATAGTGCATTTACACCCAACAATCACAAATGTGAGATCATGTTACGAAGGAACCGTACCTTTATCAAATTACAATGATTCCACCTTCGACGTTTTCGAAGTTTGCTTCATCTACTTCAGCCTTAAGCTCGTTATTGGAAAAATACAAGTTGCACATGACAGCAGAGCCACCCATTGGTTGCGTTCCAAAGGTTGACATGACCATAAAAAAGTGGCAATTTGCAAATTATCTGTTGATATGGTAACCTAAGTTGGGAGTTTAAAAGAACGTCTTGCTATTTTTGAATTAGTTGGTTCCAACTATTGATGCGGTTCGTTCAATCTGGCTAAACAGAAAAGAAGTCATGATAACCATCATTCAATTCTTTTGAACAAAGTCTGACACAATCTGTTCGATGCATATTGTAACATTAAATCATTAAATCATACGATCCCCCATCCCAAAAACACAACATTGAACAGGATGTCAATGCACGAACCTCCAAAGCAACCACCGGCGCGCCCAAAACACGCTCCAACGCTACCTCCAAAACGTGGCTAGTCAAATCCCCCTCCAACCAATGGAATAGAGGCCTATGTAGTTTTTTTGCTGGCAGTGGTCTAGATTGGTATATGTGAGGATGAAGATATGAAAGATTGTGTTATTGTACACTGTACACTTCTGTGTTTTCTTGAAGGAATATGTGCATTTGTACATTTGAACATGGAATGGTTGAAAAGAAGGGAAAAGCACTTAGATCAAACTCCCAGTATTCCATTTATACCTAAAAAAGGTGTTTATTTTGGATCCTTGATAAGTCCAAGTATCTAAAATTGCTACCCCGTTCGTGGTGGAAATTTCGTTTGGCCTACAAGTAGCTTGTAACCTTGCAAATAAGCGGACCGTATGACGGTATGTTTTATATACTCAGTGTCCAAAGAGTTCCAAAAAGTCAACAATTTATGTTCTGGACAAGTGAACTCCAAGTGCCACTAATTTTTTGAGACACTGGATCTTCGATGATTCAGACTAGATGAGGATTCGCATCTAAATCTTGGAAGTGTATCTCCAAATCCCAATTCCAAAAGATCCATGTTTGGTATATTTACCCCCATTTGGTTGATTTCTATGGTAGATGTAGTACCTCAAACACATGGAAATACATATCAAACATCCAAATCATTCTAAATTTCCAACATCCTAAATCCTCTACCTACATGTTGGCAACACTTTTAATGGCATCTAAATCTATATTATAGAGGTCAGGTATATATGTTTGATACATGGAGCATCTGGGTCTATAAATTCCCCCGGTGCCTTTTCTTTCACCAAATCGGGATTGCTCTTGTTCCGCTTGGTTCGCCGCCGCACCGGCTGCATGCGGCGACTCCCATCAAACAAATATGCCAACGAGGGCGCCTATTCGTGATGATTCATGGAATTCGTGAACAACTGGACCCTAAAAATGCGCCCCCCCAAAAAATTGCTTTGCTAATTCAAAAATATTGTTGTTTTTTCAAAAAAATGGTGTCCATGATTATTGTTTTGGTCGTGTTCTCACTTTCAGTCCACAATGCGTTTTTACACAAAACCTTCTGTGAATTCGAAAAAACAAGCACTAACCTGAACTTTCCTGTCATTCAACGTATTCCTTTCCCATGACTGGGGCCCTGGTCTCTTATCAGCAAAGCTGCTAAGCCAAACAGCTTTGCAGTGCTCCGTCTCCGCTGGGAGAGAGAGTCTGTTCTGGAAAAGCGTAAGTAATATATGTCAATAATATATATCTAACACCAACCCAACATGAATGAAATGAAGGTGAACTATGCTATATGCAATATCTTTTTGGATACGCCTAGGGGGGAGTTGTTCATTTGATAGGTTGTGTTACATTGTAAATATATACATATATATATGAATTATACGTCAATGATATTGACCGTTTATGTTCCAACTGCCAAAGTTTGAAACAATTTTTTATCTTGGCACGCCAAATATGGATTGTCACTTCAGTGAATCGAATACTAATTGAGACCTGCATGCCACGCTCTTTCTCTCTCCAAAAGAAGTTTAACCAAAGGCCACTCAAAAATCATAAGCGGGAACTCTTTCCAAACTGCAGAGCGTTGGATGCAATTGCCAAAGTGCAAACCTTTCAAGCTGTGGTTTGTTGTTTGTTTCTTCTTGAATGCTGTTATTTCTACATCCCAGGCGCCAACATTTGGATGGTCGATATTTTTTAAAGGCCCCCCAAACAGAGTGGTGGATATCACGTTAACTTTGCCAATTAAGTGCAACCTCTATATATCTAAACCGCATTAACATAAACAGATCTGGACAATTCTAGATGATCTTCTATGAATACAGGACATGTTTACTTGGTAGGAGGGATTCTCTGGGTGGGCCCTACTGATGATCTCTTTTTCCCCCCAACCACGGCGAACCCATGAACAAAAGCTCCGGACTGAAGATTGCACGACCACCGACTTGGCTTTTCCAGACCTGAGGCAATGGAAAGCATAAGCAAAGTTGTGAGAGTTATAAACTGACTTATAGCAGGAAAACAATGGAACACATATAAAGGTATGCTGTAGATGAGTATCTACAAATCAAGAATAAGTATAAGAAATATTGATATTCATCTATGCCTGCTATGTTATAAAATAAACATCTTCTACAAAGGGCCAGGAGTCATTTCCTTAGTATGTACTAATAGAACCAACACTGATTTTGAAGGGAACATACTACTACAAAACGTAGGTCAGGTTGTCTGTCTGGAACAACGCCAGAGAGGAAATAATAATATGACTACCCTACCCAGGGATCTTTTTAGTGCAGGGGTAAATCTACCTATAGAGTCGGTTTAGTGGGTAACTATAAATGAATATCTACGAAAAAAGACAACACTTCTATCTGGATATCTGCTTTTTTGGCCCCAACATCCCTTGGGGAAAAACATCATTCCTCCAGGGAGAGATCTTCCAAGTTGGAGCTCATCCCCAAAAGCTCAGTGGCTTGTGATTACCCACATGGTGCATCAAATTACAACAACAAGGCTGGGGTACAATTCCAACAACCATGAACTGACTCTCACCATCATTGTGAGGAAGACAAACAAGTTTCTTTTTAGCTGGAAGTGACACTCACTCCTCAAAAGAATCGTACACAACTCCATTTAATGAGAAAGAAAAACAAGAACCTTAGGCCTTAGGAAGTACGCCGGCCGGTACTTGTGATGTTATACATGCCTATACTACAAATCCTACAAAATATCAAGGCAACCCAATGTTTCAGCCACACCTCCAATTCGAACAAACTGGAACCTAAAAATGATTCAACATACAACATGTGCGAATCACCTCCTAAAATTAAAGACCCTCGATGGCTTTAATTGAAACCAGCGTTTTTCGCTGCGCTTTCGGTGTCAAGCATTTCGGTCCAAGTGGCGCTTTGGGCGTCACCGTCTTGGTGGTTTTGGCCTCCCCCCGTTGTGAAGACACATCGCTGGCTACGTGCTCCAAGCTGATTTTTTTGCCGAAGGAACTGGGTGCACAGCACTCCCATTTCAACATCATTAAACAAACAGCCTGCACCTTCACCTTTTTATTTCACAACACATGTTTTAATTGCGAAGCGCCTCGGCCAAGGGTTAGCCATTGGCTAAGTAAGTTGGATTGAGAGTAATACGATAGAAGTTGCAATGATTTTTGATTGTGGTCACTACATTGTAATGACAAATCACACAAATCACATTTGGGAGTAATGATACTGTTTCATATCTGTTCCCACTAAATGATGTATCTCCATATGCCAACACTACTTCAGGCATTGGATGTAGAAGACTTAGAGAAAAGTACCTGACATTGAATCTTGAAACATTTTGTATGACAGTACTTTTGAAAAAGCAAATAGTATATGACTTTCTCGCGATTCAGCTGTCTATGTGTGGATATTGGAATGCAAAATTGAATGAATACATAGATACACACTTGTACTGTATATATATATATACACGTATACTATATATATATACTACCTGGAACGCCAAGTGTCCTATTCTTTTAGGCAGCTTTACCCCTAAAGCCAGCAACTATTGTCTTAAACATAGGGCACTTGGCTTTCCAGGTATATCTGAATTATATAATGATGACTATAATATAAAAACAATGCACCATCTATACTATATATACTGTACAGGTGCTTTATATACTGTGTATATATAAATATGTAGATGATGGCCCATTCGCTTTTGATTGATACTTCCAGTAAACTCACTGCAATTATCTAAAAAATCTTGCTGGAACTGTGAATATCACATCCTCCACAAACACCGACACCTCTTCCACAGGTGCTTCCTGACAGGCTGCAAACAAGATATGGCTAATCTCATCTGTATAATGAAATCATTCCAGTAATCGACCATATCTATCCCTGCCATGAAGACCATGCAGTATTTAAAGTTACACAAATATTTTTCTTGACAATCATCAACTAGCCAATCAGGTCTGTTGAACAAGTCTAGTCATCATCACAATCATCACAAAAAATAAGATGGAAACTGAAACTGATGGTTTCCTCTTCCAGGGTCCTTACTCAGATTTCATATTTGTTTTCGAGGGTGTATGTCTGGGCGATTTGTACTAAACGATTCGGAGGATTCCAGTCGGCCATTAGATCCCTGCCCGTTGCGCAGAATCCAGAAGAAGTACATACCTCAATCACCTACCAGCATGTCCATGAGATACCAAACAGCATGATCATCAAAAAACATGGGGTGCAACATTTTTTTTACCAACGTGAGTTAAGTGTTCAGCTAAAATATGCATGTATAAAAAGACATATTTATCCATTAACTTGCCTAATTTCAGTTGAACAAAAAACATCACTGTCACGGGGTCATGTGGACAACTCACCCGGGTGACAAGTCTACTGGATGACAACTGGATGACAACATCCCCCAGACCTGCTCCTCGTTGATGGTTGTCATACCTTCCTGGCGCAACTTCGCGACAACTTGGTGCGGTTAAAATCTCAAATGTGACCAGATTGGAAGCTATTATCTCAACATATCTCAGCATCCCAGTTTCACATGCATATAGAATCATTTAACCAAGTTCATTAATTATTACATTTACATTAATGTGATGGATTTCATTTCCAAAATCATGACCAATCATTTGACAGTGGCCAACTTTGTCATAGAGTTCATTTCTGGAAGACTTCACGGAAAAACATACTACATTAATCACGTTCCAAACCTCTGTAGCAAAAACAACGAATGAACATGTGATTCAAAAGCTATATGTACACCCCCGAAAACAAACATGAAGCCTGAAAATCCCCCCCGCGGAAAAGCAGAAATGTCCATCTACAAACGACAAACCAACAATTTTATGAGTTTTCGGGGGTGTAATCCTGTTACATCTGCTACCCTCTGGTAAACTAACATAGCTGGCTGGAATATCCCCCCATTTTTGAATATAGGAACTATATACATCTTCAATTCAATCTGTGTGCATTTTCCAGCCAGCTATGTTGAGATTACCGAATTGTAGGGATCCCACCTCTGCACTTGGCTGGCTTTGCTTGGCGAACAAAGCACCCAAGCTACTAGCAGCCGACGAGTTCATAGCCTATGAGCTTGGAGGTGGGAATTTCATGTCAAACGAAACTTCCAACGTTGGTATGATTTTGGAATGAGATTGATAGGATGAGATACGTAAAATGAAAATATTATGTACATATGTTTATGTAATATGTAAATATTATGTAAATATGTTATAATATAAGACTTTAAAGACCAATTACTAGAACATGAAGTAACTTTGTTTTTCTAGTTAAAACGTTCAACCATAAATTCCCAACTACCAAAACATCCGTGCCGCAAGGTCCAATCATTTTCAAGTTGGTGAAATCACACGGCTGTAAGGAAAAGTAGTTGCCATGTGATATGACAAATACATATGTTGCAATTGAATCGAAGGCCCAGATTGTAGTAGTTTGCGGTATGGCCTAGCTAAACAAAGACTGTGTTTTTTGTGCCTGGTTTTACGATGCTGTTGGGGTAGGAGACACTCCGCTATACAGAAACATAAAACAAATTGCTTCTGTCAAAGCCCTTGACAAACGTTTAGGAAGTAAAACCCCCTACCTGTATTGCGGAAGAATCAGAAGCTTCTCTAGTTGGTGGTTGTAACCCTTTTGCAAAACATTAGCCAAATTGGATCATTTCCTCAGGTAGGGGTGAACATAAAACAAGTGCTTGAAACCAACAGCTACAAGCGGTTCTGTGAACATACCACCATAGTCATGCTTCGATCCTCCGATCCGGCAATTTTTAAATCCCTGTAAAAATTCCAGGGGCTTCTTTCACGTCACTAGGCACTAAAAGTAGGAGGAACAATTCACCTGTTTTTCTCTTCAAAAGTGATTTTGAAAGCTGTAAAATGTGCAGTTTTCCTTTGAGCTGCGAATCTTTGATGCTTGGCAAAAGTTTCAAAACAACAAAAATCACCCAATGGTGTCTGAAAAAACTGATGGCAGAAAGCTGCCAAATATCACCAGCAAAACATACCTGAAATAAATTCAACTCAAACAATCTATCAAAAATGAAAACTAACTGGTTGGTTTCCAACTTCCAACCCTAAACGCCCATTTTTCATGCCCAAGGAACGCTCGTTGGAGCAATGCACGACTTGGAATCGCCTGGACGGATCCTTGGAATTCTGCGACGTTTGGTGCCCTTTTTGGTGGACCTCCAACTCGGTCATCAAAAGGTCACGAATTGAATCACATGGACCATTGTTTCTTCATTGTTTGGGGGATTTGTTTCCAATTTTTTTTGGGGGGGGATCTTTCTTGGGGAAGATTTGTGTCCAAAAAATTTTGGGAATGGTAAAGCATTTTGGGACTGCAATTGATCAATATTGCATTGTGGTTGATGGATTTTCTTCCACGAAGTTCGGTGAGAAGCCTGGCTTTCAAAGCTTTGGAGAACCACCACAATATTATAAAGCGCCGCTATACTATAATGAAATGCCAGAAACCTGCACGAAGAAGCAGCCAAATGATTGTTCATGAAATGCGTGAAATTTCAAGAAACATAAGCTGTTCCAGCGAGATATCAAGTTAATTACTATAGATTGATGATGATTGATGCCACCAACTCTCCTGGGCAAAAAACGCATCACAGAATCCACCATTGACATCCAACCAACGGCAAAAAAAATCGCGAACATCTGAGTCGAATAAATCAATCATTTCAGTTTCCTTATAAAGTAAACCATCTTGAAGGACCAATCATGCATATACTGATGTATTCTTGCTTTTGCTGTTGTGTCAGGTCCTTCTTACGGACAATTTCAAAATTTCTACACACAAGAAATATCCAGAGTTTTTTTTTAACAGGGTGAACACAGAAAAAAAACGTGGAAGGTCACCATCTAAACTAGATGACCAACAAAATAATCAGAACAATTGAACAATAAACAAGTCTGGCAGATTTGAACCATATGAACAAAACCAGTAACAAAAACTAAAAACACTAATGGCCAACATGCCACAACGAAACAAGAACATGTCCAACATCTGGGTATCCCCAACACTTTCTTCTCCGAAAGCCTTAGTGTCAACTTGCGAACCTAAACAACGGGAAATGTATTACCTATTCTCCATGACAATATCTCAATATCATAAAGATATTCTGTGTACGTGAATAGAGGCATTCATGTACACAAAATACATGTAGCATAATATGTTCTTATAATTGCTTCCCTTAGATAAACAATTCCACATCATGCCATCTGGCCACAGTTTGACATCTTGGCTGTAGTGAGGTGCATCTTCAACCCTTGGAATGTCTTACATCTTGGATCTACCCCCACCCGGGATACCAGTCACCACCAAGGATGACGCTCCATTGTTAGGCTCGGGAATCCTGTTACTGGGCGCGGGGTAGATCCAACTTATATCATTTATATCGGATGGTGTCCATGGCTATCGGTTGGATAAATGGAGACTATGCTACATGTGTTATATTCAATAGGAGTTCTGTCTTCACCAACCTACTTCACTTTTACATCACTGTCGTTTGACAGGGAAATCCATAGACTCTTCTGTGTCATTGGTGTTTTTTGCAGACCACATCAAAACTCAAAAGAAATGAACAAAGTCATTCTTAATAAAATGTCTTGAAAACAAAAGAAACTACAAATGAAACATTTCTTAGACCCCTCTCGCATGTCACTTCTTGAGTTTCCCGCGGCTCTGTGGCTTCTGCCGTGGATGCGGGTTTCTGGAGCAAAAGGTGAGATTTTCAAGTTCCATGTTTGCAGGGAAGCATCTAATACTTCATATATGTGGGAATGAGATTCTTGGAAAATCTTTCTCCTTTTACATCCCAAATGAATCACAATTTAAACCATTCATCTACACAATTTTGAGCACAAAATATCACAGCTAGCTGAGGCTTCTGTATGAAGTAATACTAGGAAATGAGCTTCCTTCGAACATACTCCCCCAATAAATTGCAGGCTGCATCCTTTGTCCGCCGAGTTCAGCTCCGGATTTCCATCCCCCAAAAAAAGTTGGAAAATTTCACCAATCATACTCGTTTCGGGATCTTTACAATGGCTTATTGTAGTCCCTATACAATGATGTAGTAGAAGCCTTGAATTAAGCCACCAAGAAGGGTGAAGATATCAATGAATCTGTTGAGTATACCTCTCTGCAGCTTTTAAAAATCTGAGCAAAAGAAACTCGGTAGCTCCAAAAAAATATGCATGTTTATGTTTAAGATTGCTTTCATCATTTAAATCGTGAATCCTCGGCTCTGTTGATAAAAATGAACGATTCAACTCCCAAATCCATGGTCTCAAGTTACACGTTCATACACAATGGGCCCCAAAAATCACTCTTTACCCGTCATTCTTGTTTGTGGAAACCATGGTGAATCTTTCACAGGTATCTTAACTCACACTCTTTTGAGGCAAAAACGGATCTAGTTCATGGAAAAACGGATCTAGTTCGTGGTTCAACCCATTCAGATATAAGAGTTCTCAATGGATACACCACAACAAAACCAAAAGAAACAAGAATCTGCTCAAACCACCCAGCTTTTTGATCCATCTTTTGCTTAATCATAAACATACCACCTTGTGAATTCAGCGATTATCCCATATACCCACAAGTTGTAGTGATAAATCTTGGTAATATTCCATGGAGGCTATAAACTATAAACATAAATCCGATAGGATCCATGTATGATATATTTATCCACATTTGGCTGATTTTTATGTTGCATGCAGGTAGTTGGACCATACATGGATCCTACTGTTGATGGAAGAAATCCTCCACCAGTTGAGGTTGGTAGTTTATCCCATTATTTGCAGGGATGTTTTACATTCTAGGCGGCTGTTTGGGATCTCTTCCATCAACAGAAAGGAATCTATATTTCTCATGTAACCTGACCGGGAACACGGACCCCGCCTTGGAAAATCCACCCAACAAGGCCGCCTGAGAAAAAGAACAGGGGGACCATGACCATGTGGTAAACCTGTGGTTAAATGGTTAGATTTCCCACTAAAGTGTCGGATTATAGAGGGAATAACCATGAATAACCCTTCATTGAATAGCATGAACTTTTACTTTTTCTGAAATCTAAAGTTAGCATCCTGTGTCTGATTGCATCTTGTTCTTTTGAGAATACATCATTATTCCACCACAAGTTCAGATCGGTTTTTGTCTGCCAAGAAACCGCAGAGCTTGTCATCTTGGAGGAGACCTGAGATCTGAAGCAGGGCCATGAGATGGTGAAAAACATGTGAAAATATCAAGATGAATATCCAAGGAAGTTACAACACACCCCTAGAGCACACCCCAAGGCAATCCCCCTAGCCAACTGTGAAAGGAATCCCTTTATATCCCGTTGGTAAAGGTTTAGGGGTGTGTTCCAAAGGGGTGTTGAAACAACCTTGGATAATAGAGAAGCAAACAAACAAAACAACAACCAACAAAACTAAGAGATTTCACACATGCATGGTCACCATGCCAGTCCTTCATACATGTTTTTCTGACCAAGCTTCAATGCTACATGTCGATTCATATCGTTGATATTTGATGTTTTGTACCCACATGGAATACAAACCAACAAGCTAAACAAACACATCTCCTTGACATATCTGCTTTTGTAAAGATCTATGTTTTCAAGTTCCATATTTTTGGAAAGGGGGAATGTACTCCAGATGTACATACTGACTTTACTCCGAAGATTTTTGCACCCTGTCACTTGAGATTTCATCCATTCCCTCAAGGCGTTGCGGTCAAGTGGCTGATAATGCAGACGCCTCACAAGGCAACCGGCCACTGACGGTCACTCCACTTACCAAAGCAACGGAATGATCACGCGTCGATATAAGCGATCTGGCCATATATAACCAGTGGAAATGGAGCATCTCCCATGGTAAAATCAGTTTTGTTTTAAGTGTAGAAAAGGGGGGTGCCTTCGGTGTCTTCCATCAACATGAATTGAAAATGAAGATCAACTCAAAAAACCCGTTGAGCGATTCCCAAAACAGTGTTGGACAAATTGTTGCCAAGGTTCCCCAACCAGAAAACATCAATTTGGAAACCATTACCTACCAGGAAAAAATTGTAAAGAACAGAGTTTTCAGTGCCACAAGTATGGACAAATAGCTAATCAACACCTGGAACATGTAGGTTTTATGGTAGTTCATGGGCACCAAAATGCTGCAAAGAATTAGTAGTTCTTCTGCGGCAATTTGCCAAAATGTTGGAAGCGTGTTCGCAGTCTTTTTTCTGTTGTGAGCCCTGTGGTGCTTGGAGATCAAAGATCTGGATGATCTTCAACCTAGTTGAAGCAAAATATCAGCTATATGGGTTGAACATGCTCAGATTTGAAACCGCCACTCATGGGCCCAAATCTAAAAAATACCACAACATGTACACACACCGAATCTGAATAACTGCATAAATACAAAACCATTGCCAAAGCTGCCAACACAAACATCCCACAAAGTCCGGGTTTGCACATCAGCTCCAAGTACTTGAGTTGCCCAACTGTGTCTTTTGGTTTTGATGTCTTCTCCTGGCGGAACCGGAGATGAGACCATGTCGAGACAAAAACATTTTTTTAGGTTGGACACAAATGTTGAAGAATGTGAAATGATAGGATATGTTCAATGATTTTGGAAGAAGGTTTGTATGGCTTCGGGAATATGAGTTGAGAAATAGGTCATTGGAAATGGGTAAGCTAAGTGTTTAGACACACATTTTGTCCACCATGTTTGTTGCCCACCATGACGAACAAAAAGCCACTCCTGCATGGAATTGTTTGGGAGTGGTGGCAAATTCCTTCAACAAAAAAACTGCTGTGGTTTCATCAGAGTTTGGCATGTCATGCCCGTCATCAAACAATCAGATTCTCTTGATAACTCATGGTGATTGATTTTGAACTGATGTGCACACTACGAAAGCCTCAACCTCGACCACCTGGGTTGAGTTCAAGTGGGTGACTAAGAAATGTTATCATTTTGAACATCTATTGAGCCACTGGTGGCATACTATTCCCATAACTATTGACCTTCAACAAAAAAACACAGCTGGTTCCATCACCGTGGCGATGTTGGACCCAGCTCGATGTGGAAATCACCAAAGAACCAAAAGAAAAAACAAGTTTTAGATTTATATAAGATATGTATAGTCTATGATAATATATTTACCAAGCTCAATGTAACCAAAAAAACAAAAAACCCAAACGCAGGACATGCAAACCTGACATGTCCCCCAAAAGGCCTGCACCTCTGCTGTAGGGCCCGGCCTCAGCAATGATCTGGTGATGTTGGTGGTAAAACATCTCTAAAATTCCACAGGGAACTTGAACATCAGTAGATTCAATAGGCATCCAAGTTGGATTTACGTCCAAATTTTAATATCAAACAATGCAACAAGTATGAAACACCCTGAAAATTACCCTGTGAGAATGTGCCTTGTATCATGTGCTTTTCGGATAATTGCCACCATCACAACAAATGTGAAACATGTCATTTGACCAAAGTGATGCTATCAAACTTTTCCAACGAAGATTGAACAGGGAAATCCACCCTGGAAATTTGACGTGGAACAACAGAAATGATGGCTTGAAATATGGGTTTCATTACAAGTACTGTAATCATGTCTTAGTGGAACATATGGTATCGCAAGCACAAACTTGACCACAAGTAGTGATGTCTATTCATGTTTCCACATAAAGCAACCTTTCTTGAACCCGATGATTTGTCTGTCCCAACCGCCACAAGAGGTTGGAAACTCCAACATGACTAACATCCATTCTTTGGCCCAAAGACACAGGCTTGAGATCAACAAAGACATATAGCATCTAGTCTTTGCCTGGTGATCTACCAAGGAATCTAGCTCTATAGGGGTCAAGTAGGAAACAAAAACACCACAAATTCACTGTAAATTAGGATCCCGAAGGTCATTGAGTGAGGACTTTTTGCTATAGAAAAAAAACAGGCACCGATGTCAGGCGGTTTGAAACAACCCTAGAAAATGTCGCCATTGATTTGTTTGTGAGTTTCCCATGATGCTCCTGGTACCTCCCCACTGTAGCATCCCCGACTCTGGCACATCCATCACAGTGAGACCCTGCAAGAATTTAGCTGGTGCTCAATGGATGCTCCGACAAAAACGTCAAACGGAGCGCATCTGAATACTAAACCGATCACAAAAATGGGGACTTCAAAATGACCCAAGGCATACCGGATATGTTTTCAAAATGAGGGAAGAAAAGAAACAACAAACAACGTTGCACCAGGATAAAGAGTGGATGGAGTCCACCTCCCATATTACACACTAGTTTCGGAGATTCTAGAGCTCTTTTGTTCGCCATTTGATGAAGGGTGTTCGTTTCACGAGAAAGAGTCGCAGGGCCAATCCGCGAAACAGCTTTCTTTGTGTTCAGATGGCTGCCTAGTGATAGTGTTCCATTCCAAAAGCAGCTTCTTATCTGGGACAATTTGTGTATTGAAAACGCTCTAGTCAAACCAAATGCAATATCTTTACTGGCGAACCAACCTGCAAATATCCAAGGAACCTTTAAAAAAATTGTGCCTGGTGGTAAGAATTAATACATGAAAACAAAACATATTCTGATGTCTTGAAACTGTTGGAAGGGAAGAAAGCAGTAATTTCATATGATGGATCTCTTCAAGAGCAAAGGACAATAAGACATGTGTTCATGTCCCTTTTCCCGAGGAGGATGTCCATGGTAATGGCTCTGGACATCAGTGGCCAATGCTTATCATTTTACCTCCCAACTGCGAACTACTTTCTTTTGGAACTAGCAGTGGATTCTATGTAACCTACCTGACATTACCTGCCTGTTTAAGTCCAATCACCAACACGGAATTTTCACAAAAACCCATGGAATTCAGCAAAAGAAGCTGAATAAACAATACAATCACCAACCACCCTGTGAAGAAGACAACCCAAGAAGCAGCTAGTTGAAATGTTGAAAAAACATCTTGATGGAGGCTTATGATGGCATTAAACAAAAAAAACTACCCTTCAAAATTCCAACCATCTACTTTCATCAGGCGGCATGCCTCACGCCCCACCGGAGTGAAGGGAGGAATTTCAGCTCTGGGAATCCTGGCAGTGGCAGTTTGGTTGTTTTGAGATGATGGTTTTTTGGCAACGAAAACGACAAATAAGCAAATCTAAGTCAAAATTGTGTGCTTGATGGCGTATTTTGAAAACAAAAACACAACTTGTTCCATTTTTTTTCCACACCTGATGGTTTCACTGAAATGTTATGCACGGCTTTGCATATATGTCTGTTCTTCCTTTCTTTGATGCTCCTCCAAAAGGGCTCGGACATGGCTGACCAGGATAATTTGACACAGCCGATTCTTTGGCCCTTTCCGTGCTCCATCGCACCTTTTGAAAAAAACATCAGACTTCCGTCATAGTCAAAATTTAAATACAGCTGCCACTAGATGCATGATTAGTACAGCCATCAACTTAGTTATTGTTGGCAATTAGTTTTTTTGGTCAAATAGAAGAAAAACATACAAAAGTCATAGAAAGTCCAACATACAGGACCTCAACATCTGTTGCTTCAATGGAAAAGCCCACCATATCAACTTGGCCTTGCTGGGATAGGTTCTCTTGTGGCAGCAGGACCCCTTAGTTGCAATGGCCGTGGACGGGTGAAACCAACGACTTGAAGATGTAAGCGGGTAACAGGGTCATCAAAGGATGAATCAAGTGGGTACATCGTTGAAATTTCAGGGAGACACCAAAGAAACAAACAGATTCCCTGTCCCAAAAACAATTGCACAATTCATATACTGTAATCTCAATGCAGATGATGTACTTTCCAAAGCCCCCCTCTAAGAAGTTACCGGTACTGAATGCTTGATGAAGTTTGAGACCTCAAAATCACGCAGTTCTGAAGATAAATCTCCAAGCCTTGTAACATCATAAGGATTCAATGATTCAATCACCTGTTGAGAAAAAATGCTCATGAGTATAAGCTGTTTGGCTTTTTTTGTTGTTGAAACTGGAAAAACCATGTCGTAGTCACAGGATATGATTGGATCCTATATATAAGAAGGTGGTGCAACTTTATGCTAATTGAAACTTGCGTTTTTGGGTAAGTTCGGAAACACTTACCTCAGTAAGGATGAACTTACAGGAACGGTTGAAAAACCACCATATAGTAATGATTCTCCGAACTCAACATGTTTTGCTTTTATATACAATATATGGGTAAATATTGGGTATGACAATATAGTCAAAATCAGGAAAACAAAAAAACAAACTAGCATCTTTGACCCCTCAACAAATGACCAACATGACCAACTCTCATTCCATTCCCTGCAGCCGTTCCCGACGAAAGGAGGTCCGAAAACTCATCGCCCGGATCCTGGTCAGTGGGACAAATTACAATGGGAGACATATCCCTTCAAATTATAGACAAAAAACACCTAGGTCAGCAAAAAACCTGTTACCTTACGGTTCAATCTGGGTTCACCACCGAATCAATCTAGTCATGTTAATCTAATCAATTATACTCAAAAAAAATATCATTTAACTTTCAAGCCTTAAAAAGTGAAGTTTCAAATACACTTACCTATCTAACTGCTAAACGACGTTTCCGGCGAGATTCATTCATTCCTTTGTTTGGCTTGAATCCTAAAAGCTGTTTCCCGAAGAGAAAAAGCAAGCAGTCTGCATCCTCTCGCCCAGCCGAAAGGGTAGTTTTACGAGAGTTTTGAAATTGTCTTTACAAACGAAAATAAACACCCTCGTCTGTATCTTTTTTTGTCTGTACCTAGATTTTGTTCATATAGGTTTTAATCCAAAGAACCCTTCAGTTTTTTTCTTTTCTACGTTTCTTCATATTGAAAGTTCTGAATACCCCAGTCCCAAGATGTTGAGGAAGTTGAACCATGAACTGCAATGCACTGTTGCCACCCTCAACAAAAAGGGACCCACACCTGAGGCAAACCATCCTGTCGCGGCATCGAACAAGAGTTACATGATAGATGTTTGCACGCAGAACAGTGGCAAATCTGAGTTCATGTTTTTTGTTTTATCGTCCTAACTATTTACTTAGCCGATAGGATCCATGGGACTAACATATTTAACGATGCATTTACCATACGTGGATCCTATCGGCACCATTTTCTTCGAAGTGGTGTGGTTACATCAACTATCCAATCCGTTCTATGACAAATCGCTGGATTTTTCGGAGGCCAACAGTCACCTACATCCAACTCGGTGAGATTGAAGGGTTGCCTTGAGGTTCAAATGTACAGAATGGTTCAAATTTAACAGAACACAAACCACATGTACAAGAAAATCATATCTTTTCTCTCAGGTGAATTAAATAGATGTTGATGACTTTGCATCTATCAACGAACTCCAAAAACATCCTGCAAATAAGACTAATTTGGGAAGATTCCCTATATCCCGCCAATCCCTAAGGGTGGTATACTCCACCAAGACCCAAATCTCTCAGCATCTCTCAGGGTGCCTCGCCAATGTCTATGACAATAGGTTTAGCCTTCAGAGGCAGCAGCTGGCCGTGCACTGATGGAAGTGGCATGATGACGAATATGGAACCCAAATGTTTCACTTCAGGTAAAGGAAATATAAATGGTACCTCTTCAGCAAAGGCTCACGCTTTTGTCTAGTTACTTAGTTGCACACAACATACATCTCAGATGATCACCAATTTTATCTCCCATTTTTTGTTGCATAAATACCCTCAACTTAAAACAAAAACAGAGACAGGAATAAAAACAAATCAACAAACACATCTCGCAGTTTCTCTGCAAATGACTGTAAGCTATCAATCTAAAATACACCCAACCCCTCCAGACCATCACACCACACACCTGCGTCATTCGCTTGCAGTTGGCAGCATCAGGGATGCTGGGCACCATACCTCGAAAGTGATTCATGTGGCCCGTGAGTCCAGTATATCATGGTTGCCTGCTTGTGGGTGGGAAATGGGTTGTACACGTATATATATATATTATATATGAGTATGAAAAACATATAATCATATATATATATTATATATATATATGTACACATTCTAGTATTGTATCAAAACTCACTTCTAGTATTCTAGTAACAGTATCTTCATTTTTCAAAAGCAATGAAAAACAGTTTAGTCCTCATGATGGGAAGCGAGGCCCCCAAAGTCGCAAGAATTAGCCGTAAACAGAAGTGCAAGATATGGTCCATAGAAGTGGTTTGATACCATACCATACCATACCTGTGTATCCTATCAGCTAATGAACAAGTAGCTAACCTCAAGAATCATGCAAAGTTCTATCAGTGCTATCATGTTACATAATAAGACTATATCAATTATGACTGAATTCCGTAGGAAAAATACAAGAATCCCCGAAAGCCTCACCCAGCATTTCACTTCGTGCTACCACCGAAAGTCTTCAGATTTGGGAGCTCCCCACCCAGCAAGCGCCCTCCGGTACTTCTGACGCCCTGCGGAAGGGGGGAAATCATGGGACCGAAGCGAACGGAGTCAGTCATCTTCCACTCATTATGTTCACATGATTCCGTTTGAAAAAATCCCAACCCACAAACAAACATAAACCAAGGAGTTAAGCATTTTGGAAGAATTTTGGAAGACTAGGCAAGTATTATAGGAATGGATTCTGTACATGACTGTACATATTAACCTCCTCTATATGATCTAAACAAGTATGAGTCTGAGCCCACTTTTTCACTGCTGGCATGAGTGTGGCTCACATGCTGTCTCAAAATCGATTCAGAACAAAACATTTGGGGAGATGGAGAAGCACCAAATTTTCTGACATGTCAGCCATGTCTGACTTCAACTCCATTGGCATATTCCAACTTGACTCCACCGGGTGGATGATTCTTCACTCACTTCCAGGATGTCGCTTGTGATTGTCAGGGGATATCGCCATGCTCCTGTAGCTCGTGGGATGCCAAAGGTGTAATGAATGAAACTATGTTTCAAGATGTTTCAAGTGGCACAATAAATCCGGGTTGAAGCGTGATATGTCACCAACCTGGCATTGCACGTTTACAAAGAAAAGGCTTTCCGGAGTGACATCATGTGACACACACCCAGAAGGAAAGGATCGTCTTTTGAACCATCATTCTTCAGAGCTTTTGCTTTTAAATTTCGGAGGAGTTGAAACACAAACATAAATGCTTAACGTTTCAAGACAACATACATCTTACACCAAACATCACCAAGAACCCCAATAGCTTGCATGGATCAAGACTTGGATCTTGACCCCGAGAGTTGCACCAAAGAAAGTAGGGACCCAGCTACCAACAAAGGCAGGACTTTTTCAGGATAGCCATTATTTAAAAAATACAAGCTTCCTAGCTATGATGGCATACCGTGTTTTGGCTAGTACAAAAACCCACCTACCCAACCCACCTGTCGGCCATCAATGAAGCTCCTGTGAAACGAAAGCCCAAATGGTCCAAGGTTGAGCCTCACATCATGCAGGAAGTGGGTTGATACTAAGAGTCATCCAATCATTCTTCCGAGGGCCTCCAGGGCTAAACTGTAACACCCACAACCCCATAAAAAAACGAGCTAAATCAAGGCATAGCTTTCATGTGGGGGGAAGAATACCATACAATCTCTACAAGCAGCATTAAGAACCAACATCCTCAAAATAAAACTTATCTTCCTCAAGTATTCGGGTGAACCGCCTAGATTCTTAGATCTCTCCCAGTTGGCCCATGAAATTTCCCAACTTTCACTCCATGGCACCTGCGTCAGCGTCAGTGACAGCAAGGGGAGAAGCATCTCCCAGCAGGGGGATCCAAAGGACTTCATGTTCACCTGTCTCAAGTTTTTGTTTCAGGGATTCAACGATTTAAACCAAAAAACCAGGATCATGCTGATGCATATATAGATGCACTCCCTAAAACTAAGAGCAAAAGCTTCAAAAGCCCCTGAAAATAGACCATCCCCAAAAGGAAGCAAGTATTCCAACCATCCATTTTCCCAACAAACCTAAACCCAACATCACCTAAACCCAACACCCAAACTTTCGTTTCCAAGCAATTCCGGGCCCCATGACAGCGGGTTCATAGGGATTGTCATCATTTCATGGTCAGTTACCATAGTCCCTACAATACTATAATAAACGTATAAACGGTTATTAGTAATATCATTTTCTTATAATCGCCATATTAATGCCATATAAATACAAATCAATTGCTACTAGTTCTACATCTTTTTGGTTGATTTTTCCAAGGTTCCACCCTTCAACCGGCTTGTTTGTGCCCAACCTCATGTCGACGCGGGTAGCAGCGCAGGAACCACCCGGCGGCGCCACAAATCCCAAGGTAAACGATGACCGAGGCGAAGACCCAAAAGGAGAAGGAAGGTCAATTGCCTCACCAATTTTCAACTCAACTCAAGGAATCAAACTCAAGAAAGGATACACCCCGGAAGATTAACCTGAAACCTGAGAATACACCCCTGGAAAAGGAAAATAATCTTCCAAACCATCATGTTCAGGTTGTATGTTAATCTTAGGGGTGTTTCCCCCAAAAATAGGGGATTGTTTCCCCCCAAATATGGGATGGGTTTTTCAAATAATGGATTTTCCCCTATTAATTTTAATGGATGATTTGGGGAAAATCCACTATCTTAAGGAAACACCCAACTCAACTCAAGGAATCAAACTCAAAAAAGGATACACCCCAGAAGATTAACATGAAACCTCAGAATACGCCCCTGGAAAAGGAAAATCATCTTCCAAACCACCATTTTCAGGTTGTATGTTAATCTTCGGGGTGTTTCCCCCAAAAATAGGGGATTGTTTCCCCCCAAATATGGGATGGTTTTTTCAAATAATGGATTTTCCCCTATTAATTTTAATGGATGATTTGGGGAAAATCAACTATCTAAGGAAACCAACTCAACTCAAGGAATCAAACTCAAGAAAAGTTTTTTTTAGTTGCTTGGTATGTTTGTCATATATATGAGATGGTTGAGTTTTTGTGTATCTCATGGTTAGAATTTGTATAAAATATAGAAAACACACCCAAGGGTTGGGTTGGAATTGGTTGCTTTTTATCTGTTGTCCCTCAGTGATGCCAGTGCTTTGCAGTACAATGACATTGCCGGAAGCAACCTGGCTTCACATCTTAGTTGAAAACCGTCTTGGAGTACGAAGCTTCCGGAACATGTGAAGACTGGCGACTGAACATGTGTAAAACCTGAAGGCAAAAACAAGTCAAATTTCCAACCATGTCCAAGTGCTTAACAAAAGGCTGTCTTATTAGAACTTAGTAATTCTTCGTAAGTTCAATGAAATCGAATTTAATCAAAATACAAGATCTCACCCCGTCCGCATCACCCGAAAAATCGACTTTTGACCCCTTCAAATCTGCCGTCGGCCGTCCTCACCTTTGCCATTCCCCGAAGCCAGAAACCAAAATGCCTCAGTGAAACCACTGGACGCTCGATTGCGGGAATGGACCATGGACCTGCAAGTCATCCAATGACCTGCTTCTGTCCTCATTTTCCAAGAAGCCATTATATTAGGGGCATGTAGACGTGATCAATTACTAGTACAAAAAAATCTATCACCAAGTACGCCAAGTACAGATTCATAAGAATGGTACCTTGGGGAAATATACAAAAATCGACCAACAAAGTTGGAATAACTCCAACACCTGACTTCAGTTCGTTTGGGGAACCAATGTTGATTCCTCTTGACAATATGCCATCCAAACAGATTTTAGACCGGGGTTATCGTGGCTATACTTTTTCCACAATGGCAATCTAATTTCCCCCATCTGACAAATTCTCAACCTCCAAGACGAAAGCTTACTTATATAGACCTTAATCATTTTAATAGTTACGTGGTAAATAATTAGTAAGCATTGGTTTAATAATCCCTGAATAATAGGTCTTCATGTTCTTTTTACAGGGTTTTGAGCATTGAGTATAGTGGGCACTCTCCCGCTGGCCTTCATCATATGCCATCACCAAGCGTGGTACTGCTCGACGAGCCCAAGAAAGACGAAGGTGGCATTGTCCCCATCCGTCGTTCATCTCGACAAGCAACGGTAGCATGGGTGATGGTGGCAACTTGGTGTTTATCTTGTCGGTAGTTTACTATGGTTTACGCTTCAACCATAAATATCAACGAACGATATACCAAACATATACCAAGCTTATATATGAATTAAATTGGCAGGAAAATGGGTAATCTTTAGAGAATAACTAGGGTACCCCCCAAAGGGTCTAATTTTGGACGTGACAATTTCTATCATTTGTCCAAACATTCAGCCATGACTTTGCTCTGACTTTGAGCTTCTTAAAAAGGAAAAGCAAACGACATAATGTATACAATGCTCCCGAGTTGCTTCCAAATTGGCCCCTCTTTCAATACTTTTCGCGACTGTACTTGACACACCTTCGATAACCCATCGAGATGATCACATATATTCTGTTCATCGGCTTCTGTTGGGTGGATTGTTGACTCTCCGTTTACAGCTGGTTTGACTATTTGCAGAATGTGAAAGGAATGTTACATATAGTTACATAGTGGTTTGGGTTCACCACCACCACCGGCAACAACAACAACAACAACAACAACAACAACAACAACAACAACAACAACAACAACAAGAGCAAGCAAAAGCCCAAACACAACCACAATCACAACCATGTTTTACTGAACAAAAACCAAGAAACTGAAATGGAGCGACCCAATTCTCTTCGCAAGGCTTCACGCAAGATGCCCTTCTCCTGCGACGCTCAAGGGGCCACTAAAAACGCCGAACAGATCGATTTTGCTGCTACTGTGTGAAGGAAATCTGGGTAATTATTCTGGAGGATTCTTCAAGATAATTTTTCTTAAGGGTTTGCGATCTCAGCTTTGAATAAGGGTAAGCTTTTGCAATAATGCTATTTATCAAATATACTTGTTTAACCTCAAAAAACTGCACTCACGTGGACCCGATCCTTTGAACCATCAAACACACATGATCTGAGGTTTACGACTTTCGAGCGACCCTAACGTCCCAAGAAACTGCGATTATCACTAGCCATACGTAACTTTGAAACCAATTAATCCTTACAAAATCGGGGTAGTATGAAGCATCCCCCCAAAGCACAATCTACCAGTAACATGTTGATTGACCCGACTGCCACTTTGCTCGTGCTTGCGTAACATGGCCCTAACGAACAACTTGTCCGTGTCGTCCCAAAAAGATTTCTAATAAAAGTGTGTTTCAACTTTGGTGGGCTTCCAGTCAACTACCTTTGTCAACAAGTCCTCTAACCTTCCTAAAACAAATGTATCTGTTTGCTGTATTATTTCAAATTTTGTGAAACCCAATTTCAGTATCATTCGACAAACAATATGTACATATATGTATAATGTAAAAATTAATCTATCAATCTATCTATATATATAAATATGAGCCACGAAACAAACAAAAACTTACTTTCCATTAATTATACTGCTCTTTTTATAGGGACCCTTGAAATATAGGGATGATTATGATAAACCATTCAATGGTTTGTTATAATCCCAAAAACACTTGGGTAGTATACTCCCCTATATACCCTAAACAACAAGTTTGTTTCTCATTGCTCATCTAGTTGGTGGTTTCAACCCATCTGAAAAATATTAGTCAAATTGGAAATCTTCCCCAGGTAGGGGTGAAAACTAAAAAAAATGAAACCACCAACCAGTCATATGTTTATTTCCAAGCAAAAAATGTCAACATCATCAACCTTCCCAAACCTGGCCACGCCTGGGCCGGACGCCATGGCAAAGATTCCCCTTCTGGTGGCCGTAGAGGTGCGATACTCACTGCCTCATGACCTCCCGGGGTGTCAGTGTTAAAGGGGAAAGGGAAAAAACACGTATTGTTGTTGGTGATGGTGATGGTGATGGTGATGATGATGATGATGATGATGATGATGATGATGACGATGATGACGAGTAGTACCATTGCGGGTATGTTGTGTTGCTCAGCTTGACAGGAAAGTGTTATTCCATTTCAAGATGTTAACAGCCCGAAGCTATTTGGGACACTGATACTGGGAATATCTTTCCAAACAACGATCATGTTGTTGCAAAACATTAGTTGGGCAATGATTCTTTAGATATTTCACAATCCACCCAGTCAAGGCACCTTCTAAGGGCAATCCCCAACCCAAAGATCGCTAATCCTCATGATCCCTGTTCAACTTTGGCAATCCTAATTTGAAAGACTTGAGCAATTTGGACAGAAGATTTTGGACAAATGTCTGGGGACCAGGTTGTTTATACCTTAAGCATAAAGCTTGGTGTCAATGATATTTTGGTTTCAATGGATGTCGATGTAGGCCTTGAGAAATATCACGTCATCATGCTTCGAACTGTACTTCCTACAGAAAAAACTAAATTGATTGCCAAATGTGGCGTAAAAATAATTTGTTCATCCGGTCAACTGTTCACTATGTTTCACCCAAATAGGTGAACATGAACACCCTTAGTCCCCCAAACAACTAACATGGAACCTGAAAATCCTGCAATTGAAAAGGAACATCATATAATCTTCCATCCACCACCATTTTGGGATTCCATGTTACTTTTCAGGGAAGTAGTCTCCCATTGAAGTCATGGTGCCCCCGATTCCAACCTGGAAGTACCGCCAGCAGCGTTGATGGTCCTTTGGTGCAACTGGAGGCATCCATGCCCACACGTGCCCAGCGCCTCGGCAGCGGATATGGTGGCCCGTGTTTGTGCCTCATTCAGTGGTTGCCTTGGTGTTCTGAAGCTCCAAGCTCTTAACAAATATCAGGAAGGGAATTGTCAAATGATTGGAACATATGTTTTGGGCATCATGAAAACAGATTGTCATGTTGAAGTTAAGCGCAGAATCCTTATGAATTAGTGGGGTATCCGGGATATTGCCGATGAAATCCTCAATCTTATGCAAAGTTGCGATTAGATTCCGAGGTGTTGATCGATGTCGAGACCATGGAAAAATCGCCAAAATCACCTCAAAAAATACTTTGAGTCGTAATCTTCTCCGTGTTTTAGAGGCTATGGGCTCTAATATCATTTTCAATCTTATTTTAAGGTGTTCTTGAAGATGTATCTTTTTCTTACCTTAAGGTTGTTGAGAATCCGAAGGTCCTGGCCTTCCACGTTCATCCATCTGGCTGCCCCAGGGTTTCCAGTCCACTGCCTGACCCCCCATGGAGTTCCAATCTTTTGTTGATCAAAAAAGGGGGGGATTGAAACCTGACCCTATTGTTAGATACTTGGTGGTTTTGCCTATCCTAGATCCTAGGGAGTGGAACAAATTGAACATGTGCCAAGAATAGCCAAGTACAAGGTCCGGCCAGCCACAACCCCTGCAATCACAAATCGAACTACCCATTATGGTTCAGGAACAAAACAGTAACATCAGTAACACTGGGTGAAAGTAGATGGCTCTCGCCACCAAAGGTAGTTGAGCAGAAGGGGCCGCCATCATCATCATCATCATCATCATCATCATCATCATCATCATCATCATCATCATCATCCTCATCATCATCATCATCATCATCATCATCACCATCACCATCATCATCAAAAAANACATCATCATCATCGAAAATCAACATGACATCAATAGATTGGGCATTCATCCATCTTTGGAAGCGGTGTAAAGTACACATGGACGTGTGTGTGTGTGTGTGTGTGAGATGTCTCTACTCGTGCATTGAGGCAAGTCTTCTCTATGAAGAACCTTTGCATACCAATAAATATACTTACTAATGTTTGTATTTTTTTTTCCGGGGAAAAAAGGGGGGTGACCAGGGAATGTTGACCCAAAAAGGCAACCAAATTGTTGATCTTCGGATCTTCAGAAATAGGTCAGTCCAACGCAAAGTGTTGAAGACTCTTGCCTGCAATGTGCCCCCTAGAAGGAGTGACCAAACTAGATGTTGTCCAATGGTATTTGCCTGCAGGTATATGTCCCAATATGCATTCTCTTTTCGGAGGTTTATCACATTTGCTCTTGTTATTTCTACTAGATACTATACACTACACATGTATCATAAAAAAAAACATCTAAAGGATCTATATCTATCTCATCACACATGCGAAGGAACCCTATGAACAACATTGAGAATCAGGTAAATTGTGCAAATAGTCTCATTGCCACATGAGTTGGATAGTAAAACACAAGACGCGCCTTAGCTGCAAAATCCACATCCCCTGCGGCTGCTCGACGATGGGGTTTTAAACACGGAGGGAAGGGTGAATTTACATAGCATTGGAAAAAATCAAATCTTTTCTGCATGGATACATGATATACAAATATGGATGTATATATATATATGTATGTTTGCACATGTCTCATCTACATTTACGGAATTTGCGGCATATTTTGACGTCAACCTTAGGTTTGTATAACTGCAAAATTCCTACCTGACAGGGATCCAAGGTAACCTTTGTTTTCGGTGGAAACATGGCCGTCATCACCACAATCGAACCAAACATTTGGGATTTAATACAGGTAGCTCATGTGGTTGGCTATTCGTGCAGCATGGACTCATCAACAGTCTCAATCATCGAGTGAATATGCTGCTTTACTCCCATTTCCCAAGACCACATGAAGAACCACATTATGATGAAAACACCTATCTGCCCACAAAAGCATCCACAACCGCAACATGATCGACATCGCCAAAATGGGCCACCTGAAAGGTCCATGAGGCTCGCGAAATGGTTGGATAATGGGAAATAACCACCCAACCTCACCTACCTAACCATTTGGCTCCTGTCAGTAACAATGGCTACCAGAAAGCTTCAATGTTTTGTAGTTGTGGGGAGCGATCATCCTTCACTTGTTCCTCTTAACGGAAGGAAAAGCATCCCAAAATAGTCCAATCAAATTTCATATATCGCCACCCCCCCTAAAAAAACAGCAACAAAAATACTTCCAAAAAACAAAGGCGGTGCACTCAGCCCACCACTTAGATGACCACTTAGATCGCTCAACCTGAAGCGTTTCCCACAGCCATCGGGCCGTTCGCCTTGCCAACAATCGTGCATTAAGCGCTCGTAGCCCCCAAAGCCACCCCCTTCGCCACCATCAATAAAGCAACCGCCCAAAATCAGCACACTAACCTGGCTGTGGCACCCAAAAAACCAACCCTAGAAGAGTAGAATTCAGTAGAATCTTGAATAGTTCTTGGTTCAGTTGAATCTTATGTACTTGGCTATTCTGGCTGTTGAGTGCTTCTTCCATAAAGTCTGTAGGAAGAAGTATACAGTATAACTCGATAATTGAATCAACCAACTAAGGATACTAAGGCCTCTTACCCATTGCTCGGTTGGTTTAGGGCTGCTTATGGGATAACCTTCACATTCCAGAAAATTTCCACATGAAAACTCATGAAAACATCTCCCAACGAACGGTGAAATGCTGGCGATTTGAAGTCTCCATTTGATTCGATTGGGAGGGGATTCGAATTGGATTCTTCCTTCGTACTCTGTGCAAATCGGATTTCATGCAAATTGGGATGGAACTTTGAGAGAAGCTTCCCGTGAAATTGTTTGGGATAATTTTCAAGTACCATCTGCACGCTCAACTGTGAACAACCCGCACAAGCTAGCTGGAAACCAGCGTAGCTTTGGAATTTCGGAACGTATCTATGGGTTTTTACAGGATCTATTGGCTTCACACTTTGTGATCGATTTGATGGTGGAGATCAGACAAAACATGTTTCGTCTTGGGTAAGAAAGTAAATCGATTCGAAGTCCAGCTGACTTCTTGGATTGTTGAGCACAATTCCAGGCGGAAATGATCAGTCAAACATTTCTTTAGATGGTTCAGGAGGGCTTACACATTGCCAAAGCAGAAGGCTCAGCGCTCTTTTTTGTGTTGTCTTCCCTCTTTCACTGCAATTTGAACACTTAACGTCTGCAGCAGTGACAACAAAACCTTTCTTGCTGCAAAGTTTGATTCTATCACAATATTCTGGGCCAAACCTGAAATTTCTGACCATCTCATGGTACTTGGCGGTAGCGCTAAGTCAAACCATCTCGTACAAAGTCAAACCACTGCATGGGCACAAAGTTTCAGGGAAAAGTCAAACCAGTCGGGAAAAGTCAACACAAAAAAGTCAAAACCCAATGGGCACACAACGATCGGGCATGTTTTTAGAAGCAGTTCAATTTGCACAAAGGTACGCGCACACTGCAGAATTCTAGCGATTTTAATCGATTTAAATATACCTTTTTGCGCAGATCACATTGGCACATCAACTTTAACAAACAAAATATATGCAAACTATAAAGTGCGTTTCCTGAAGGAGGACAAGCATGTGAAACTTCTTCTTCTTTACTGCTTGATGGAAGTAGTGGGGGATGATGGGGATGGTGCTTCATCAAAAGTTTATGGAATAAGCACTGGATAAAAGGCGGCCCTGCGCGAGGGCCGCGCGACTCTGCGCGAGGGCCACGCGACCCGGGACAACACGCCCCCACACCATCCATCATCCAAGTGCAACGAAATCCCTGTTCAAACAAAAAAGAGAAAAACGTTGCGCACACCACCAAAAAATGAAAATCTGAAGTTTCAGAATGTAGCACTAACACTCCTCTGGTACCACTTCCCATAGGGCACACCGCTTCGGGTCGACTTCTTACAAGCCGGTTCGACTTAACCCCAGTACCTAGTACATTTTATATGTAATTATACCGTCCTGTTGATGGTTCAGAAAATCCGACGAGAAAACCCTGGGATCTATAAAACCTTATAAATAATGGGAAAAGCTACCTATCAATTGGTGCAGGATTTCTTCCATCAACAGTATGTATACCATATCTATACCCAAAAACCAAACGGACCTCCTTTTTTGGGGGGCTGACCCACCTCTCATTTTATGTGTCAAATCTTCCAAAACATGGGTCAGTTGGCTTCTAGGTTCGTTTTTTTTGGCAGCGGGTGTGTATTGTTGGGCCGTTCGTTTCATCCAAAGATGGAATTTGGGATTTTTGGAGCAAAATGTGTGGTGCAAATGCGTCCGCTGACGTGTTTATCCCCTCTATAGTTTTGGCCACATCCAAAGAGTTCGTGGACTGTCCATGGATTAAACTTACAAATAGCCCTGAAGAAGGGGTTCGATGACTGACACAATCTATGTGAGTCTTGGGGAGATGCATGAAAAATGGACCTTATCCCAGCATGATTTCAGGATATCATTTTGACACCACATGATATCGCTATTCACAACCCTCAATAGGTATGTATGTATACATATATCTAGATATGAGTATGTATATAATCATATATACAGTATAAAGAGAGAGAGAGAGAGAGAGAGATCGAGAGATTCAATATTTTCCATCATCATCTCTGCAAATTTCCCCCCTACCCCAAAAAAAATCAATCACTTTCTGCCCCAACAAAATCCAAAATGCCAACAAAAGTTAGAGTCATACCCCTACTCATACTGTTGATGGAAGAAATCCTGCACCAGTTGATATGGAGAATCTACCACTATTTACAGGGTTTTACCTATCTCAGGTGGTGCAGGATTTCTTCCATCAACGGTATCATCTCCCTCAGCTTCACATACTGCATCCCATCCACAACCCTTCCATCCTTGGTGAGAAGATATCCATCCCGAAACCTCGCCTTTGAAATGCCAAAGTCTGTGAGTTTCACCTGGAAATTTCCAGGAAACGAGATGATGTGGATGTTTCCAAAAATGGTGGGTTTCCCCAACAACCATGGGGTTTTCCTACTAAAAATGATCATTTTGAGGTGTTTTGGGGGTACCCATAATTTTTGGAAACACCCATGTGTTTTTGCTCCCGTTTTCCATCTAAAATCTTGTGGCAAAAAAGTGGTGGTGGCAAACTGGTCCCCATCTAAAATTGAATGTCGATGTACATCGGCTTAGGAAAAACTACTGCATTTCAAAGCCCCGCATCTCTTGAGATGAAGATTTAGTATCCGAAAAAACTAACATATAGCACCTGGCAAGAGGCCGAAAAACCTGAAAGGAAACTCATCTTCCTATCCCAGTGTTTTGAGGTGCGAGCTGTTAGTTTCCGGGAGGGAAAAGTACACCTTTATACAAAGCCCCCCCCAAAAAAATACCAAACAAAAAAACATCCACCTGCCCAAACTTCTACATAAACCCTTAAATCTTGGCCTGGCCCAAACTGTTGTGGAGCACATTTTCAGGTTTCACATCTCGGTGCAGCAAACGCCTGAAGGGTGCCATGAGTCGAAACATGCAAGAAGAACATGATTCAATGAGTCAATTGGAGATGAATATGCCTTGATATTTTGCATTGGATATTTTGCATTGGATGTAACATAATGTAGTAACATATTCAATAAGACGTCATCAATAACATCAATGAATCTCTCTCTCACACATCTCAACTCACCAACTCCCAGTCGGCCGCTCGCCATGCCTACTTTGAAGATGTTCCAAGCCACGCACTACTTGTGCTGCGATGCACGATAAGCGTTCAGGCCTTGGAAAAAGGATGAAAGATGGCAGGATCTTCAATGATTGTAATTGCCACTGGGTGGGTCAGAATCATCCAACATCAAGAAGGGAAAGAATCTCGCTATACAAATCCATATTAAGCAAGGCGTTTGTTTTGACACTGCTCAGAAGAGCAAGCTCCTCACCCCAGCTGGATAGATTTCAGGTTCCCAAGCTTGAAAGATTCGCAAATCTGCTTGTTTTGAATTGAGGCAAGTTGGATACCTGGTACCTGCGTGTAATCTAACATACTGTTGATGGTTCAGAAATCCAGCAAACTCACCAGTTGAGGTTGGTAGCTTATCCCATTGTATACAGGGTTTGATACATTTCAGCCTGTTTTCGCCGGATTTCTGAACCATGAATCAACAGTAGTATTGTCAAATCTTCCTCTTGAAAAAAAAATATCAAAAATGATATTCTTTTTTTCTTGCCATCACCACGGCCACCTTGGAAGCACATGGTACATCTTGCCTCCCAATCTGAGCTTTCCCAACGGCACCGGTCCAGCACAGCGCCTGGTTTCGCAACGAGGGAGATCTGATGGAGGGAACCCGAACGTTAAAACGCTAAGAATACAGGTGTTTCCCCAAAAATAGGGGGAAAACCCCCCAAAATGGATGGTGAAAATAATGGAAAACCCTATTATTTTAATGGATGATTTGGGGGTACCATTTTTTTTGGAAACACCCATATGAAGCCACCTCATTCCAATCGCAGTATCCATGACTTTCGTTACTCATTGAAAAAAAAATCAAGATTTTTTGTGTCATATGGTCAGAATCTCCAAATGGAGCACAACACATGAAAGTTCATGAAAATACCATTTTTTGGAAGAGAAACCCAGCCGGAAAAAAAATATGTCGAATCAAAGTCGAATCAATACAAGTCAGAGTAGGGTGTCCCAAAAGCCAGGTACCTACCGTTTGCTGGGGAGAGTTTTATATACATACATACACACTTATATATGATTGTGTGTGTAAAAATGTACCTACAAGTAGCTATATAAAGATATCTCTATGTATGTCATGTCATGTGTATATATTCCTTCAGGTTGCCAGTGGGAACTTCGAGCCTACTTCAACTAATCTTTCTACAATTTCCAAAAATGGCATGTTCTTACCAACAACATCCAATATACTAATAATCATGTTTTACTCTGGTGAGGACTTTCACCAGTACATATGTGTGTATATATATACATATCATGTCTATACATATAGATACATATAGTACATATGTGATATGATATGACATATTGTTTGAGAATCTATAGAAATTGGCATCCTGTTGATAAGATTCGTTGCTCTCCCCTCACCTTCTCAAGTCGGCAAGGCTCCCTTTGTCCATCAGTTCCACGACCTCCAGAGAATCGGTTTTGAAGTGGCTTCCAACCTATTTGTTTACATGGTATTTGTCTTTTACCCACCTGAAGTTTAACATATATAGCCCCTGAAGGAAAAAACATATATCTTCCCAAAAAGGAAAGGATCGTCTTCCAAGCATACATTTTTTGAGGGGTCACCTTTCCGCCTCTCATTTTGACGTCCCTGGGGATGTCAAAGGTCCAAATGGTTGATGTTAGGTGAGTGGTGAGTTTAGTAGAATGGTTGCTGGAAGTTTAGGGCCACTTATTTTGATTCATGCCAATGTCACTTCAAGTGTTTCCATAAAATCAATGGTTTAAACAGGGAGTCTCCATCATCGGGCTATAATCATCCTTATAAATCAGAAATATAGTAATATAGCGGCTAGTGTACCACAAATGTATATATAATATTAGATATATAATAAAGTAACTGTGAAATTCCCCTAATATCAAAACAACCTGCCAGTCACCCCTCACATGTCTCCACTGCTCCTCTGAGGCAGACTCTGAGTCTCCCAAACCACATGGACCAGGCCGGTGTCTTTGCCTACAAAGCCAGCATACCACTGCACGAGGTACGGGCAACCAGCGGCCTGAACCAAGGCACAACATATCAGTTTTGACAACTCTTCCCCTGTTTGTTTGATATTTTCAAGACAAAAAATGGGCACCAACACCAACTTGCAGTTCTTTTCAACATGTTTTCCACATTTTGTTTACACAAAGTTCCTTTTACTGTACATGATCTCCATCACCCACTCCCAGCTTATCACACCCCTATGGAATTTCATTGATTGATATTTTCCTGTCTCCTCCATCTTTTCTTCCATCCTATGAAAAACTGGGAAGCCCGACGAGCACCAGTCCTTTGATCTCTTTCAACATCTGTTCACGTTTTTCTTTGTTGTCCACCTTCACCTGGTGCCGTAAGTTGGCAATAGAACTTCAGGGTGCAAAATTTTCAGCGTGCTGAAAAAAATATAAAAACAACTGGAGGACCTTTAAAAAAAGATGTCCCTCAAACCTATTCTTACCAAAAACGAAGATAAAAGCAATCAAGATTAGCAAGATCATGTTTTTTTCGTTTAACAAATCAAACTCAAACCTCACCCTTCACTTCAGTTTGCCCTCCCCCTCAACCCACTCAACTAACAACTTCAACCCGACTATATAACTTGATCCGGATGCCGGGGGGCCGTCTTGATGGCCACCCGCATGCCAGTAGGCTTATGCACTCCGGCCTGGACCTGGGATACACATCCCCAATTGGTAAGGGAATTAATTGAAGTGACCACATGTGTCTATGTACATACCTAAAGACTCATACATGTTATGTATATAATATGTGTCTTTTTTTTGTTTGTGCATGTACTGATCGGCTTTACCAAAGCAGTGAGAGTTGAAACTCGTGAAACAGACTGTATGGTGAGCGAAAGGATGCGTCGTAGACTGCAACAAATCCTGGATGTTGAAGCCTTTGAGTGACCATAAACTGTCGATGGGTTTTTCACCAATTCAGCCGCTGAAGAATTCACTGTTTTCTTCCCCGGTATTTCAAGTGGACATCAACTTCCAGTTAGTTTAAAACGTCAACAATAATCGACAATGCACCTACAAGTAGCTCAGGGAAGTGCTTATCCTAGCAGAGGGTTTAAATCTTCTTCATCAAAAGTAGCGGCTGCAAGTGAAACCCATAGCCATCGCCGTTCAATCCAGAACCCATCAGATATTGTTTGGCTCTGAAAGCCACCATGAACAAAAGATTGACTAAAACAGTTGAACTTGTTGCTCTCCAATATCTCGTCTACTACAGTAGCATGACCTCCCATCTCAAAACACAAGGGGCTATACAGAGTATTGCAAAACTAAATCTCGAATCTACTCACTTCAACACATCATCAAAAAATTGCAAATAACAAAAAATCTCCCAAACTAACAGTGAACATTCCTTCATAGCTAATTTCATAAGTAAAGAATGTCACACTTATCGTTTAGATATGCGTATACCTATTGCATCAACTCGCCTTTTGGACCAAGTTCCAACTTGGGGATCCCTTACCACACCACCTGCTCCAGTGCCTAGGGTACAACTGCGGTCCTGTCAGAGTGGGTGGTTGGAGGGTTGGTTAGGTGAAGTTATGAAGAATTTGGGTGTGAACGACTAATGATATGACATTTGTTTAATGCTATAATGCTTTTTAAGTAGTTTCTCAAGTGAGCAACGAAAAAAAAAAAACTCCTACTTTCCATTATAGTGGTTGGTTTATAGATCCTTATATTGGCTATACAACCTAAACAACCAGGGTTTTTTTCATTGCTTAAGTATTGCGATACCAAATAGCAGTTTAAAAGAATCACTCTTTGTCTACATATATCATATACACATGCATATTATATACAAGCATGAATGGCATAGAGTACTTCTATTATATATAAATTATATGATATAAATATATACCCAACCAACCTTCCGATTTTTCCGGTTCCTGAGCATGCCCCCCCCATGTTTTTCCCTAGCTGTCCAGATCGATATCTTGTGGAGATAATCGATATTCTTGACCATCCACTACCACACCTTTGTCAGGTGATACCTCAACAACAACAACACGACGGGAAGTGTCGGGTTTGGAAGCAAATTATGGGAAATCTTATATCCAAAACATGTTGCAAAGCACTAAACAATTCATGTCCTCCAAACCAAAAACCTTGGACTGATTTCTTCACCACCCATGTCAGAACATAAAAACCTAGCCCTTAGGCATCCCAACGCGCATCCCTGAGGGATTGTGACGCAGAGTGCCATCCTCCCAACTGTTTGAAAGTGGGTCAGTGGAACACGTCCATTGTTTGAAAAGGATTTGTCCTATTCATCTGTGTACATGCAATGATGATGGTTCGCCTGCACTTGAGATATGGGGTCTTGATGGATCTTGTCCGAAGATCTTGAAACAACATTCCCCCAATCGAACCGCACCGAATCGAAAGGGATACCATTTCTGTTGCCCCCAATCTGAGATGAACGAACTTGGGTCATCAAAATCATGCAAAATGATTCTACGAAAAACTTGTTCGGTTTCTAAAATTTGGAGGTGTCCGTTTTCTTTGGTAACATTAATGTCTCCTTCACAAACCACCCAAGTTGCCCGTTTGCAAAGCTGCCTGAAGTGTTGACCATTACTGCAAGATGAGACTCAGGGTGGGGAGACATGATAAAAGTGTATTTATTACATATTGTTAAAAATTATATATGTATATATAATATATACATATATTCAGTTATATTCATATGTATACATACCCTCCAGGGAACGAATCTATATTTTACCTTGGGAAAAGGAAGGAATCCACTCAAAAGTACCTTGGGAGGGGATATGTTAGTTCCCAGGAGGGCATCTACTAAAATTGGTGTAAGAATTTATCATCAATTTGTCCGACAAAGTCATGACTGCTGGTGAAGTCTCCAAATCATGACGTCAGCTTCTATCAAACAAATCACGAGTGGAATCATCCTGAACCCTTTGGGGATCATTGTCGCTGTTTTGCAAACCAATGAATGTAAAATAGAGACCATTGTACAAATAAAAAATCGCATCCACCCACAACATTCACCCCACATCCCCTTAAAAATATAACTTTAAGAAACATAAAATGTTTATACATATTATAAAGAATCCGAACCTTTTTGAGGCTGGCAATCCACCTATGGGGGCCCTTCAAATCACCTGTCGCCTTCTAGTGGTCCATATCAATATTTGCAGCCAACGACCTACTAATTCAAATATGAACCTTGAGGGATAAGTACACCCCTTAAAACGAACATGACATGGGAAAATCCCCATGTTCAACATGGAAATTTCATGGAAATTCATCTTCGAATGGTGCCTTTTCCCCGGTGTCATGTTCGTTTTCGGGGGGGGTTACATCGCAGGAATTGATAATCCCCACATCCTCGTCCACGGACCATGTCAGTGACACAGATGCTTCCTGCCGACCAATGAACACACAAAATGACCGAACAAAATATCATGGAAACATATCGAAACCACTAGGAATTCCTCAACAAAAACCTAGTTTGCAAAGCAAAAATGTTTGCAACTTAGATGCACAAATTCCCCACCTCATCGACTTCCAGCAAGGGCCTTGGTGAATCCTAACTCCTAACTCCTACAGTTTCAAAAAGGGAGCAAATATCCAACATCTTTGTCTAGGAATTGCATGTTGATCTTTAATCTTGGAGGTTAGTTGATGGTTAGTTGATGGCTTCTTGATGTTAGTTGATGGTTAGTTGACAGTTGATAGTTGATGCCAAATACAGCTCATCTTGATGATTAGTTGTTGGTTGGAACGAGTTGTTTTGAGGCCGCTGGAACGAGTTGTTTTGAGGCCGCTGAGGCTTCCCAACATGGAAGCAGTCCAGAGTCAAACCTGGAAAAAATGGCATGGTGGGGTTAGTTAGGTATACCATTTTGAGTGCTTGGGTCCCAACCTGGGGGAAATGATCATACTGTTGATGGACAAAATCCTGCACCACCAAGGATGATGATTCCATCAACAGTACTACTATTGATGGAAAACAAACCTGCACCACTTAATGGACGTTGTGTATCTCACTATTTGCCGAATTTCATGCTTTTTTCAGGTGGTGCAGGATGTTTTCCGTCGTCAACACTCTAAGTAAAACAGCCTGTGAAGGTAAGAACTGAAACTTTGCCTTTGATCAGAAGAATCATCAAAACCCAATGTGATTCATTCTTCGAAGTTTGTTTAAGTTTTCGTGAGGTTTTGTCGCCAAAACCCCGCCACGGGCAAGGGGTTTGTTTCACTAAACTCTGTGGGAGCACACCATTTGACATCAAGGTCAATGAAAACATATTGACACCATAGAAAGCAACTACCCTCCAGTAAACCATAGCAATGGACCTGGAAATCAACCCTTTTCTACATCTACCAAATTCTGGATGTTCTCAGTCTTCACAATTCATTAGTTTATCGAAGCTAAGAACAAAATTCGTGGTATCTGGGCACACTATCCAATTTTTACAACTTGATACCTTCTTTTCAACTCAAATGGCAATATCACATCCGGGAACATAATTATGTTTTTTTCAGAAGCTGGTTTCCCTGCATCCAATTTCTACATTAAGGGAAAAAAAACATTAAAACACCGGTTTGTTAGAGGTTTCTGGATTTACATCTGGCTTAACTTAGCACCTTGAAATCTTGGACTTCCCAGCTCAAATTGTATTCGTCTTGGCTTGGTATTTTGTGTTCAAATCGGATGCTGCCACACATAGATTCACGAAACTCCCCCTTTTTGGACATGCGATTTTTGCATCGCAAAAAATCACCTGTGAAAATTGCCGCATGGTGATTCCTTCCATTCCACCCCTTCCGGATAAAAAAAAATAACTGCGCCTCTGTAAGCGGACTGCATGACGCGATGCCGAACCACCAGATGAAGCAGAATTTTTTTGCTTGAACCACAAGGATTTCAAAGCAGGGTTGCACTTGCCTAACTCTGATCTTGAAATCGAGATATCGACCTATACGACGTGAATATGTCATTCTGTGCTAATTTAAATATAATACGTATTTTTTTATATACCAAAAAAAAAATATATATATATATATATACATATGTAACAACTATAGATTACAAAACGTTAACCCCTTTA